>JAVSCE010017299.1:0-216648 GCA_032199065.1 Smutsia gigantea | reverse complement strand
CAAGACACTCCTAAGAGAAATTAAGAGGACACTAACAAATGGAAATGCATCCCATGCTCTTGGCTAGGAAGAATAAATATTGTCAAAATGGCTATACTACCTAAAGCAATCTACAGATTCAATGCAATCCCTATCAAACTACCAACAGCTTTCTTCAATGAACTGGAACAAATAATTCTAAAATTCATATGGAACCACAAAGACCCCGAATAGCCAAAAGCAATCCTGGAGAAGGAGGAATAAACAGGGGAATTAATACCCCTGACTTCAAGTTCTACTACAAAGCCACAGTAATCAAGACAATTTTATATTGCACAAAACAGACCCACAGACCAGTGGAACAGAACAGAAAATCCAAACATTAACCCAAACATATACAGTCAATTAATATTTGATAAAAGTGCCTTGGATATACAATGGGAGATGACAGCCTCTTCAGCAGCTGGTGTTGGAAAAACTGGACAGCTACATGTAAGAGAATGAAACTGGACTACTGTCTAGCCCCATACACAAAGGTAAACTCAAGGTGCATCAAAGACCTGAATGTAAGTCATGAAACCATAAAACTCTTAGAAAGAAACATAGGCAAAAATCTCTTGGACATAAACATGAGCAACTTCTTCATGAACATATCTCCCCGGGCAAGGGAAACAAAAGCAAAATGAACAAGTGGGACTATATGAAGCTGAAAAGCTTCTGTACAGCAAAGGACACCATCAGTAGAACAAAAAGACATCCTACAGTATGGGAGAATATATTCATAAAAAACGTATCTGATAAAGGGTTGACATCCAAAATATATAAAGAACTCATGCACCTTAACAAACAGAAAGCAAATAATCCAATTAAGAAATGGGCAGAGGACACGAATAGACACTTCTCCAAAGAAGAAATTCAGATGGCCAACAGGCACATGAAAAGATGCTCCACATCGCTAATCATCAGAGAAATGCAGATTAAAACCACAATGAGATATCACCTCACGCCAGTGAGGATGGCCGACATCCAAAACACAAACAACAACAAATGTTGGCGAGGATGTGGAGAAAAGGGAACCCTCCTACGCTGCTGGTGGGACTGCAAATTAGTTCAACCATTGTGGAAAGCAGTATGGAGGTTCCTCAAAAAACCCAAAATAGAAATACCATTTGACCCAGGAATTCCACTCCTAGGAATTTACCCTAAGAATGCAGCAGCCCAATTTGAAAAGGACAGATGCACCCCTATGTTTATTGCAGCACTATTTACAATAGCCAAGAAATGGAAGCAACCTAAGTGTCCATCAGTAGATGAATGGATAAAGAAGATGTGGTACATATACACAATGGAATATTATTCAGCCATAAGAAAACAAATCCTACCATTTGCAACAACATGGATGGAGCTAGAGGGTATTATGCTCAGTGAAATAAGCCAAGCCAAAAAAGACAACTATCAAATGATTTCACTCATATGTGGAGTATAAGAACAAAGAAAAAATACTGAAGGAACAAAACAGCAGCAGACTCACAGAACCCAAGAACGGACTAATAGTTACCAAAGGGAAAGGGACTGGGGAAAATGGGCGGGAAGGGAGGATAAGAGGGAAAAAGGGGCATTACGATTAGCAGATGTAATGTTGGGGGGGCACAGGGAGGGCAGTACAACTCAGAGAAGACAAGTAGTGATTCTGTAACATCTCACTACGCTGATGGACAGTGACTGTAATGGGGTTGGTGGGGGGGACCTAATGAAGGGGTAGTTTAATAATCGTAATATTGCACATGTAATTGTAAATTAATGATAAAAATAAATTATATTAAAAAAAAAAAGAACTCACATGCCTCAACACCCAAAAAGCAAATAACCTGATTAAAAAATGGGGGGAGGATAGGAGGAGACAATCCTCCAAAGAAGAAATTCAGATGGCCAACAGGCACATGGAAAGATGCTCCACATCACTAATTATCAGGGAAATGCAAATTAAAACCACAATGAGATGTCACTTCACACCAGTAAGGATGGCGACCATCCAAAAGACTAAGAACAAATGCTGTTGGGGATGCCGAGAAAGGGGAACCCTCCTACACTGCTGGTGGGAATGTAAGCTAGTTCAACCGTTGTGGAAAGCAATGTGGAGGTTCCTCAAAAAACTCAAAATACAAATACCATTTGACCCAGGAATTCCACTCCTTGGAATTTATCCAAAGACTACAAGTTCTCAGATTCAAAAAGACAGATGCACCCCTATGTTTATTGCAGCACTATTTACAATAGCCAAGATATGGAAGCAACCTAAGTGTCCATCAGTAGATGAATGAATAAAGAAGAGGTGATACATATACACAATGGAATACTATTCAGCCATGAGAAAGAAACAAATCCTATCATTTGCAACAACATGGATTGAGTGGGAGGATATTATGGTCAGTGAAATAAGCCAGTGCCAAATGATTTCCCCCATTTGTGGAGTATAACAATGAAGCAGAACTGAAGGAACAAAACAGCAACAGACTCACAGACTCCAAGAAAGGACTAGCAGTTACCAAAGGGGAGGGGTGGGGATGGGCAGGTGGGGAGGGAGGGAGAAGGGGACTGAGGGGTATTATGATTGGCACACATGGTGTGGGGGATCACGGGGTAAACAGTGTAGCACAGAGAAGGCAAATAGTGACTCTGTGGCATCTTACTACACTGATGGACAGTGACTGCATTGGGGTATGGGTGGGGACTTGATGATATGGGTAAATGTAGTAATCACATTGTTTTTTCATGTGAAACCTTCATAAGAGTGTATATCAATAATACCTTAATTTAAAAGAATAATAAACAAGCAAACAAACAAATAAATAAGTCTCTCAAATAATGGAATAAGAACAAGATTTCTGGGGCAAGAAAATCTCAGATACCTGCACCAGTCTTCACATTATTCCCATACTCCCCTTTGAAATCAGTTTGCAAATAAAATGGGGATGCAGAGGATGATAAACCTACTAATTGTGAGTGGGGACAGCTGTGTGGGAGTTCACCTGGGAAAAAGATAAATACTTCCTCAGAAAAGGGACACAGGGGGTCAAGAAGCCAGGTAAGATCCATAACTTCTCGGTCTCAGTCCTGGAATCTCAACACAAGAGCCTTACAAGAGGACGGGAAGATGAGTGGGTGAGGTCTGAGGAGCATGGTGGGAGAGTTCACCCTCCCATTTCTCAAGATAAGAGCGTACACTTCTGATTACTGTGGGGTATTGCATTTGTTTTTACAGATCAATCGAGAATGAGCTGGGAAAGGAGTGTGAATTATGCTGAAAAAGGAATGTGGTTTAAGCAAGTTGAACTCTGGTGAAGGCTCATTTCTGGGAGCTGGAGTTTTGAGAGCTCTTCTGAGATCTCTGCAACATCTGTTCACCCCTATGCTTCTCCATCTCCGTAAACAGCTTCATAGCCATCTATCTGGCCAAGTCAGAACCTTAGAAGTCACCCCCAACATCCCAGCCACCCACCAGAATTGTTGGCTCCACTCCTAGTGCATGTCTAGAGGATGTCCACTGTTCTCTGCCTCTGGAGCCGGCATTCCAGTCCAGACCACCATAATTTCATGCGTCAAACTACTAACTGTTCTCCCAGATTTCACTCTATCAACCTTTAATTGATATTCCATAGAATTAAATGATCTTCTTGAAATGTTAATAGGACCGTGTAACCTTCTCCCTACCCTGCTTCAAACCCTTCATTGACCTTGAAACAAATCCAGTTCTTTAACATGACCCAGATGATCTATTCCTGCCAATCCCTTGCTATTGCAACCTCTCTCCGGTTCCTCTTGCCCCAAACTCCTGCCCCAGGACCTGCACTCAAGTGCTTACTCCCATTTTTGTGCCTGGATAACTCCCCTTCATCCTTCGACTCTGGACTTGAATGTCACTTGCTCAGAGAGGCCACTTATGATTGTAAGGTAGACAAAACCAGACCAGGCAAGTGGCAACAAAGGAACCAAAAAAAATTTATTAGCGCGATCCGGGCGAGGTTCACCGGTCTGCGTATCCACAGGCCAGGGAAGTCATGCCCAGCAGGAGCAGCGACAGGCTTATCAAGGGTGCTGGGAAAGCTCTGAGGGTATGGACAGAACTAATTGGCCGGTGTGGGTGTCGTGATCACCAATGATTGGTCATGCTGGGTTGCTGGGGAGAGAGTACTGCGATGCGTGTTCTAGGTGGGACCTGTGGCTAGGGACCTTCCGTTGACTCATTTGCATGACATTTGCCTTTCTCTTCCTTATTTGGCTCGAGTAAAGGGTTCCTTCAGTGAGACCCATCCCTTCCTCCGGTACCTCCGGTCTTACAATGATGCTATCATATTCTAATATCTCCTGTTATTATTATTTTTGCCTTCATTACACTTTTGGTAATGAAGTCTGTAATCATGAATACAGTCTGTAATCATGTATTCATTTGTGTTTTTGTTTGTTTACTCTATGGCTCCCCTACTAGACTGCAAGCTTAATGAAGGCAGAGACCATGACTGTCTTTTTCAAGGCTGTATAGCCAGCTCTTTGCACATTGCTTGCCATATATTAGATGCTCAACTAAGATTAATTGAAAGTATTAATTTTTAAAAATACTTCTGGATCCTCCAGAGTTATAATCCTTTCCTCGTTGGTATCGTAGAGAGATATTAATGTTTAGTGGCTATGTGTGTGGACTCTGAGGCTGTTTCAAATGCTTGCTCCGAAGATTTGGGGCAATTTACTCCATGCCTTAGTTTCATCTGTAAAATGGGGGTGATGATAAGAATAATACCTACCTCACAGGATAACATAATAAATATTAAATGAATTAATACACATGAAAAAACAGAACAGTGCTTGGTACATAGAAAAACTAGCTATTATATTATAACTGTACCACATGCATTGTCTTACTGATGCCGGGGTTCTTGTTTGAGGAGTCGAAGAATGAATTTAGCAAACACCCAAGGTAGGAGAGCCATGGAGAGGCTTTTATTGAGAGATACAGTGAGAGGACAGACAGAGCTCACGAGAGAGCCTGCAGTGGTGTGTTGTCTAGGGGTTTTATAGGCAGTTGAGGATTTGGGGAAATGTGAAAAAAAGCTTAAGGGTATGGACTTGTTAAGTGGACCCTGAATATTTAGAATTAACACAAACAACTTCCTTCTCTGATGATTTCTCCCTGAGATACCAGCGTCTTGGTCTGAAAGCATTTCAAACGAGGCTGCCCAGCCCCCAGGTGGGCTAAGGTATTGTTTGCTAAAGAGTAAGTTAAGAATCTTACTTCTTAACTTCCTGGGTGTTAAAATGCAATCTTGTCTTTAAGGTGGAATCCTTCCTGCCTTTTACTATGTTGTTTATGGCAGGGCTTGCTTGCCATTATTAATTGTCCAGATTGCAAGTCACCTCATCAGGTCTGAAGGAGGAAAGACAGCACATAGGCCTGGGCCTTTTATTTATTTTTTGGCCTGGGCCTTTTAGCATGCTAAAGTGAATTTTACACATGATTACAAATGATCAGCATAATATAAACATGTGCTACTCTTCTTTATCTGGGGAATATTAACTGATCTCACTGAAGAATGACCCTAGAGCTTAATGCTTAACACAGAGTTTTGGTAGGGGGTTTCCTTGCATATAGTTACATTGCTCTGACTGCAAATACCGTACCTTGCTTTTTCCAGAGGCCCTCACCCTGCTCTGACTACACCCCACAGTCCCTGTCTCAGTAGTAGCACTTGCATCACTTCACTTTGTAGTTATTTTCATACCTGTGACACTCCCTAGGTCATGAATTATATCATCACTTACTTCAGGAAACAATGGGCTGGCAATATTATCAAGAATCAATCTGTATCATAGTCATCTGTATTACAACCTAAATAATCAATCGTACACAAAGATTAATGCAAATGGACAGTCATACCAGTACCATACTATTATTTATAAAGTGAAAACTGTCTATAGGTCCTCCAGTAACCCATTTGGGAACAGTTAAATACCACACAGCACAGAGCCAGCCCATGGAAAATGATGCAACTACTACAAACCATATTTTCAAAGAAATTTTTGTACTGGGACCACAAAACTGAAAGGACATAAGTTTATAAAATTGTGCATTTCTTTGGGATTCTATGTGATTTAATTTTCATGTTTACTATTTCTGTACTTACCAAAAATTTTACACTTTAATGAAAAGGTGTTTTCTTTTTTAATCAGAAAATGAGTTTTTATAAACCTGTTATTCTTTTTACCTTTTGGCTTTCATCCCATTATTTTTACTGTCTCTCAAGAGTGTGGTCCACGAACAGTTTACATCAGAATTGCGGCGCAGGAATCCTTAGGATTCAGAATCTGCATTTGAACCTAGCTGCTCAGGTGAGTCTTCACTGAACACATGCTGCAGATCGCAAAGCCTCAGACTAATCAATTGGGAACAAAGAGAAAAACCTGTGCTCAGTATTAAAGAACAATGGTTCTTAACAAAGCTACTCACACTCGTGGCCAGAAGATGGCGCAGGTTTTCCATGTGCCTGATTCATGCGTAGTTGGAAGGCAATCTTGTTCAGAAGAAATTGTTTGGTCTCTTTCCGTAAATCTGGAAGAGGATCCCCACCCTAAATTGTGATGGGAAAAGAGAAACTGGAATCTTTAATAACGGATGGGATTAGGCATCCTGTCTCCATAGAATCCACTCTTCTCTAGTGAAAGATTAGTAGATTAGGGTATGTTTTCTGGGCTAGAATAGTGCTACACCCCAAAAGAAAGTGCTAGGTAATCCATTGTTTTCCTTTGGCTGCAACACCAGGGCCACCTGTTAGAACTGGGTGGGTCTCGGTGGGATTTAGGAACAACAGCTGTGAAAAGGAAAGGGACAGGGTGTCTACTTCCAGAGAAGGTAGAGATGGGTGCAGCAGGCACCCTCACCTGTTGATTCCACCTGGCCAGGTCTCTTCTTTTGCTTCTGCTTGGACTCCCAGCACCCATGGGCACTGGAGACGGAGCCTCCCACCTTAGGCCCCACTGCGCAAGAGTTCAGTAGTTATGCGAGGACAGCACCCACAGATATGCGAGTGACTTGTCCTTTGAGACTCAGTCCTCTAGTACAGCTCCCAAGAAACCTTCCCCAGACCTCCCCTGCCAGTCTGGCTAACAGCCTTCTCTCCGTTCATAGAATCTATGGCTTATCTTTATCTTTTCAATTAACATGATATGTTAAAATTAATCTGTTTGCAAATGTGTCTTTCCCAGAAGATGCTAACCTATCAGGTACTGGTTTCCTACATAACAGCAATAGATTGGAGAAAGAAAATATCATTCACAATAGCAATGAAAATAATGATTACCCATGAATAACATTCCACCCCCACCCCCCAAAAAAGTGTAACACATATTTGAGGGGAAAAAAAAACCTGCCAAAAGTTTAAACTAATGATGATATTAACAAAATTAATAGCAAACAATTATGGGAGGCTTACCGTGCCTTAGGCACAATTCTAAGCACTTTTGTGTGTTTTACTTCATTAATCAACAATTATGCAGTAGGTACCATAGTATTTCTCATTTCACAGGACACAGAGGTACAAAGAGGTTAAGTAACTTGCCTGAAAAGATTTCATCTTCATTGCTGGAAAGCTTGAATATATATAATTCTTCCCCAATTGTTTCTTTTTATATTTAATTAAAATCTCAAAATCCCCAAAGAAGAAAAGTTCACTGGTAGAAGAGGTTCATATTTTATGTAAGTACATATGTGTACAGAAAAAATCCAAAAGAATGTACATCAAAGTATGGGAGGTGATCTTTGCTTCTCTATACTTTCTTGTATGTAACAAGCTTGTTGCCGTGTGCGTGTATTATGAAGCTTTAAGAACTCTGAAAGACACTTTCACTGAGTTAATTCAAGTCTCCAACAACTATGAACTAGGTTACTATTGTGCCCACTTTGTAGATTTTTTAAATGGAGCTCAGAGAGGTTAACTAAGTTACCCAAAGTCACACAACTGGTAAAATGGTGGTCTCACTCCGACAGCCTGAATCTGAAGCCAGCTCTCTCGTGAGTGGTCGTTATTGCATTCCAAGAAAGCAGTGACTATGCAAGTGATGAGCGCCTTCATAGCAGAGGTCCCAGGATGCTGGGACACCAAAGAGTTCCTAATTCTGGCTACAGAGTCAAATGAGGTTTCTCATTAGAGGAGGTATCATCAAAGCAGAACTTTTAAAGAATAGGGCATGGCACATTGTAGGTTTTCTTCAGTATTCTGCTGCTATAAGTCTAGGAATGCCTCTTCTTTTGGGGCTTAGGGTGTCCTGACAGCTGGCAGGAGTGTCAACTTCATAATCAAACTGGAACCAGGCAAAATCTTTTATTCTGACAAGCCATACAAGTCAGAAGAGCTGCGTGGACTCAAAGATAGACCCAGCATCAGGCACTGAGCACCCTTCAAGGCTCAACCTGTCTGCTTGAATCTCTACTTCCCATGTGGTTCCTTAGGATCATTCTGGACCATGTAGGGGCCTAAGGGACAGTAGTTTTCAAATATTTGTGCTCATATTCCTCACAAAACACATTTTTAGGTTGACATCTAAAGTTTTTTTAAATCGTAAGTTTAGATAGTTTCAAAGGATATATCTTCTAGTGTTTTTCATGTTGTGAAAACACCTTAAGTATATTTTTTTTGTCAAAAACAGATTTAGCTCATCCACTTTATGGAAAGTGTTCTCTGTATAAACCAATTGGCAAAGCCAGCCCTATCATACTTTCTGTCAGGACAAATTGGACGACATATTTTGTTTCACATAATGGTGTTAAAGTACATCCTGGATCTATCTCACTTTTGATTGTCAATCCAACAGAGACAGGGAAGGAGAAAGGGAGGGAGGAAGGGAGAGAGGGAGGGGTGATGGGAGAGAGGAAAGGGTGGCTGGCTAGATGAAGGAATGGATGGATGCATGCATACATGGATGGGTGGATGCGTGGGTGGATGGATGGGTGGGAGGGTGGATGGGTGGATGGGTGGGAGGGTAGATGGGTGGGTGGATAGATAAGTGGGTGAGTGGATGATTGGGTGGATAGGTAGGAGGGTGGGTGGATGGATGGGTGGAGGGTAGATGGGTAGATGAGTGGGAGAGAGGATGGGTGGGTTGGTGGATGGATGGGTGGGTAGAAAGGCTTGTTGCCTGGATGAAATGAAGTGCTTTTCCTTTCAGTATTTTTCATGGAAGCCTCACGGCATGAGGATTCCTACTCAGAAGCAGGTACTGTCAATCAGATTTTTATAGGGAAGTGGGGAATGCCTTCACAGTGAGTCCAGTAATCATTTTGTAAAGTGGGGAAAGAAAGATTGAGAAAGACACCTGGGAAGGTAAGAAAGAAGTGCCATACCTCAGGTGCCTTCTCAGGCAGATCAGTTTTAGAGCTGATACATGTGGAAACTGAGTCCCTTACATCTACTCAGGCACCAGAAATTGTGGGTTGAGGGGCTGTGGCGCCGTGGCCTTTCCCTCGGTTTTCCCTCTTGCCCACCTGCAGCTCTCTGGTGGGCACGTGCACTGAGGACTCAGCAGTAAGACTGTCCAAATCCCCAGGGGAAATGGGAAACTCACCTTTTGCATAGCGAGGAAGAGCAATTCATATATGCTCTGTTCTTTCCTTTGCTTCCCAATCTGACTTCATACAATATCTCATGTGGGCTTTTATCCCTGAATCTTGGCTAAACGTCTAAGGCTTAACCTATTGGCCTCAAAAATATTGGGCAGTTCAACAACATGGATGGAGCTAGAGGGTATTATGCTCAGTGAAATAAGCCAAGCCGAAAAAGACAAGTATCAAATGATTTCACTCATATGTGGAGCATAAGAACAAAGAAAAAAACTGAAGGAACAAAACAGCCACAGACTCACAGAACCCAAGAACGGACTAATAGTTACCAAAGGGAAAGGGACTGGGGAAGATGGGTGGGAATGGAGGGGTAAGAGGGAAAAAGGGCCATTACGATTAGCAGACTAATGTTTGGGGGGCACGGGGAGGGCTGTACAACTCAGAGAAGACAAGTAGTGACTCTATAGCATCTCACTATGCTGATGGACAGTGACTGCAATGGGGTGGGTGGGGGGGACCTGATGAAGGGGTAGTTTAATAACCATAATATTGCACATGTAACTGTAGATTAATGATACCAAAATAAATTATTAAAAAGATATATATATTGGGCAGTTGCATTACCTGTCTTCCTCCTTGTAACTACAGTAATCTGCTGTGCATCCTTTTTTGGAATGAACGTGTTGAGTAGCCCTTCACTCAAGGGCATTCATACAATCCCAGGAGAAACACCAAGAAGCCACCCCTGCATTAGGAGATACTCCTATCAGTGGAGTGAACCAAGTGTTCTTTCTTACAGCCAAGGAACTTCACACACAAAAAACTGAATTTAGATGTCTTAACACTAAGCATTTACAAATTTTTAACATTTTACTTGTGGTCATAATTATTTTGACTATCTCTCTTAATGAGATATGTTGAAAGGTAAAACAAAATGTAAATTAAATCTTCTTAGATTAACTTCCATAAATATGGGAAATGTTCTCAAATATTAGTTAATAGTGGACAGAATAAATAAAATGTTACATTACCATTAAAAAAAAAACCCATCCAACTATTCAGACCTTCTGGAAGGCCTTCTGGAAATCCTCTGAGGACCCGAGAGACAGCAAGCTCTAGTTGGAAGCCTTCTGTTGTAGGGGACCCGTCAGTCAACTCCAATTTCTTACAATAAGTAGGCCTTGATTAGCCCATTAAACCCCAAGCCTAAGGCTCCAATCTTTTCATTAAAAAAACTGGTGGACAACAAAATCTCTTGAATATAAACATCAGCAAGTTTTTCCTGAACACATCTCCTCAGGCAAGGGAAACAAAAGCTAAAATGAACAAATGGGATAACATCAAACTAAAAAGCTTCTGTACAGCAAAGGACACCATCAGCAGAACAAATAAGCATCCTACAGCATGGGAGAATATATTTGTAAATGATATATCCGACAATGGGTGAATATCCAAAATATATAAAGAACTCACATGCCTCAACCCCTAAAAAGCAAATAGCCTGATTAAAAAATGGGCAGAGGATCTGAACTGACACTTCTCCAAAAAAAGAAATTCAGATGGCCAATAGGCACATGAAAAGATGCTGCACATCACTAATTATCAGGGAAATGAAAATTAAAACCACAATGAGATATCACCTTACACCAGTTAGGATGGCCAACATCCAAAAGACAACCAACAACAAATGTTGGCGAGGATGTGGAGAAAGGGGAACCCTCCTATACTGCTGGTGGGAATGTAAATTAGTTCAACCATTGTGGAAAGCAGTATGGAGGTTCCTCAAAAAACTAAAAGTAGAAATACCATTTGACCCAGGAATTCCACTCCTAGGAATTTACCCTAAGAATGCAGGAGCCCAGTTTGAAAAAGACATATGCACCCCTATGTTTATTGCAGCAGTATTTACAATAGCCAAGAAACAGAAGCAACCTAAGTGTCCATCAGCAGATAAATGGATAAAGAGGATGTGGTACATATACACAATGGAATATTATTCAGCCAAAAGAAGAAAACAAATCCCACCATTTGCAACGACACGGATGGAGCTGGAGGATATGCTCAGTGAAATAAACCAGGTGGAGAAAGACAAGTACCAAATAATTTCACTCATTTGTGGAGTATAACAATGAAGCAAAACTGAAGGAACAAAACAGCAGCAGATTCACAGACTTCAAAAAGGGACTAGCAGTTACCAAAGGGAAGGGGGTGGGGAGGGTGTGTGGGGAAGGGGGAGAAGGGGATTAAGGGCATTATGATTAGCACACATAACATGGGCGGGAGCCACAGGGAAGGCAGTATAGCACAGAGAAGACAAGTAGTGACTCTGTAGCATCTTACTATGCTGATGGACAGTTACTGCTATGGGGCTGGGTGGTGGGGGACTTGATAATATAGGTGAATGTTGAAACCACAATGTTGCTCATGTGTAACCGTCATAAAACTGTATCAGTGATACCTTAGTAAAAACAAAAATCTCGTGCACAACATGCTGGGAGGTCTTACTCTTTTAAAAATGTAACCCCAGTACCCTTTGTTGGAAGAAGAAATGTGCTCTACCACTCAAGGTTCTTCTAGCACGTTTAGGAATTAAATTGGCATGAGACGAAAAAGACAAGTATCAAATGATTTCGCTCATATGTGGAGTATAAGAACAAAGAAAAAATACTGAAGGAACAAAACAGCAGCAGACTCACAGAACCCAAGAACGGACTAATAGTTACCAAAGGGAAAGGGACTGGGCAAAATGGGCGGGAAGGGAGGGATAAGAGGGAAAAAGGGCATTACGATTAGCAGATGTAATGTTGGGGGGGCACGGGGAGGGCAGTACAACTCAGAGAAGACAAGTAGTGATTCTATAGCATCTCACTACGCTGATGGACAGTGACTGTAATGGGGTTGGTGGGGGGGACCTGATGAAGGGGTAGTTTAATAACCATAATATTGCACATGTAATTGTAGATTAATGATAATAAAATAAATTATATTTTAAAAATTGGCATGAGAAAGATTAACAGGAGAGAAAAACAAAGTTTAAGATGTATGTCAGGGGAAGACATAGATATGGATTCCAAAAACAGTTGGGCAGAATGAGGTAGATGTGTCATCCTGATCCAAGGAGAAGGGGGTATGATCCACAACTTCAAAGGAAAAGAGAGGGAACTCAGGGAAATATGAGAAGAGTAAAGGTTTGGTAAACAAAATACTTGATGGGCCACAAGGAAACAGCAGGGCCCATAGAGAAATTTTAACAGACTTAGCCACATCCCTCCCTGTCTACCACCCCTAGTTTACATTGTACTGGAGTTATGTATGGTGATAGCTCTCCTCCTGCGGTGGTTTCTCCAGCTAAATTATTTTCTGCAGTTTGGAAAGGGGGTCAAAGTATCTTCCTGAGTCTTTTGGACCTTGATGGTTTTCAGCTAAAATAATCTGTTTGTTGCAATGGGACATCTTAGGGTTGCCTCCCTCGGTGCCTACACCTTGTGACACTTAAAGGGAAGATAATCATAATACCATCCAGTATCCAGTCAGAGTTCGGATTTTCCTTTGTGTCTCCTGTTTTAGGTACTGTGGGTAAAATTGTAACATTTCCAGAGTATCTCGCCTGGCTTTAGTGTATTTGCATCATATCCTCAGGGGTGGAGAGACATTCATCTCCATGTCAATGGGTGATTACCTGGGCAACCGAGGGCATGTCTGAACCCGAGAATTTAAAGGGAGGGGCTTGCTTGCTTGCTTCTTCTGGAGCAGAGGAGCATAGCCCTGGACTGCAGTTTGTAAGTCATAAACGGGTTTTGAACTTTATTTCTCCCTTTGACTGATTTCGGTTTTTAGAGGTATTTAGCCCTGGGATTTCCTCTCCCTGGACTTACAGGTACTCTTCTGTGTTTGAGTCAGGATTCCATCTGCATATGTGCTGCATTTGATTATTATAAATGATATATGTTAAGTCTATCCAATGGTTAAAAGATTGAAATGTAATCTTTGGTGTCCCGTTTCCTGCCTTTCTTTCCCCCTTGATATTTATTTGTTAAAGAAACGAGTCCCTTTGTCCTGCACGGTTTCTATTGCTCTGAGTTTTGCTGACTGCCTCACTACCCTGTCATTTGTCATGCTGCTCCGGCATGTAACACAGCTGTTTCTAAACTGTAACTCACATTCAAGGTTGATTATTTTTCTGCCACTTTATCTGCCATTCGATTTTAATTTTTTTTTCACTTAATTGATTTTGTTAGGTATAAAGATTAGACATGAGCAGTGGGAAAGGGAAGATAAGTTTCAAGGGGAAAACTGCCCACACTCTGCCCAGGTAGGAGGTCCCAGGAGAAGACAACAAAGGCTTTGCCAGGAGATTAAGTCTTGCCTGTGGGGAGCAAGCCAAGCCCGTCCCAGCCAGGCCCCAACACCCGTGCAACTGAACAAAACTAAGAGCCGCCCAAACCACACCTCCTCATATCATTAAAATAATATTGTGGTTTTGCTCTCCACCCATGGTCTTCTCTGTGTGCATTTTGGGAAAAGACGTGCACACCAAGAGAAATGGGGGTATAACTAGAAATTTCAATCAAATGACCTCACCCTGTCAATCAAAGAAGTGCCTGCCATCTAGGTCGTGATACATGACCTCCCCAAAAAGTTTGGGGCCTTTGGTCACCTTGACGCTGGTCCACTCCTCCCTAAGAGTGTATTCAAATAAAACTTGCACTCTGCTTCATGATTGTGTCTGCCTTTCAATTCTTTTTTGTGGTGGGGACAAGGACCAAGGAGAACAAACTCAGCCCATAACAATTTTATTGATAAATCACCTCATTATTTATTAATTAATAAATGCCAGAGACATAGATGTAAGGGAATTTTTAAAAAGACTACTCGTGTCCATCAATAGATGAATGAATAAAGAAGTGGTATATATATGCAATGGAATATTACTCAGCCATAAAAAGAAAAGAAATCCTGCCATTTGCAACAACATGGATGGAGCTAGAGGGTATTAGGCTCAGTGAAATAAGCCAGGTGGAGAAAGACAAATACCATATGATTTCAATTATTTGTGGAATATAAAAACCGCAAAACAGCAGGGACAAAACAGCCTTAGACTCACAGACACTGAGAAGTGTGGAAGGGGAGGGTGGAAGGTGGAGGCAGGGGAGGCTGAGGAGGACTTTTGAACCATTGTGATGTGCATTCGATAATTAAAAAAAATATACAATTAAAAAAAGCACTAAGTACTCTTTACTTACTCTACATATACTAACTGAAAGCCTACCAGATAGTGAGGCTTTGCTGTTTCTTGGCTGTGTAGCCTTGATCCAGTCAACCTGTATCTCAGCTTTATAAGTCAGGCTCCCCTCCCCTCCCCTCCCCTCCCCTCCCCTCCCTCCCTTCCCCTTCCTTCCCTTCCCTTCCCTTCCCTCTCTCTCTCTTTCTTTCTTTCTTTCTTTTCTTTCCTTTCTTCTTTCTTCCTTCCTTTCTTTCTTTCTTTTCTTTCCTTTCTTCTTTCTTTCTTTTCTTTTTCTTCCTTCCTTTCTTTCTTTTTCTTTCCTTCCTTCCTCCCTCCCTCCCTCCCTCCCTCTTTCTCTCTCTTTCTTTCTTTCTCTCTCTCTCTCTTCCTTCCTTCCTTCCTCTTTTTCTTTCTTTCTTTCTTTCTTTCTTTCTTTCTCTCTCTCTCTTTCTTTCTTTCTCTCTCTCTCTCTCTCTCTTTCTTTCTTTCTTTCTTTCTTTCTTTCCTTCCTTCCTTTCTTCTTTCCTTCCTTCATTCCTTCCTTCCTTCCTCCCTCCCTCCCTCTCTCCCTCTCTCTCTTTCTTTCTTTTTATTAAGGTATCATTGTATGCAATCTCATAAAGGTTTCACATGACCAACATTGTGGTTATTACATTCACCCATATTATCAAGTCCCCAACCAACACCCCATTGCAGTCACTGTCCATCAGGATAGTAAGATGCTATAGAGTCACGACTTGTCTTCTCTGTGCTACACTGCCTTCCCTGTGACCCCCCACACACCATGTGTGCCAATCATAATACCCCTCAGTCCCCTTCTCCCTTCCTCCCCACCCGCCCTCCCACACCCCTCCCCTTTGGTAACCACTAGTCCCTTCTTGGAGTCTGTGAGTCTGCTGCTGTTTTGTTCCTTCAGTTTTGCTTCATTGTTATACTTCACAAATGAGGGAAATCATTTGGTACTTGTCTTTCTCTGGCTGGCTTATTTCACTGAGCATAATACCCTCTAGCTCCATCCATGTTATTGCAAACGGTAGGATTTGTTTTCTTCTTACGGCTGAATAGTATTCCATTGTGTATATGTACCACCTCTTCTTTATCCATTCATCTACTGATGGACACTTAGGCTGCTTCCATTTCTTGGCTATTGTAAATAGTGCTGTGATAAACATGGAGGTACATATATCTTTTTGAATCTGAGATCTCCTTTCCTTGGGTAAATTCCTAGGAGTGGAATTCCTGAGTCATATGGTATTTCTATTTTTACTTATTTGAGAAACCTCCATATTGCTTTCCACAATGGTTGAACTAATTCACATTCCCACAAGCAGTGTAGGAGGGTTCCCCTTTCTTTGCATCCTCATCAGCATTTGTTGTTCCTTATCTTTTGGATGTTGGCCATCCTAACTGGTGTGAGGTGATATCTCATTGTGGTTTTAATTTTCATTTCCCTGATGATTAGTGATGTGGAGCATCTTTTCATGTGCCTCTGGCCATGTGAATTTCTTTTTTTGGAGAATTGTTTGTTCAGATCCTCCATCCATTTTTTGGAGTCTCTGTGTCTGCTACTATTTTGTTCCTTCAGTTTTTCTTCGTTGTTATACTCCACAAATGAGGGAATCCACCCATTTTTTTAATCAGGCTATTTGCTTTTTGAGTGTCGAGGCATGTGAGTTCTTTATATATTTTGGATGTTAACCCCTTGTTGGATATGTCATTCACAAAAACATTCTCCCATACTTGGCTTATCCTTAAATCTGGAGAAAGTATAGTGAGTACCAGCAGAGTCTGCATTAGCCGAGGAGCAGCGTGCTCACTGACTCACTCCATACAACATGAGCGCCTGTACATCTGAGAAGTCTGGGTGCAGTAGATAAATCAGTGAACAACAAAAGATTCTTGCCCTTATGGGCTAATGTTCTATATTCTAGTGGGGAAGGGCGAGAAAGACATAGTAAGGAAACAATTGAATTGAATGCATCAGTTCAGATTCTGGCTGCTGGGAACCAAATAGGGCGATGTGATAGAATAGTGGGACAGGGTGTGTGGCTCCTTTTAGAAAGGGGGTCTGGGAGGCCTTTAGAGAACTTAACATTTAACCTCAGACCTGAGGATAGTTAAAAAAAAAAAAGGAAAAAAGCCCAAATGGAGTCATTTGCCCCCCAAACCAAGACTTAATTACAGTTCCAACCTATACCAGGAATGAGATCCTTTAACAGTCAATCAGGAATTTTGGGGGCGGCACCAATGAGGTAATCTGCCCTCTACATCAGCCCTCTCCACCCCCCAAAAGGTTAGGTAATCTGTGTGATGATGTTACTGAACCCCAAATCTAGATTCTTGTGCCCCATGCACAGTAGGCCAACCTCTGAGTCACTTGGTTGGAAGCAGAGAAAGCTTCATGATCAGAAGGGCCTCCCAACAAGAGGCAGGGACAGTCCCCAAATCTGCCTTGCCCGATCAGCCAAGGGACGGTTTATAAACTATAGCAAAGGAATGTGGGGGTTAGGGCAGAGACTGGAGAGAGCTTGAGACTTCTAGGATTTACAGGCCAATCCCATCTTCCTGCCACCACCTAAGGGGGTTTGGCTTGGCTCATGTTGACTCCATGTCTGGTATCAGCTCTGCAACAGAGATGTTATCAACCAACAGGCCCTCTGGTCCTGTGACCAGCTCCAGAGGACATGCAAAGGACAAGGCAAGGTTAGTGATCCTTATAAGGTCTCGCAGCATGTAAGCTTACTATGAAGGGAGAGCCCAGTGAAGGTACAAGCAAATAAGAAATATATGTCGGGTTCAATAAGATCCCTACTTTTCCCCATAAGAAAACCCATACAAGAAAGTGAAATAATCCCTTCTTTTCCTCTGCTAATAACATTTTGCCCCATCCTCCTTCCTATAAAAATATTCCATTTCCTACTTGCTAAATGGGATGCTGCCAAAGTCATGAGTCTCCTAATAAAGCCAATTAGATCTGCACAAATTTTTTTTTTAACAGAATGAAAAAAGCCATGAAAGAACTGGGGAAAGTCACTTTCAGAGCAAACAGCTCTGAGGCCCTGAGGCAGGAATTTCAGTATTTTCTGAGGAGCAGAAAGGAGGCTTTTCTGTTATGGGGACTAGTACTAAGACAGTGTTAAAGGGGTGTCAGGAAGGGATGAGGACTTAGAATTTTACCTGAAACGGGATACCACAAAAAGGGGTTAGAAGGGAGGACTGCAGAGGGGTCAGAGGGCAGGCCAGGAGACCAGTGAGAGATGATGGGTTTCAGACTGGGCTGGAGCCGTGGAGAAGGGAGAGAAGGGGACAAATTCAAGGGCTTAGGAATGATTAAAGATGGGGATTGAAGAAAAGGAATCAAGTAAGGCCCCTGGGACTACCGCTTGAACAATGAGGCAATCAGTGGTGGCTTCTGAGATGGGAGGCCGGAGTCTGACCTGTGGGGTGGGGTTAGGGGTGGGGCCGCCCGAGGCGCGGGTCTGGTCTGGGTGTAGCCAGACAGGTGATTGGGTCTAGAAACTTTCAAAGTCTACAGGAGAAGGGGAGGAGCCAGCCAAAGGCGACGGTCGGTCCTTCCTCCTCGCTGTGCTCGTCTGCGTCTGGGGGGCCGGGACCTCCTCTAGGTGAGGCTGGCGGGAGTGGGGTGCGGGGGGCGCCGCCTCCGGTCCGTCTGGCTTTACGACCCGCTTTGTTCCTCACGGGCAGTGAGAAAGGCACTTCCTTAAGGTCCCCTCCCTCAGAAGTGGGGGATGTTAAAATAACAGTGCCATGCGGAAAAAGTGAAGTCAGACGAGGAAGTAGCTAAGTAGAGCTTTAAGAAAAGGGTGGGGGAGGTGAGCATTTATACCTGGTGGCTTTTGGGAGCCGCGGAATGAGAGCTTTGGATCCAGGCTGACCTGCACTTTGATTGTATTTCATTTCCTTTACCATTTCCCAAATTACTTCTCAATAGTATTGATGCCAGGGTTCTTGTTCACGAAGCCAAAGAATGAGCTCCACACGCAAGGTAGGAGAGCAAGGTACAGGCTTTTATTTAGAGATAAAGGGAAAGGACAGAGCTCCCGGCTCACACCAGGAGGGGACAAGAGAGTCCGGGGTCGTGCGTTGTCTAGGGGTTTTATAGGCAGATGAGGATTTTTTGAGATCACTAAAAAACGCTTAGGGGTGTGGACTTATTAAGTGGTCCTAGGCTATTTACAAGTAACTTGATACAAGTTAACGTCTTGCTCTGTTGATTTCTCCCTGGGATACCAGCATCTTGGTCTGGGGCATTTGAAACAAGGCCACCTGCTCAGCCCCCAAGGTGGACTGAGATATTGTTTGCTGAAGAGTAACTTAAGTGCAATCTTATCTTTAAGGTGGAATCGTTCTTGCCTTTTACTGTGTTATGGCTGGGCTTGCGTGCTGAATTAGTTTGTCTAGTTTGCAAAATCACTTCATCAGATCTGAAGGAGGAAAGACAGCACATAGGCCTGGGTTTTTAGCATGTTAGAGTGAATCTTACACACGATTATAAATGATTAGCATAATATAAACGTGCTAGTCTTTTTTATCTGGGGTATAAACTGATCTCACTGAAGAATGACTCTAGAGCTGAATGTTTAACACAGAGTTTTGGTAGGGGGTTTCCTTGCATGTAGTTACAGTGCTCTGACTGCAAATATCCTGCCTTGCTTTTTCCGGAGGCCCTCACCCTACTCTGACTGCACCCACGGTCCCTGTCTCAGTATTTCTTTATCTGACTGGGATACTACTGATTTGGAAGTAGTAAATTTCCCTGCATTGTGAGAAAGATTAATGGCATTCTTCAAATGAAAAAAGGAATACCTGTTCACTGCCAAAATATTGTAGAATGTGTACCCCAACTAGCACATAGAAGAAACCACCTTCTCCCCTGCCCCTTTGCCGCGTGTGGTTCAAGATCCTTCCCTTCAGCCCCCTGCTCACGTCCACTCCCAGACTCCGTTAATACTTTAAAGTGTGTCTTTTCATATGTACCCTCATGGTTATATAAATGTAAGCAAACACGGCTAGAGAAGTACTTTATTTTCTGCGTATAAAATGGGGTACTTTTATGTGTCTACATGTAAACATTAAACTGAGTCGTGTGTACACTGGACTTTGCTTGAACTCTAGGCATTGAGACACCAAGTTCTGCTCTGCAGAGAACTCATCTTCCAGGCGAACGGTCCTCACTGGGTGAACAGCTAAGACTCGGTAGTCGGGCGGCTACTTCGCTGGACAAGTGGCGAGCGAGTGAGTGCGCGTGCGCCGTGACATACAAACGGGTGAATATGGGGACTTGAACCTTTGGACTGATGAGGAGGAAGTCTTGGGAGCAGACAATGTAGGGTGGAGATCTTTAACCTGCTCCCTTTCCCTCCCAATATCCTAGACACTCTGAAATTCTATCTACTCTGGGTTCAGAATCCCTAATCGAGGTGGAAAGCAAGATTTAAACACTGGAGCAAATTTAGCAAGTTTCAGGTCCTGCTTGAAAGCCTTCAGAAGGGCTTTAGCATAGGAAGACTTAAGCTTTCAGTCAGTGTAGTGGTGATTTCTGATTGATGTTTTAAGGAACTTTAATTGTATACAACAGGAGGGCGAACTTTGGAGACAGGAAGTGTTTGGAAGGGCGAGAAACATTCAGCAGTTGACACGCCGGAGGCATTGGCGGGGAGGGAGGGTAAATCAGTTTGTCTTTATCTCGAGGGATGGAGAAAAGCTTGCTTAATTTGCATTTCCTTGGTTTGTGACCATCTTTTCATATGTATATCATCTACTTGCATTTCCTATGTAGGGAATTAACTTTTCAAAATAAGCAGCCTGTTTTTGGTGTGTGTTGCTCTGAATTTGCTGGCGGTATTGTGGACTTCTTGAAGCTAGAAAAGAAACAGTTCATATTCTCCACCCCGTTCTCTGGCCACCCCAAGTTTGGATGGCATCTCTTCACTACGTACAAGTGCCCGGGGTTTTGCAAGTGCAGGGGAGGAAAGACAATAAAGGAAAACATTAACATTTTTTAAATGGTTTTATACTTTTCACATGTTAATTACCCAAAAGGTTCTAACAATTCCCAAAGCCCCTTTCAATGTAGAGAGGGCAAAGTGTTTGCCCCAGCGCTGGTTGTAATCAGTTTTTTTAAACACTGGAATCTGTTTTGGTTTGCATTCCCCTGACTCATAAAATTAAGCATTTCCGTATGTTTACTGGTCATTCTTATTTCTGTAGTTTTGTGTGTATGTTTACAAAAATGAGATTGTACTATGTACATTTTCTGCAGCTTTTTTTTTCCCATTATTGTATCAAGGACATTCCTACCCAATGTCTCTAATGTTCTCTAGTAGCTGCTTACAATTCTATGGTGTACATAGCCCTTCATTGGTTCAATTTTTTTCCTGTTGAAGGCGTTATTTTCTGGGTTTTTGTCACAAAAAAAAAGCTCTGTACTAAACCTTTTGTCATGTGTTCTTAGTAAGTACATGTGGTTTATACCCGTGTAGATTCTCAAGCGGAGAGTATATATATTGTTTCTGACTTTAGTAGGTTTTCCCCAATTTCCTGGAAAGTTATAATTATGCCCACCCAATAGGTAAAAGTGATTTTTTTTTTCAATTATCCCCAACTTAAAGGATTGGGCAACTTCTCATGTTTATATTGCTTTGCATCTCTTTTTTTGGTTTATTTTAGCTTATCAATTTATGTAAACTTTTAACATAAACTAATGTTTGTGGTGGTTTAAAATTTAATTATTATTCTCTCTTCTGTGAACTACTTGCCCATTTCAGCTTTTTTGCCATTAGAACTACTTACTGAAAATTGTTCTATACAGTTCGATGGAAACCTGGATGGGACCTTTTAAAATGTTGAACCTTATTGATTACTTAAAAGTTTTGCTAGGGCATCATTTATTTCATTTAGCTTTTCTCTTTATTACCACACATTTGCAGACCATATTCTAAAATTCTCATACTGGGTCCTCATGCTTAATTTTTCATAGCATATTTTTCTTCTTAAGGAAAATTCTTAACTCTACATTCGATTTTATTCTTCATACTGTTGGGGAGGGAATTTCCTCTGCTCTGTAAGGTTCTAGCTGGTTTAAGAAATTGACAAGAGACAGATTAACAGAGAAATAAAATTTAATTATGTATGTATGGAGAATACACCCAGACGAAGAAGACAGGGACAATGAAACATGTTCATCCTGAACTAAGGGGGAGTTAGGGGTCTGCAGCTTAAAAGGGGAAGGAAAACAATTCATAGGAATATAAAAGAGTAAATTTTTGGTGAACAAATTTTTACTGGGCCACACAGAAACATGGGGACATAGGAATTTTAACAGACTGCTAAATTCCTCCCTGTCCCCCATACCTAGTGATGGTGGGGTTCTTGTTCACGAAGCCGAAGAATGAGCTTCATAAACACTCAAGGTAGGAGAGCAAGGTACAGGCTTTTATTTAGAGAGAAAGTGAAAGGACAGAGCTCCTGGCTCATGCCAGGAGGGGACAAGAGAGTCCGTAGTGTTGCGTTGTCCTAGGGGGTTTTATAGGCAGTTGGGGATTTTTCGACAACATGTGAAAAAGCTTAGGGGTGTGGACTTATTAAGTTGTCCCTGAATATTTAGAATTAACTTAACCCAAGTAACTTCCTGCTCTGATGATTTCTCCCTGAGAGATACCAGCATCTTGGTCTGGGGGCCTATGAAACAAGGCCACCTGCTCAGCCCCCAAGGTGGGCTGCGGTACTGTTTGCTGAAGAGTAAGTTAAGTGCAATCTTACCTTTAAGGTGGAATCCTTCTTGCCTTTTACTGTGTTATGGCTGGGCTTGCAGGCTAAATTAGTTTGCCCAGTTTGCAAAATCACTTCATCAGATCTGAAGGAGGAAAGACAACACACAGGCCTGGGTCTTTTAGCATGTTAAAGTGAATCTTACACATGATTATAAATGATTAGCATAAAATAAACATGTGCTAGTCTTCTTTTTTTGGGGAATATTAACTGATCTCACTCAAGAATGCCTCTAGAGCTGAATGTTTAACACAGTTTTAGTAGGGGGTTTCCTTGCGTGTAGTTACATTGCTCTGACTGCAAATATCCTGCCTTGCTTTTTCCAGAAGTCCTCCCCCTGCTCTGACTGCACCCACGGTCCCTGTCTCAGTAGGTCCTATCCTGTAGTTATCTGTGGTGATAGCAGCTCTCCCGGAGCAGGACCTCTATCTGGATTCTTTCAGGCAGTTCGGGGGCAGGTTGAAGTTTCTTTCAGAGGCTTTGGGCCTTGATAGCTTTCACCTCAACTAATCTGCGTGCCAGATGGCGCATCTTAGGGCCGCCTGCCTGTGGCCCCTGCAACACTTTTCTTAGATTTCTACTTGTGTCTCAACCTTTTGTCTTTTCTTTCTTGGTCACCATTTAGCCACATTGTTGGGGCACAAGGATATTTTTGTGTTTGTGGATTACCATAACTGAGAAATTATTTTTGCTTCATTTCATACTTTTGACCTGAATTGTACTTTTTCGGGTCAGTATTGCCTTCTTTGTGCTGAAACTTTGTCTGCTTTTACTCTCAGTTTTCTGTGGCATTTTGCTCTAATACCTTTTGTAGGACATACAGAGCAGTCTGTGTGTTTCAGTTGGAGGAGCTCTGGGTTTCCTTAAAGACTTTAAATTTTTAAAATGCTAAGAGCACTTAGACGTAAGACAAAGTCTTAATAAAGGTAAAAGAATGAACTCTCACACCCATCACCCAGATGTAAGGACAAGAAGCACCCCCATTTTCCTCATGTGTCCCTTCTTTCTCTTGCTGTAGTATTGTGAAGTAAAGTCCAGACATGGTACTTGACCCTTAAAAACTTCAGTATCTATTTATTTAAGAAATAAGGGTTCTTGTTTTCTTAAGTAACCACAATATTATCGCAGTGAATGAAATTTATATCTCTTAATGTCATTGAATGTTCAGGCCACCTGAAAAATGATCTGCTCTTCTATAATTGTTTTATGCAAACCGTGATCCAAAAAAGGGGCACAGAGTTCCTTAGTTCCTAAAAGCAGACCAGGCTCCAATAACCTGTGTCACAGCCATACTGAAAAGCCCTGGAGAAGGCCCTAGAGAGTAGACTCTTCCAGTACCTTCCTCAAGGTCTCCTTGATTAGCAACTCCTGGAGCTGGACTTCTTAGTTTATTTCATTAAGAGGGATGAAATGTGTAGCTCATACCGATCACTTTAATTACTAGCCATGTTTGTGCTTTCTCTTCTGACCTTTTCTCTGATTTAAGATCTTTAGTAGACATTTTTTTCCTTTCACCTTCTGCCTCTCATCATTTGGGTTATTTCATCAAAAATCAATGCTAAATGTAAGATTTTTTTTTGCAGTTATAAGGTTTTTGTTGAAGTGCCTAATGTAGTGGATTATCTTTAGAAATTTGCTTGTTTTTAAACTCGATTTTTTTGTGTGTGGTAAAATATAAATTGCATAAAACTTAAGTAACTATTTTTAAGTGTACACTTCAGTGGCGTTAGGTACATTCATACTGTTGTACAGCCATCACTGCTGTCAATCTCCAAAGCTTTTTTTCTTTTTTCCAGAGTTCTGCCCCTTAAACACTGTCTCCTTATGTCCCCCTCCTCCAGGTCCCTAACGGCATCATTCTGGTTTCTTTGTGAATCTGACTCTTGGGTATCTCACACAAGGGGAATCATATAGTACCTGTCTTTTTTTTCACTGGCCTACTTCACTGAGCAGAATTTTGGGGAGGAACATTTTCCCTCTGACCTTTAGTGTTGTTCTTGCTGGTCTAAGAATCAAATTCACATGACACAGGAGAAAATCAGATTTAATTTTGTACATGCAGGAACCTCACATACTGAGAAGTACAAAGACAGGTAAAACGAGGTATACAGGCCATCCTGAGATAAGGAATGGGATAGAAGCCTGGGGCTCCAAAGGGGAGGAGGAGGGCAATTCACAGGCAATGAAGAGCAGATACTTGGTAATTAAATGTTTGCCCCGCCAGGCAGATTGGTCACTCAGATGAACTTTATCCCTGCTAGTAATCCTTATTTTGGGAAAGATCCCAGTTTAGATTTTTCTAGTTACTAGAATTATGAACCATATTTTTTTAAGTAGTTGAGGGAAAGTTGCTTTTGAGCCACAGGGTCTTATTTGCCTTCAGCTCAAAATAGTCCACATGCCAAAGTGGCGCATTTGGGGAGGCTTGTTCTGAACCCCTTCAGTGTCTGCAAGGTTCGTCCATGTCGTAGCATGTGTCAGATTTTCCTTCCTTTTTGAGGCTGAATCATCCATTACTTGGCTTTGTGTGTGTATATATACATGACACACATACCACATTTTGTTCACCCATTCATCCTTTGAAGGCCGGTTGGATTGCTTACTTACACCTTTTGGCTGTTGGGAATAATGCTGC
Source organism: Smutsia gigantea (assembly GCA_032199065.1). Lineage (NCBI taxonomy): Eukaryota > Metazoa > Chordata > Mammalia > Pholidota > Manidae > Smutsia > Smutsia gigantea. The sequence goes on along the minus strand of JAVSCE010017299.1, from coordinate 191,415 downwards.
TCTGAACATGATTCACAGATGTGTATCTGCAGAACAGAAACTAGCTTGGGCCCTAGACCCATTTATCCCATTCTCTAATTATCTGAAGAGAACCTCAAACTTGCTATGTCGAACAAAATTTGTGTTCTTCCTTTAAAACCTGTGTTTTTTTTTTTGTTGTTGTTGGTTTATAGCAAGCACCATTTCTCTAGTAGGAAGCCAGGCACCCCAGAGCCCTCGCATTTCCTCCCCTCTCTTATCATCCTTCACCAGGTGCTTGCTCCAGCCTTGCATGGTGTTTCTCCTCTGCCTGGAATGCACTTAGCTTCCATTCTTGCTTCTATAACTGCTGCTCATTTCTCAGTTCCTACTTGAGGTCACTTCCCTGGGGAAGCCTTTCTAGATCTCCCTGAATATATCAGATGACACCTAATATAGGCACTGATGACCCTTGACCCTTACTTTGGAAGATGGCACAGCTACAGTTCATTACCTGGTTTCCCCTTAGATGTTAATCCCCTTGGAAGCAGGTACATGTCTGTTTTCGCTCAACATTTTTTTCCTTCTATCTAGTACAGTAAGTAACATATAGTCCTTGCTCAGTAAATTTGAATGAATCTCAGAATTTGTGAGGTTCATGACTGCAGCAGAAGTTTTACTAGGATATATGGAGATACATTGTATATGACATCTTTTATTAACCTTGATCCGGTGGATTTTTTTTTTTTTGATCAGATGACTCAAGTCTCTGGAAGTTGTTCTGTTAGCATGTTACATGTTTCTTACTCTCCTTCCATTAGCTACTTGGAAGGTTTTCTGGTTCTCTCAGTTCTCACAAGTTCTGTTTCCCCTTTCTCTTCAGTTGATAGGCTTCTATAGTAGCCACCAGTTTGATTATTTACCCTAGTCTCCCTCCCTCTAGTCGTGAATTACCTTAAGGGGTATGTAATTTTTCTTTTTACACCTGCGCGTTCAAGCAGTTTGGGTCTTGACAGCAGTGGTGAGTCCGCGGGTGGTACAGTTGTTACTGCTTCAGTGGTGAAGCTCAGCTGGTAACACTTTAATACTTACTAGGCTTTGCAGGTGAAAAGATTCAGGAGCTGGCACCCCAGCTGTTGTCTAAAGTGTGAGTATTGTGCTTTCACACTGCTCATGCTTGTTAACTAAATGATGGAGTGGGAGTGGACTGTTTTCCACCATGCAAGGTCAGGCAGTTGAAGTACAATAGAATGATTAAAAAAAAAGAAAATGAACAACCTAATAAGGGAGTCTCTTCTCAAGCAAAGGTAGAGCCTACATGCTGTGGGAGGAGGCATGGGATTTAATTCTTCTGCTCCCCTCAGGATCTGTCTTAGCATTTGCACTCAGGAAAATAATATTCTGAACTGAATTGACACCTGGTTTGAGAAAAGGTCTTTTTAGTTGAAATACAGTTGATGTACAATATTGGTTTCAGGTATACAATATAGTGAATTGACAATTATGTGCATTACTAAATGCTCACTTCAGAAAGTGTAGTTACCATCTACACTTTTAAAAGAATATTATTATATTATTTATCAACAATGTTAAAATATTACTGTATTCCCTATGCTGTACTTTCATTTCCATGACTAACTCATTTTACAATTGGAATTTTTTACGTTCTTACCCCTTCACCTATTTTACTCACTCCCCACCCACCTCCCCTATGGCAGCCACCAGTTTGTTCTGTTTGAGTATTTTTTGTTTCTTTTTTCGATTTCATATATATGTAAAATCATATAGTATGTCTCTTTCTCTAACTTATTACCCTTAACATAATACCCTCTAAGTCTCATCCATGTTACTGCAAGTGGCAAGATTTTGTTCTTTTTATGGCTGAGTAATACTCCATTGTATATATGTACAATGTCTTTATCCATCTATTCACTGACGCTTGGATTGCTTCCATATCTTGGCTACTGTATAATGTTGCAACATAGAACATATCATATCTTTTTGAATTATGATTCTGTTCTCTTTAGATAAATTCCCAGGAGTGGGATTACTGGCATCATATGGTATTTCTGTTTTTAGTATTTTTAGGAACCTTCCTATTGCTTTCCATAGTGACTGTACCTATTTTCATTCCTACCAAAAGTGTACAAGGGTTCCCTTTTGAGAAAGAGTTTCAATGTTACCTACCTCTGCAATCAAAAGGTGGACTTTGTTTCTCCATTTTGTGTAAGATTTCATACAACTCACCTTAGACTTTCTTTTTTCATTTTTTAAAATTTTCCTATTATTAATATACAATTACATGAGCAACATTATGGTTACTAGACTCCCCCTATTATCAAGTCCCCACCACATACCCTATTGAAGTCACTGTCCATCAGCGTAGTAGGATGTTATAGAATCACTACTTGTCTTCCTGTGTTATACTGCCTTCCCCATATCCACCCCCCCACCCCCCACATTATGTGTGCTAATCGTAATGCCCTTTTCCCCCCTTGTCCCTCCCTTCCCACCCATCTTCCCCAGTCCCTTTCCCTTTGGTAACTGTTAGTCCATTCTTGGGTTCTGTGAGTCTGCTGCTGTTTTATTCCTTCAGTTTCTTCTTCGTTCTTATGCTCCAGAGATGAGTAAAATCATTTGATACATGTCTTTCTCTGCTGGCTTATTTCATTGAGCATAATACCCTCTAGCTCCATCCATGTTGCTGCAAATGGAAGAATTTGTTTTCTTCTTATGGCTGAATAATATTCCATTCTGTGTATGTACCACCTCTTCTTTACCATTCATCTACTGATGGACACTTACGTTGCTTCCATTTCTTGGCTATTGTAAATAGTGCTGCGATATACATAGGGGTGCATATGTCTTTTTCAAACTGGGCTGCTGCATTCTAAGGGTAAATTCCTGGGAGTGGGATTCCTGGGTCAAATGGTATTTCTATTTTGAGTTTTTTGAGGAACCTCCATACTGCTTTCCACAATGGTTGAACTAATTTACATTCCCACCAGCAGTGTAGGAGGGTTCCCTTTTCTCCATATCCTCACCAACATTTGTTGTTTGTCTTTTGGATGGCAGCCATCCTAACTGGTGTGAGGTGATATCTCATTGTGGTTTTAATTTGCATTTCCCTGATGAGTAGTGATGTGGAGCATCTTTTCATGTGCCTGTTGACCATCTGAATTTCTTCTTTGGAGAAGTGTCTGTTCAGCTCCTCTGCCCATTTTTTAATTGGCTTATGTGCTTTTTGTTTGTTTAGGTGCCTGAGCTCTTTATATATTTTGGATGTCAACCCCTTATCGGATATGTCATTTATGAATATATTCTCCCATACTGTAGGATGTCTTTTTGTTCCACTGATGGTATCCTTTCCTGTACAGAAGCTTTTCAGCTTGATACAGTCCCACTTGTTCATTTTTGCTTTTGTTTCCCTTGCCCGGGGAGATATGTTCATGAAGAAGTCGCTCATGTTTATGTCCAAGATATTTTTGCCTATATATATATTTTAATATAATTTATTTTATTATCATTAATTTACAATTACATGTGCAATATTACGATTATTAAACTACCCCTTCATTAGGTCCCCCCCACCAACCCCATTACAGTCACTGTCCATCAGCGTAGTGAGATGCTATAGAATCACTACTTGTCTTCTCTGAGTTGTACTGCCCTCCCCGTGCCCCCCCAACATTACATCTGCTAATCGTCATGCCCCTTTTTCCCTCTTATCCCTCCCTTCCCGCCCATTTTCCCCAGTCCCTTTCCCTTTCGTAACTATTAGTCCGTTCTTGGGTTCTGTGAGTCTGCTGCTGTTTTGTTCCTTCAGTTTTTTTCTTTGTTCTTATACTCCACATATGAGTGAAATCATTTGATACTTGTCTTTTTCGGCTTGGCTTATTTCACTGAGCATAATACCCTCTAGCTCCATCCATGTTGTTGCAAATGGTAGGATTTGTTTTCTTCTTATGGCTGAATAATATTCCATTGTGTATATGTACCACATCTTCTTTATCCATTCATCTACTGATGGACACTTAGGTTGCTTCCATTTCTTGGCTATTGTAAATAGTGCTGCAATAAACATAGGGGTGCATCTGTCCTTTTCAAATTGGGCTGCTGCATTCTTAGGGTAAATTCCTAGGAGTGGAATTCCTGGGTCAAATGGTATTTCTATTTTGAGTTTTTTGAGGAACCTCCATACTGCTTTCCACAATGGTTGAACTAATTTGCAGTCCCACCAGCAGTGTAGGAGGGTTCCCTTTTCTCCACATCCTCGCCAACATTTGTTGTTGTTTGTGTTTTGGATGTTGGCCATCCTCACTGGTGTGAGGTGATATCTCATTGTGGTTTTAATCTGCATTTCTCTGATGATTAGCGATGTGGAGCATCTTTTCATGTGCCTGTTGGCCATCTGAATTTCTTCTTTGGAGAAGTGTCTACTCATGTCCTCTGCCCATTTCTTAATTGGATTATTTGCTTTCTGTTTGTTAAGGTGCATGAGTTCTTTATATATTTTGGATGTCAACCCTTTATCAGATACGTTTTTTATGAATATATTCTCCCATACTGTAGGATGTCTTTTTGTTCTACTGATGGTGTCCTTTACTGTACAGAAGCTTTTCAGCTTGATATAGTCCCACTTGTTCATTTTTGCTTTTGTTTCCCTTGCCCGGGGAGATATGTTCATGAAGAAGTTGCTCATGTTTATGTCCAGGAGATTTTTGCCTATGTTTTTTTCTAAGAGTTTTATGGTTTCATGACTTATATTCAGGTCTTTGATCCATTTTGAGTTTACTTTTGTGTACGGGGTTAGACAATAACCCACTTTCATTCTCTTACATGTAGCTGTCCAGTTTTGCCAACACCAGCTGTTGAAGAGGCTGTCATCTCCCCATTGTATATCCATGGCTCCTTTATCGTATATTAATTGACCATGTATGCTTGGATTTATATCTGGGCTATCTATGGGTCTGTTCTTGTGCCAGTACCAAATTGTCTTGATTACTGTGGCTTTGTAGTAGAGATTGAAGTCAGGGAACATAATTCCCCCTGCTTTATTCTTCCTTCTCAGGATAGCTTTGGCTGTTTGGAGTCTTTTGTGGTTCTGTATGAATTTTAGAACTATTTGCTCTAGTTCATTGAAGAATACTGTAGGTATTTTGATAGGGATTGCATTGAATCTGTAGATTGCTTTAGGCAGGATGGCTATTTTGACAATATTAACTCTTCCTAGCCAAGAGCATGGCATGAATTTTCATTTATTAGTGTCCTCTTGAATTTCTCTTAAGGGTGTCTTGTAGTTTTCAGGGTATAGGTCTTTCACTTCCTTGGTTAGGTTTATTCCTAGGTATTTTATTCTTTTTGATACAACTGTGAATGAAATTGTTTTCCTGATTTCTCTCTCTGCTAGTTCATCATTAGTGTATAGGAGTGCAACAGATTTCTGTGTATTAATTTTGTATTCCACAACTTCACTGAATTCAGATACTAGATCTAATAGTTTTGGAGTGGATTCCTAAGTTTTTATGTACAATATCATGTCATCTGCAAACAGGGAGAGTTGGAGTTTTTCCTTGCCAATGTTCATGCCTTTTATTTCTTTGTGTTGTTTGATTGCCATGGCTAAGACCTCCAGAACTATGCTGAATAAAAGTGGGGAGAGTGGGCATCCTTGTCTTGTTCCCGATCTTAAAGGAAAAGCTTTTAGCTTCTCACTGTTAAGTATAATGTTGGCTGTGGGTTTGTCATATATGGCCTTTATTATGTTGAAGTACTTGCCCTCTATACCCATTTTGTTGAGACTTTTTATAGTGAATGAATGTTGAATTTTGTTGAATGCTTTTTCAGCATTTATGGAGATGATAATGTGGTTTTTGTCCTTTTTTTGATGTGGTCGATGATGTTGATCTGTCCTTTGGAGTGAGTGGTGTGTTGAAGTCTCCTAAAATGAATGTATTGCATTCTATTTCCCCCTTTAATTCTGTTAGTATTTGTTTCACATATGTAGGTGACCCTATGTTGGGTGCATAGATATTTATAATAGTTACATCCGCTTGTTGGACTGACCCGTTTATCATTCTGTAATGTCCTTCTTTGTCTCTTGTGACTTTCTTTGTTTTGAAGTCTATTTTGTCTGATACAAGTACTGCAACTCCTGCTTTTTTCTCACTATTAGTTGCATTAAATATCTTTTTCCATCCCTTTCCTTTCAGTCTGTGTATGTCTTTGGGTTTGAAGTGAGTCTCTTGTAGGCAGCATCTAGATGGGTCTTGTTTTTTTATCCATTCTCTAACTATGTCTTTTGATTGGGTCATTAAGACCATTTACATTTAGGGTGATTATCGATAGGTATGTACTTATTGCCATTGCAGGCTTTAGATTTGTGGTTACCAAACGTTCAAGGGTAATTCCCTTATTGTCTAAGAGTCTAATTTTACTTACTCTGTATACTATTACAAACACAACCTAAAGGTTCTTTTTTTTTCCCCTCCTTTTTCTTCCTCCTCCATTCTTTGTATATTATGAATCATTCTGTACTCTTTGTCTTCCCTTGTGTGACATCTGTTTAGCCTTAGGAATACTTCCATCTGTAGGAGTCCCTCCAAAATGTACTGTAGAAGTGGTTTGTGGGAGCTAAATTCTCACAGCTTTTGCTTATCTGAAAATTGCTTAATCCCTCCTTCAATAACCTTGATGGGTAGAGTATTCTTGGTTCAAGGTCCTTCTGCTTCATTGCATTAAATATATCTTGCCACTCCCTTCTGGCCTGTAAGGTTTCTGTTGTGAAGTCTGATGATAGCCTGAAGGGTTTTCCTTTGTATGTGATATTTTTTCTCTGTCTAGCTGCTTTTAATAGTCTGTCTTTATACTTGATCTTTGCCATTTTAATTATTATATGTCTTGATGTTGTCTTCCTTGGGTCTCTTGTGTTGGGAGATCTGTGCACCTCCATGGCTTGGGAGACTATCTCCTTCCCCAGATTGGGGAAATTTTTAGGAATTACCTCCTCAATAACACTTTCCCATTTTCTCTCCTTTTCTTCTGGTACCCCTATAATGCGAATATTGTTGCGTTTGGATTGGTCACACAGTTCTATCAATATTCTTTCATTCTTAGAGATCCTTTTTTCTTTCTGTGCCTCAGCTTCTTTGTATTCCTCTTCTCTAGTTTCTGTTCCATTTACCGTCTGTTCTACTACATCTAATCTGCTTTTAAATCCCTCCATTTTTATGTTTCATTTCAAATACAGAATTTCTTAATGATTGAATCTCCAGCCTCAATTCATTCCTGAGTTCTTGAATATTTTTCTGAACCTCCATAAGTATGTTTATAATTTTTATTTTGACTCTTTCAGGAAGATGGGTGAGTTTGGTTTCATTTGGCCCTCTTTCTGGGGTTTGTGAGATTTTGGTCTGAACCATGTTCTTTTGTCGTTTCATATTTCTGTGTGGTGCCCACTAGTGTGCAGAAACTCCAGTCTCTGAAGCTGCTCAGCCCCTAGAGTGAGGTTTGGGGTCGTAGGGGAGTGGAGCTGGTGCCTGAGGGGAGGAAAGATCTGTTTCCTGATACCCATGTGCGGTGCCTGTCTCTAGTGTCAGAGCCAGTGGGCCAAGCACACACATGTAAACCTCTGTGCTTTGCATCTCCAGCTGTTGTAGGCGGGGCCTCCCTTTGGCTGGCCTGATGCCTGATGCCTGCGCTGTGACTGCAGGTTTTTGAGCAGGTGCCTGCAGGCCAGTAGGAAGACTGGACAGGCTGGGTGTCAGGGGGGCCTCGGAACTGAGTAGGCAGCCAAGGGGATGGAGCACCTGAACCTCTTCAAAGTTCCCAGCCAGCTGGGCAGAGTGTGCCCAGGCAACCTTGTCCAGGTCTCCCTTCTCCTGCACAGCAAGCTCCGTGCAAACTCCACCCCTTCAGCAGCCCTCTGGCTGCTAGGAAGCCTCTCAGACTGCCTGCGTTTCCTCTGACACACAGCGGGCAGGTGTGGATCCCCTCCTCCACAAACGGCCATAATGTCAATTTCACAAGCACTCCGCCTGTCCGAGCTCCCCAACGTCCAGAACACCAGACCCTATAGGATTCTGCTCACGAAGCAGCTCTCCAGGGCTAGGCGCTCAGCAGTCCCAGTCTTTCACACCGTCCCCCCCTCCGTTTCTCTTTCTCCCGCTGGTGAGCTGGGGTGGGGGAATGGCTTGGTTCCCACGGTATTAAGGCTTTGGTACATTACCCTGTTTGGTTAGGTCTGCTCTGTTCATGAGGTCTGTTTGCTCTCTGGTTCAGCCTTCTTTCTTGTTGCTGTTTTAAGGTTAGTTGTAGTAAATAACTATATTTTGTACTGTTTGTGGTTTTCGGAGGAGTTCTCTTTCTCACTTCTCATGCCGTCATCTTGAATTTCTCCTCTGTTTTTCACCTTAGACTTTTAAAATTTGGTATGGAGTGCGTTTTTTAAAGAATGTTTGTTTCCTTAAAATTAGTACTCACAGAGAACATAGACTGCGAAGTTAATACTATGGAAAACAGTTTTTTTCATCATTCCATCATTCTTACTTGTCTATTCTTTTGCCTACTACATTCAACTCTTTAATGGGGTTTTAATGATCATGTGTGAATTTTGAATTCTGATTTTTTTGTTTATTTTAGTGGGCATATACCCATCTTATTAGCCATCTTTTACATTGTTACAGAGTATACGTAACAGTTTAATAATTGAACTACATCCTTGATTACTGAGTATCAAGAATAAATCATTGTTAAGTAAATAAGTTCTCTTTTTTGTATTTCAGATACATTTTTTAAAATTGTTCAGCGTGGAGAAATCTAGTGTGGTTGCAAGAACAAATTACATTAAGGAAAATAAAACAATCCAGTCTTAACAGCATATCCAGAATGTCCAGTGTACAATCAAAAATTGCTAGACTTGCAAAGAAGCAGGAAAATATCACCCATATGGAAAGAATAAAGTTGATAGAAACTGACCAGGAAATGGCTCAGATTTTGGATTTAAAATACAAAGACATGTCAGCTATTATTACAAAGAAGTGTAAAGTCTTGATGGAAAATGTGGACTTAGTGGTGGAAGAGATAAGGGAATCTCTTAAAAATGACCTAAAGGAAATTTTGGAAGTAAAAAGTACAGTGCCTGAGGTAAGAAATGCAAAGAACTCCAGTACCAGAAAAGAGTGGCAACAAATAAAAGATGTAGCTTCGCAAAAAACAGGATTGGTAGAGAAAACAAGAGAAAAGTCTAAAGTAGTTAAGGATACAGAAATTTTGACCTTCAAAAGAAAAAAAATAAATGAGCTGAGTGGCAAATTACACAAAGCTAAAGAGTACAATGCTAACCAAGGTAAGGAATTGGCCTGGAATGAATCACAAAACTCTGAAGTCACAGGGAGTATGGAAGAACCCATAAGCAATACAGATGACAGATATAGAAAATGCAACATTCATACAGAAGTTTCAGGAGAGAATGGAGTAGATGAACTAGTCCAGGAAATGAGAGAGAAAAAAGTCCCTCGGAACTTGAAGAACAAAGAGAAAATTCTGAAAGCTTCCAGAGAAAATGAAGGAGCCATACTCAGGTTGGTGGCAGATTTTTCATCAGCAACACTGGACATTAATAACAAGCAATGGAGTAATACCTTCAACATTCTGAGGGAAAATGATTTTGAACCTAAACTTATATGCCAGTTAAAATTAGCCTTTAAGTGTGATGGTGAAATCAGGACCTTTTCAGACATGGAAAGCCTCAACAAATTCACCAGCCAAAAATCTTTTATGAAAGAAATACTGAAAGATGTACTCCCACAAAATGGGAAAATAAAGAAAGAAGGAAGAAAACATGAGATTCAAGAAAAAGTGGTGAGCATATAAATCAATAGAGCTTCTGTATAAAGTATAATTAATGGTTGATAAAGTTATTTGAAGATTGAATAACTTAAAAAAATTTTTTTTATTAAGGTATTATTAATATACACTCTTATGAAGGTTTCACATGAAAAAACAATGTGGTTACTACATTTACCCATATTATCAAGTCCCACCCATACCCCAATGCAGTCACTGTCCTTCAGTGTAGTAAGATGCCACAGATTCACTATTTGCCTTCTCTGTGCTACACTGTTTTCCCTGTGAGATTGAATAACTTTTAAGGGCTAATTCCTTAAAGTAAAAAGGCATGACACAAAATGATTTTTTTTGAGTGATGTTGGAAGCTTGGGAGAGGTAAGAGTTAAAAGTTTTATAAGACATCTTACATATTCTGACATCAAAAGAAAAATTGGTGTGTTGAATATCTATAGGTTAATAGAACAATTGCTTTTAAAACATTAAAAGAAAAATTAGAACAAAGAATTGAATGAATTGAACTGAAAACCATCATGCAATTAGGAATAGAAAAAATAGCAAATGTAAATAATTAGGTTCCATACTTTAAGGTATAAAGTAGTCCTACTAGGTCTTCATTAGCAATCAGGGAAATGGAAATACAGCTTTTTACTAAAGGCTGTCAGATTGTTAATGTTAGTATCTAATTGTTACCCATTCCATGTATAAAGGTGTTTGCTTACATTATGTTCCCATGTACTTGATTGATTAAAAGCATGTTATCCTACTTTCTGAATATTTTTCATGATCTGAATATTAAACGGTAATTATTCTCATATGCTGTAGAGATATTCTCCCCCCCACCACACCTCTTTCACATATAATTTTTTTAGTTCATTTTTGTGTGTTGTAAGGTGGTCCAGATTCATTCTTTTGCATGTGACTGGTATTCTTAATACCACTTATTGAAGAGATTATCCTTTCCCAATTGTATATTCTTACCCTTTTGCTGTAAGTTAATTGACAGTGTATGCATGGGTTTATTTCTGGGCTCTCTTCTGTTCACATTGGCCTGTGTATTTTTATGCCAATAACATACTGTTTTGATTACTAGAGCTTTGTACTATGGGTTGAAATCAAAGTGTGATGGCTTTAGCTTTGTTCTTTCTCAAAATGATCTTGAGTGTTTGGGATCTTTGGTTCCATAGAAATTTTAAGATTGATTGTTTCAATTATGTAAAAAAATGCCTTTGGATTTTGATAGCAATTGCATTGAATCTGCAGGGTGCTTTTACATAATGAGGAAATTTTAACTCATCCAATCCATGAGAATGGAATATTTTTCTATGTATTTATGTCTTCAGAGGTCTCTATTAAGTCAGTATTTTTGGCAGGTTCTCAAAAGAACACCTAATTCTTCTGCCCTCCCAAAATTTTGAAGTGTAACTATTCCAAAGTAAGGATCTAGATCCAAGATACACTTGGAATGGCAAGTCATTTCAGAATCAGCATTTAATCTCAGAAATTAGGTCTTGCCCTGGGGATTTACAGAGATGAGGTACCTAATCTGTCTTGGCAGGTCTGGGAAGAGTTGAAGGACAAATAGTGACTAACCAGCCACAAACATAAAAGTCTTTCCTAATAGAAAAAGTAGCAAGCAGAAAGCTCAGAGGCAAGCAATGGGTTTCAAGAAATATTAAGAGCCAGTATTCATATTGTAGACATTGTCTTAAGCTCAGTACAGATTGCCTTGTTTAATCCTCACAACAGTCTGACGTAGTGTCATCATCAGACCCTGTTTTAGAGGGAAAATTGAGGCACCAGTAGGAGTTGTGGCATCTGCTACTGTGATTTTAATGACACAGTCTTGAGGTGAGCCTATACTCCTTAACCAAAACATGCTTTCCTTTTAAGTAAGATGGCTAGAGTTTGAACTGCAGGTGGGGTCTTTTAAAAGTACTAAATTTGCTTTTGTCTTATAGGGGCAGGTAAAGGTGATTTTTGTTTTTTGGTTTGTTGTTTGTGGTACTCTGCCTAAAGTTAGACTCTTTGTCATAACATCCTGCATATAATAAACAGACAGTCATTAATACAAGTTGTTGAGAGTCAGTCTTGCACAAAATACTAAGAGCTGGGGATATAGAAGGAAAGTAGTAGACATTATGATTCACAGAAATTTGTTGAAAGTACTACATAAGAAATTATAGGTATGATGGGATGATAATAAGGGGAAACATGACTTGTTTGGAGATCTAGGCCTTCAAGAACAAACGGTATTTAAACAAGTTTCTAGGTATTTTCAAAATGGCAGTTATCAAATTTGGAGAGTGAAAGCTTTATTTTCTTTAAAAAACACATGGTTTTAAAAATAACTTCTGTTTAACTTTCAGGATAAAATTCGAATAGACTCAAAACGTGGAGCTGGAGGACCAACCAGTGATGGCTTAAGCTTTCTATTTATTAAAGAGGTAAAGGTTGATGAGCCAGAGGAAGTAAAGAACTTGGAGATTCAGGAGGAAGCATCTTCAGAGTGGAAAGAAAAAGAAATTCTCAAGGTGGAAGAGGCCTCAGAGCTAGAGGATGAGGGAGCAGATATCTCAGGGCTAGAAGGGGAAGAAGATCCTTCAGAGCTAGAGGGGGAGGAAGGGGCTTCAGAGCTGGAGGAGGAGGAGGAGGAAGGGGCTTCAGAGCTGGAGGAGGAGGAGGAAGAAGGGGCTTCAGAGCTGGAGGAGGAGGAGGAGGAAGGGGCTTCAGAGCTGGAGGAGGAGGAGGAAGGGGCTTCAGAGCTGGAGGAGGAGGAGGAGGAGGAAGGGGCTTCAGAGCTGGAGGAGGAGGAGGAGGAGGAAGGGGCTTCAGAGCTGGAGGAGGAGGAGGAGGAAGGGGCTTCAGGGCTGGAGGAGGAAGAGGAGGAAGGGGCTTCAGGGCTGGAGGAGGAAGAAGAACCGTCAGAGCTGGAGGAAGAAGAGGCCTCAGTATTATGTGAGGAGCAGTACTCAACCTTTCAGGATCATACTGTCGTAAATACAAAGCATGGAGTTGAGATTACCAGTGATAGTTTGGAAGTTATCTTAATTAAAGAGGGAGAAGATTCTGAGCCAGAGGAAGATGACTCAGAGTGGGAAATGGAAGTGCTCTTACCATGGGAGGAAGAAGAGGAGGACTCTGAGGTAGAAAAGGTAAAGACTACCACCCAGACTGAGAAAAAAGAGGCTTCATATGGACTTAAAGAAATTGCCTTTAGTTGTTTGTCTTCAGACTCTGAGAAAAAGTTGGTAAAATACCAGGTGCCACCAAAAAAACAGAACAAGGAAGAAACAGGTACAGCCAGAAATCAAGGAATTGGGACACTCTCTCCAACACTAAAATCCTCAAAATCACTAGAGAGAAGTTCTGATAAGCAGAAAAAGCATTCATATACAAATGTGAATACTCCATCAGGAATCACTAAGCTTTTAAGAAAAACTGAGAAAAAGAAATACACAACTCTGCAAGCTAAAGCGCTAACATGCAAAGAAACAGACTTAACAAAAGAAACAGAAGAGAACTTTAGGAGAAATGTGATAAATAGTTTCAGAGAAATACAACGGGAGATTAGAAATATTAAAAATTTCTATCCAGAAATCTTGGAAGTAAAAAATTCAGTAGATACTCTGAGTAGCAGAATAGACATGCTTGAAGAGAGAATGAACAATCTAGAAGATCAAATAGAAGACTTCTCTGAGGATACAATGCAGATGGTCAAACAAATAATAAAAAAGGAAAGATTAAGAGATACAGAGGATAGATCCAGAAGCTCTAACATCCGTTTGATAGGAATTCCAGAAAAAGATAATAATGAGAATGGAGCAGAGGAAATATTTGAGGAAATTATTGAAGAAAACTTTCCAGAGCTAAATAAAGAATCAAGTCTTAAGATTGTCAGTGCCTACCGAATACCTAGTAAGATTGATGAGAAGAGACTCACTTCTAGACACATCTTGGTGAAATTTTGGAATTCCAGTGATAAAGAGAAAATCATGAAGGCTTCCAGAGAGAGAAAAGAGATAACCTACCAGGGAACAAAAATCAGATTAACAGCAGACTTATCATTGGATACTCTGGATGCCAGAAGTAAATGGGGCAATATCATAAGAGTTCTGCAGGCAAAAGGCTTTACACCTAGAATGCTATATCCAGCCAAACTGTCATTTGATTTTGAGGGTAAAGCAAAGACATTTTATGATATTGAAGAATTCAGAAAGTTTGTTTCTTGTGTACCCTCTTTGAGAGAATTACAGGAGGATATACTTTAGTGATCCAGGGTAACTGTAAACACATACAATGTATTTTTTTCCTCTCACACCAAAAACCAATGCAGAGAACTGGCAAATAAAATGCCATATTTCTACCCAGGAGGATGGACATCTAACAGTATACTGGGGATGAGGGGAAAGGAAAGTTAAAGATACTACCTAGATGTTGGTAAAGTTAAAGTGTGTATTAAGAAATTTAATTGTTAAGTTCTATCACTTATATAGAAGTAAACTTTCTAAACTACTGGGAGGAGGGTGGGAGCCTGTCAGTGTAACCATAGGAAGAGGTGGGGTGCAGGGGGGAATAATAGAAAAGCACAGGAAAAATGGCACAATAAGGTACATAGGAAAAAATGCAAAGTTGAACTCTTCCTGAAAAAGGCTGTTTAATCTTACCATTTATCATAATATGAGTCTTTATAGTAAACCTTTTTCCTTTGAATGTTTCATTTGCTTATTGCTAATTAAACATTTTTCTCTTTTACATACTTTGTCATTATGTAGTTAGTAACTTTTACATTTTATTGTATAAATCCAAAGGAGAGATCAGATCACTTCCCTAATGTTGGAAAGTAATGTGTTCTCAATTGCTAATTCCCCAAGAATGAAGTTAATTGATTGGCAATGTATAGAAAAAATGGAGAGGAAAATAATTAACAATTTTAATGGCTTTTGTTTTTGCTACAAGGCGTCATTTAATGTGTTCAATTTACAAATCATATATATATATACCTGGTATTTGAAATCAGCCTCTCCTTTTCTCAGTTGAATCCTTCCAACTTCCAATCTGGCCTTCAAGGACCTTCTACAGAATGATTACTATTTTAAATACCTTGGCCTCAGTACACCTGGCTTTGAGTTCTAATTCTACCATGTAACTCCAGGCAAATTCTAATTTCTCTCCAGTCACATGTTCCTTAATCTGTAACTGGGTTAATTCCTTCCTCACAGACTTTTTGTAAAGATGCGTGGTGACATTCGTGCCCAGCAAGAGAATCCTTAATAGATTGGAAATCCCTTTTCTTGGCCCAGTGATCTTCCAGAGCAAGGCTGGTTGCCCTTCTCACTGGTGTAGGTTTAAGAGTGAGCACCACAGAAGGCCGTTTTCCCTTGGGCTGGAGATGGTTGGGTCAGAAAATGAGACCTTAATTGCAGATGCTTCATTATTTGTCTTTGCTGCTTTGCTTTGCTTTTTGCTTTGACTGGCTTATAGGGATTTTTCTGGTTTTCCTTTACTTTTGTAAAAGTATTTAGCACTTTTGCTGTTGTAAAATAATACAGTTGCAGAAATAGTACACTTCTGCATATCTGTCACCCTGCTTACCTAAGACAGAATATAAAAGTCAAAAAATTGACATGGGTACAGTGCTGTTAATTGGATATTTTATGGCCACTATATTCGTGTATATGGCCACTATAACAAATGAACTCAAACATGATGGCTTAAGCATTTTGTACAGTTTTTAGGGGCCATAAAGACAAATTCTTAATCACTGGGCTGAAACCCAGGTGTTGGCAGAGCCATGCTTCCTCAGCGTCTAGGGGAGAATCCATTCCTTGCCTTTCCCAGATATCTTGGTTTGTGGGTACATCCCTGCAGTCTCTGCCTCTGGGTCACACTGCCTTTTTTCTTTGGTGAAAATTCCCTATGCCTCTTTAAAAAAGATGCTTTTTATTGATAATATCTGCATCCAGATAATCCAGAATAATTTTCCCATCTCAGGAGCCTTGATTTTGTCACATCTACAAATATATTTCATATAGATAGTCATGTATGAGAGAATATGCACAGGTTCCAGGGATTATGTATGTTTGGGGCCTTTGTTTAGCCCATCACTGTAGACTACAGGCCTTACTAAAACTCTGCGAGGCATTAATCTGTGGGTAGTTCTCTGCAACTTTATTTCTTGCATGGATTTATATAGCCACAATCAAAACTCTATTACCAAGGAACTTGCTCATGCCACCCTTAGTTGGACCTGGCCCCTAATTCTTACTAACAGTAATTATCCATTTCTATGATTCTGTCATTTCAAGCATGTTAACAGAATCAAGCAGTATGTAATCTTTGGAGATTGGCTCTTTGAACTCAGTGTTATGCCTTTGAGATTTAAGTTGAGATTGCTGAATCCTTTGTCTGTCCTCCCAAGTAATGATTCTGCCCCAGGAAGAAATGACCATTATGGTCTCCCATAGGTGTCTAGTACTGTGTGATAAGGGTGTGGTAAAAGTCTTAGAGATTCCAGGAAAAACTGGTGAGGGTGAAGGGACCCTAAGTAGACTCACACTGGCTGAGGAGGACTTCTCAAACATACTCCTCCCCCATTCCAGGTCAGTGAGTTCACACTGTACCTTGACATTGACCATGGTGGGAGCATTTACCACAGAAATCCTACAAATAACGGTGCTTTTTTTGAGAACTGGTTAAATATTTACTAGGAAACCACTAGACAAATTCTCTAATACCTGTAGGGGTGTGTCATGTGAGGTAGTGACAACCCCTTCTGTAGGGGTTTGAACTAGATGGGGAGGTAGGAAGAATTAGGGACTTTGAGTGCTGTGAAAATGGATAGAAGAGGAGTTGTTGACAAGCCCTCTTGACTCTTCCTAATCACCTGCCCTGTACAGCTGAAGGGAGAGTAGATGGTCTTAACAAGGGTGAATAGTCCAAAATTCGTGTCCCCTTGCATCTCAGAATGTGACAAATTTGGAAATAGGGACTATGAAAGTGAATAGACATGTTAAGATGTGGTCACACTGGGTAATGTAGGCTCTAATCCAATGAGTGGTGTCTAAGAAAACGGCACACACACCAGGAGAAAATAATGTGAAGACAGGCTGGAGTAAGGCACCTACATGACAAGGAAGACCATGTATTCCTGGTAACACCAGAAGCTAGAAAACCTGTCAGTAACCTTTGGGGGGGAACACAATCCTCCAAAACTTGATTTGACACTTCGAGCCTATAAGCCATCTAGTTTGGGTGCTTTGTTATGGCATCCCTAGGAAACCTAATACAGTGGTCATAAACCCAGTTCATCTCCCAAACACTGCTGTCCCTAAACAACCCATTGCTGCAGATAAAAGGGGTGGAGGATTAGAGGAGGTCTAGCAAGAGGATTCTGTTGACCCTTGGTTTACTTACAGTGACGAGATTGAGAGACAAATCTGCATTTGTGCGTCCCTTATCCAGCGTCACATTGACATAAACGTCAGGGCCTCCTCTCGTGGGATTTGCTTGGGGATAGCAGTTAAGCTTTTTCCCCAAGGCTGAAGAAGGGGTAAGAAATTCGCTTCCTGAAAAGACAAGAGTTGGTAACATCCTTAAGTCCCTGCTGCTCCTAACCAGGTCTGTACAGGCTCCCTTTCCTGATTCTCCCATTAGACTTCCATCCTCAACCATGCTTTCCCTCCTCTAGTAGTCACCCACTCTAATATGTGTCATGTCTTTGGATATTTGTTACTTCTAAGTTTTGTCATTGTGGGTGATTGATTTTTATTTAGGTGCAATTCATTTACACTTGACATGTAGTTATGCACATATAATTTGTTTCTGACTTGAGTTTCACAGTATGCATCCACCACATTCATCAGTTTGTTTAGTAATGGACACCCCAGCTGCCTCCAACTTCCTACCATTAACATACCCATTCCTGTCCCCACGAGGCCTGAGTGAGAACCTCTGCTGTTCCCAAAGCAAGCTCAGGCTTAATGCCACTGAGTATTGCCTGTCTGTGTTTCAGGTGGTCTTGGTATTGTGAAAATAAATGACCACCCAAATGAGACCGATCACAAGCTGTTAATATAGACTGCTATGTAGCAAAGGGGTCAGCGGTCATTGCTAGCATTTATTTGGCAGACTCAAAGGTGGGAATGGGAAAGCTTTATAGTGGAACAAAAGGGAAGGCTTCAGGTATGCCCTTTGGAAGTTGTTGGGCCTGGTGTAGGTAACTAGAAGTGGGGCATCTTAGGTGATGGGTTTTGAGAGCATATTTGACTTTTCTCTGGTTTCCTCTTGAGTTTGAAAATGAGAACAAAATAGGGAAGTTGGTTGTTGTTGACCATTCTGGCCAATTGCTGCCAAGGTTGATAGTTCTATTTCCAGGTCAATTTCTATATACGTTGGTGGCCAGAGTTATACTGTCTAAATGGTTTGGCCATTGTGTATTCACCTGGGGTTCCTATTTACCAATATTCTCACTAACAATATTTATCAACGTAATGGATGTAAAATGATACCCTGTTCTAATTTTCATTTCTCTTAATTAGTGGAGAATTGATACATTTCTTAATCAGAGTTCATCCTCTCTGAATTGCTACTTCATATCTTTTGCTCTTTTATCGATTAAGAAAAAAAAACTTGTTGACTTGCAAAAAAGTTCCTGTATATCTGGACAGTAATCCTGTGTTTTAAACAGTGAAATATCTTCTCCCAATTCATCACCCATTTATTCATTTTGTCTATTGTATCCTCTCTAAGCAGAAATCCTTAATATTTGATTAGTAAAGTTTTTTGACTTATGGTTTGTGCTTTTACAGTCTTATTTTAAGAATTCCTTCTTTACCCTACAAATATTCTTGTATATATTTTTTCCATTTTTAAGAGTTACAATTTACTTACATACAGTAAAACATTTTATACATAGTGCTGCAAGTTCTGATAGAGATCACAGTCACCAACACAAGATACAGAATTGTCCATCAGCCCCTAAAATTCCCCCTTCTGAGGCTGGCTCCTTTCACTCTAGCATAATGCATTTGAGATGCATCCATGTTGCTGCTTGTATCAATAGTTCATTCCTTCTTATCACTGAGTAGTATTCTACTGGGTGTCTACAGACTAAATATTTAAACCTATTTTGGTAATCTCCCCCAGGTAGGCAGCACATCCCAGGCTATGAGACTGAGATGTCCATCTCTTCACTGCATAAAGGGAAGATGTTAATACCAAAGGTATGCACACTTAAATGCTAAGAAAGACATTCCTTGGCCTCAGAATTTATGGTCTTAGGGAGAAAGATAGGCATTAAAGGAATAGTGAGTTGTATAAGAGGAGAAATACTCTATTCTTAAGGAACAGTTCTGTTCCTGGATTCTGGCTTAAAGGAAACTGGGTCTTAGGCCATCCATCCCAGGATCCCCACTGGGGTCTTGCAGAAGGGATCCACGGGAGTGCACACTAACCATGTCTGGAGATAGAAAAAAATCTAGATATTTTTCATCCTTGGGCGTTGGAAAATGTGACCTCCCAGACTTGGTGAGAATGCAGTGACCAAAAGCTGTTGCAGTTTCTTGCATCTCTCCAGCGTGTGCAGTGAGACTGAGCAGAGGTAGTCTTCAGGGCATTTATAATAAGGACTGCACTGTCAAAGAACCTTGCACTGCTATTAAGACGTAACTCCATTGTGCTGTTTCTGACTTGAGTTTCACAGTATGCATCCACCTCAGCAGTACTGGGTGACTCCCTGTACTCATTTTAGCAGTCTGGGAAACTTTAAGATACTTTGGCAAACAGATACCTCCAGGGTCTCCTATGAGACAGATTCCCTCAATGGCTTGGTTGAGTGGGCTCGGTCTAGTGGCCAGTCCCCACTGACTTTTCCAGAGTCTCTTAATGTAAGCCTATTTCCTGCCCCAAAACCACCTCATGAGAAATTCACATGACTGTAGAATGTTTGGAGAGGTCTCCATCTGGCTGGATTCTTTATATAGTCATTTTAAGATTTCCACTTTGAAGGCAGAAGCCAAACTTTTTAGCTCAAGCAGCTGATTTCCAGATTCAGGGAAGTCTTTTGAGGAGCCAAATAGGTTTGCTGCACCTGCCACCCCAAGGGAAAGAAAAGAATAAAAGAATACTTGGGTCTACAGTATCAAAGCCACAGGGTCTCTCAGCTTAAGTCCTTCAAAGGAAACAAAAAACACTGGGTAAATGGGTTTTCTACCCCAGTGTTTCTCAGGCTTGATTAAGATACTGTATGACTTCTCTTGTTCTTTCTTGTTTCCCTCCTTTCTGGTTTTAAACAATTGTTTCTTTAATCATCAAAGCTAAAGGCCTAGCAAAAAATAATGACATCACTGGAAGCTTGTCTCACCAGAAGGTGTCTATACTGTTCACCACCTAAGCATGACACCCTTAGATTAATTCCAGCAAAAAGTTAAAGGAATTCTTCACTCCCCTAGGCACACTGGAGGAATTGCTAATACATTGGACAATGGAAAAACAATGGCAATAGAACATCTTATTAGACTATCGAGACAATAAAACAATTCAGAAATGGAAACTTGTGAAATTTTCCTTGGTACCAGGATCATTAATATTTTCCAGTTGTCCCATACTGTAAAGTTTAACGAATAAAATAAGCAAGAGTGCTCAAAAATGCACTTGAAAGAAGGAAGACTATCGTAACCTTCACAAGCACAAAATTGAAGTTTTTTGCAAGTCTAGAAGGCCCTCAGTATTCATCAGAACCACCTCAAATAGACCACCAAAATAAGCGGCACTCCTATCTACGCCACAGGTTTTAGAATAAACTTATTTATACTTTGAACATTCATGTGGATACTAGAGAAATAGCAATCTGGAATCATTTCTCTAAAATTTCTTCCCTTCATGATTTCTTCAGTCTTTTTTTCCCAATGGGTGAATGATTTTTTGAGAAGCCTTACTTGTCTAAGTATAGTTCATCTGGTGAAAGCTGGCCTGTCCCTCAGCAGCTAATGAGTCTCTTCCTCCCTTCTAGCACATCCAAACAAAAGATGCAAACCGAAAGAGGCGGTTTTCAAATTTTATTTCACAGAACAGTGGGGTGCCATCTAAAGTGTCTTATAAGAAACTTAGTTGCACCTGCAGGAGGTAACCACTGACAACCCACCTGGTGGCTCACCGCCTCAGCATGCTGGGACAGGCCACAGAGGAAGAAGGCCTTGGAAGCAACTGCTCTGGGCGCATGAATGCGTGGGCCAAACACCTCAGTAGGACATACAGTCAAGGTGTGTGCACGGATTTAGGGAGTGGTACCACCAAGGTGACATGGGTGGGCCAGGAGGCCAGGGAGCTGCTGGGACTCAGGAACCAAAACCAACTGAGTGCAATGATGTCCCAGCAGCAACACTCCTGCCTCCCTGAAGGCCAAAGCCCTCACGGATTTGCCTTATTTTATTTTATTTATTTTTTAATTGTGAAATGATTGTCACAGTAAGTTTAGTTAACATCCTTCAACATACATAGTTACAAATTATTTTTTCTTGTGATGTGAACTTTTGAGGTTTTTTTTCTATTAACAACTTTTCAATACAAGACATTATTGCTCACCATGCAACGAACAAGTTCCAATACAGTGAACAAGCTCCCACAAGGTGAACAATGCAAGGAACATAGTGAACAAGTTCTCACAAGGTGAACAACGCAAAGGCAGTCATATCAGAGAAACTAATTCAGTTACTATAATCAATCAAGTCAACTATGATTATTCATATGATTTTTATACTTAAATTATAAGTGAATCCCACATTTCCCCCTTTTTTGTTTTAATTGACGCAAATGCATATGCATATATTTGTGGAAGGTACCAGAATAATGATTAGCTGGGCTCGGCCTGTGACATACGTTGTCACAGGCAATGTCTCTCTCATCTGGAGGGGTGAGGTTCTATGCCTCACCTCAGTTGGCCCCCACGTTGCTCACCTGAAGTCCCTTGCGACTGTGCCTTAGGCTGTTCCTCCCATGAGGAATCTTACCCGTCTCTGGCTAACCAGCCATCTCCTGGGACCAAACAGGGAGATAAAATACGAAAGAGAGGACAGCCAGCAGCTATAATTCTGGATAAAATCACAATATACATGATTATTTTCTTGCAGCAAATGCAGGTGGGGAATCAGTATATGATTTCACAAAGTTGTTTAAAAGGAATCACTTATTTCTTGAAGTTAATTCTTGAAAAGTGGCATATGCTTGTATTGGCTTTAAAAGACCAACAACAGCCTTCTGCACACACACTAGGAGAACAGGAATACAAATGCATAACAGTATTAGACCTACAATTATAGGCCATATCCAATGAAACAAAACCAATTTAACAATCCAGGCATTTGTGAAAACTTATCAATAACATGGTGAATGTTGTCTATTTGATCTTGAATAGTATGCGAAAAATCAGACAAAACAACACATCCCTGGAAATTGTTCACATCCCATATGTTCTTTTTTTAAATCACTTACTCTTTTATTACCTTCTCCTAAGTATTCTTTTTTTTATAATTTATTTTGGATCATTAATCTACAATTACATGTGCAATATTATGGTTATTAAACTACCCCTTCATCAAGTCCCCCCCCCCACCAACCCCATTACAGTCACTGTCCATCAGCGTAGTGAGATGCTATAGAATCACTACTTGTCTTCTCTGAGTTGTACAGCCCTCCCCATGCCCCCTCAACATTACATCTGCAATCATAATGCCCCTTTTTCCCTCTTATCCCTCCCTTCCCACCCATCTTCCCCAGTCCCTTTCCCTTTGGTAACTATTAGTCCGTTCTTGGGTTCTGTGAGTCTGCTGCTGTTTTGTTCCTCCAGTTTTTTTCTTTGTTCTTATACTCCACATATGAGTGAAATCATTTGATACTTGTCTTTTTCGGCTTGGCTTATTTCACTGAGCATAATACCCTCTAGCTCCATCCATGTTGTTGCAAATGGTAGGATTTGTTTTCTTCTTATGGCTGAATAATATTCCATTGTGTATATGTACCACATCTTCTTTATCCATTCATCTACTGATGGACACTTAGGTTGCTTCCATTTCTTGGCTATTGTAAATAGTGCTGCGATAAACATAGGGGTGCATCTATCTTTTTCAAACTGGGCTGCTGCATTCTTAGGGTAAATTCCTAGGAGTGGAATTCCTGGGTCAAATGGTATTTCTATTTTGAGTTTTTTGAGGAACCTCCATACTGCTTTCCACAATGGTTGAACTAATTTGCATTCCCACCAGCAGTGTAGGAGGGTTCCCTTTTCTCCACATCCTCGCCAACATTTGTTGTTGTTTGTGTTTTGGATGTTGGCCATCCTCACTGGTGTGAGGTGATATCTCATTGTGGTTTTAATCTGCATTTCTCTGATGATTAGCGATGTGGACCATCTTTTCATGTGCCTGTCGGCCATCTGAATTTCTTCTTTAGAGAAGTGTCTATTCATGTCCTCTGCCCATTTCTTAATTGGATTATTTGCTTTTTGTTTGTTAAGGTGCATGAGTTTATATATTTTGGATGTCAACCGCTTATCAGATACGTCATTTATGAATGTATTCTCCCATACTGTAGGATGTCTTTTTGTTCTACTGATGGTGTCCTTTGCTGTACAGAAGCTTTTCTGCTTGATATAGTCCCAGTTGTTCATTTTTGCTTTTGTTTCCCTTGCCAGGGGAGATATGTTCATGAAGAAGTTGCTCATGTTTATGTCCAAGAGATTTTTGCCTATGTTTCTTTCTAAGAGTTTTATGGTTTCATGACTTACATTCAGGTCTTTGATCCACCTTGAGTTTACCTTTGTGCATGGGGTTAGACTGTAGTCCAGTTTCATTCTCTTACATGTAGCTGTCCAGTTCTTCCAACACCAGCTGCTGAAGAGGCTGTCATCTCCCCATTGTATATCCAAGGCACTTTTATCAAATACTAATTGACTGTATATGTTTGGGTTAATGTTTGGATTTTCTATTCTGTTCCACTGGTCTGTGGGTCTGTTTTTGTGCCAATACCAAATTGTCTTGGTTACTGTGGCTTTGTAGTAGAGCTTGAAGTCAGGGAGTGTAATTCCCCCTGTTTTATTCCTCCTTCTCAGGATTGCTTTGGCTATTCGGGGTCTTTTGTGGTTCCATATGAATTTTAGAATTATTTGTTCCAGTTCATTGAAGAAAGCTGTTGGTAGTTTGATAGGGATTGCATTGAATCTGTAGATTGCTTTAGTTAGTATAGCCATTTTGACAATATTTATTCTTCCTAGCCAAGAACATGGGATGAGTTTCCAATTGTTAGTGTCCTCTTTAATTTCTCATAGGAGTGTCTTGTAGTTTTCAGAGTACAGGTCTTTCACTTCCTTCATTAGGTTTATTCCTAGGTATTTTATTCTTTTTGATGCAATTGTGAATGGAATTGTTTTTCTGATTTCTCTTTCTGTTAGTTCATCGTTAGTATATAGGAAAGCAACAGATTTCTGTGTGTTAATTTTGTTTCCGGCAACTTTGCTGAATTCAGATATTTGTTCTAGTAGTTTTGGAGTGGAGTCTAGGGTTTTTTATGTACAGTATCATGTCATCTGCAAATAGTGACAATTTGACTTCTTCTTTACCAATCTGGATGCCTTGTATGTCTTTGTTTTGTCTGATTGCTGTGGCTAGGACCTCCAGTACTATGTTGAATAACAGTGGAGAGAGTGGGCATCCCTGTCTTGTTCCCGATCTTAGATGAAAAGCTTTCAGCGTCTCGCCGTTAAGTATGATGTTAGCTGTGGGTTTGTCATATATGGCCTTTATGATGTTGAGGTACTTGCCTGTCTATACCCATTTTGTTGAGAGTTTTAATCAGGAATGGATGCTGAATTTTGTCAAATGCTTTTTCAGCATCTATGGAGATGATCATGTGGTTTTTGTTCTTCTTTTTGTTGATGTGGTGGATGATGTTGATGGATTTTCGAATGTTGTACCATCCTTGCATCTCTGGGATGAATCCCACTTGATCATGGTGTATGATCCTCTTGATATACTTTTGAATTCGGTTTGCTAATATTTTGTTGAGTATTTTTGCATCTACGTTCATCAGGGATATTGGTCTGTAGTTTTCTTTATTGGTGAGGTCCTTGCCAGGTTTTGGTATTAGTATTCTTCATAGAATGGAAGTATTCTCTCCTCTTCTATTTTTTGAAAAACTTCAAGGAGAATGGGTGTTATTTCTTCTCTATATGTCTGGTAGAATTCAGAGGTGAATCCATGTGGTCCGGGGGTTTTGTTCTTGGGTAGTTTTTTGATTACCGATTCAATTTCGGTGCTGGTGATTGGTCTGTTTAGTTTTTCTGTTTCTTGCTTGGTCAGTCTTGGAAGGTTGTATTTTTCTAAGAAGTTGTCCATTTCTTCTAGGTTTTCCAGCTTGTTAGCATATAGATTCTCATAATATTCTCTTATAATTCTTTGTATTTCTGTGGGGTCTGTTGTTATTTTTCCTTTCTCATTTCTGATTCTGTTTATGTGTGTAGATTCTCTTTTTCTCTTAATGAGTCTGGCTAGGGGTTTATCTATTTTGTTTATTTTTTCCAAGAACCAGCTCTTGGTTTCATTGATTTTTTCTATTGTTTTATTCTTCTCAATTTTATTTCTTCTCTGATCTTTATTATGTCCCTCCTTCTGGTGAGTTTGGGCCTCATTTGTTCTTCTTTTTCCAATTTCAGTAATTGTGTCTTTAGACTATTCATTTGGAAATGTTCTTCCTTCTTTAAATAGGCCTGGATTGCAATATACTTTCCTCTTAGAACTGCCTTTGCTGCGTCCCACAGAAGTTGTGGCTTTGTGTTGTTGTTATCATTAGTCTCCATATATTCTTTGATTTCTGTTTTGATTTGGTCGTTAACCCATTGATTAATTAGGAGAATGTTGTTAAGTCTCCATGTATTTGTGAGCTTTTTTGATGTCTTTCTAAAATTTATTTCTAGTTTTATACCTTTGTGATCAGAGAAGTTCGTTGGTAGAATTTCAATGTTTTTGAATTTACTGAGGGTCTTTTTGTGGCCTAGTATGTGGTCTATTCTGGAAAATGTTCCATGTGCACCTGAGAAAAAAGTGTATCCTGCTGCTTCTGGGTGTAGAGTTCTGTAGATATCTGTTAGGTCCATCTGTACTAGTGTGTTGTTCAGTGCCTCTGTGTCTTTACTTATTCTCTGTCTGCTTTATCTGTCCTTTAGCATGAGTGGTGTGTTGAAGTCTCCTAAAATGAATGCATTGCTGTCTGTTTCCTCTTTTAATTCTGTTAGTGTTTGTTTCACATATGCTGGCGCTCCTGTGTTGGGTGCATATGTATTTATAATGTTTATATCTTCTTGTTGGACTGACCCCTTTATCATTATGTAATGTCCTTCTTTATCTCTTGCTACTTTCTTCGTTTTGAAGTCTATTTTGTCTATACAGTACTGCAACACCTGCTTTTTTCTCCTTGTTTGCATGAAATATCTTTTTCCGTCCCTTCACTTTTAGTCTGTGTATGTCTTTGGGTTTAAAGTGAGTCTCTTGAAGGCAGGATATAGATGGGTCTTGTTTTTTTATCCTTTCAGTGACTCTATGTCTTTTGACTGGTGCATTCAGTCCATTTACATTTAGGGTGATTATGGATAGGTATGTACTTATTGGCATTGCAGGCTTCAGATTCGTGGTTACCAAAGGTTCAAGGTTATCTTCCCTACTATCTAAAAGTCTAACAACTAACTTAATATGCTATTACAAACAGAATCTAAAGGTTCTTTGTTTGTGTATTTGTTTCCTCCTTTTTCTTTCTATTCCATTCTTTATATATTAGGTGTCATATTCTGTACTGTTTGTCTATCCCTTGATTGAGTTTGGGAATAGTTAGTTTAATTTTGCATTTTCTTAGTAATTAGCTGTTCTATTTTCTTTACTGTGGTTTTATTTCCTCTGGTGACAGCTATTAATCTGTAGGAACACTTCCATCTGTAGCAGTCCCTCCAAAATACACTGTAGAGATGGTTTGTGGGAGGCAAATTCTCTCAGCTTTTGCTTATCTGGGAATTGTTTAATCCCACTTTCAAATTTAAATGATAATCTTGCCAGATAAAGTAATCTTGGTTCAAGGCCCTTCTGCTTCATTGCATTAAATACATCATGCCACTCCCTTCTGGCCGGTAAGGTTTCTGCTGAGAAGTCTGATGATAGCCTGATGGGGTTTCCTTTGTATGTGATCCTATTTCTCTCTGTGGCTGCTTTTAATATTCTGTCCTTATCCTTGATCTTTGCCATTTTAATTACTACATGTCTTGCTGTTGTCTTTCTTGGGTCCCTTGTGTTGGGAGATCTGCGCACCTCCATGGCCTGAGTGACTATCTCCTTCCCCAGATTGGGGAAGTTTTCAGCAATTACCTCCTCAAAGACACTTTCTATCCCTTTTTCTCTCCTTTCTTGTACCCCTATAATGCGAATATTGTTCCGTTTGGATTGGTCACACAGTTCTCTGAATATTCTTTCATTCTTAGAGATCCTTTTTTCTCTCTGTGCCTCAGCTTCTTTATATTCCTCTTCTCTAGTTCCTATTTCATTTATTGTCTCCTCCACCATATCCAATCTGCTTTAAATACCGTCCATTGTGTTCTTCAATGATTGGATCTCTGGCCGGTATTCATTCCTGAGTTCTTGAATATAGTTCCGTACTTCCATGAACATGTTAATGATTTTTATTTTGAACTCCCTTTCAGAGAGAGTCATACGGTCCATATCATTTAAATCTTTCTAAGGAGTTGTGTTCATAATTTTACTCTGGACCGGGTTCCTTTGGCGTTTCATATTTGTGTATGGCGCCCTCTAGTGCCCAAAAGCTCTACTGTCTGGAGCTGCTCAGCCCCTGAAGCAATGCAGGGATTGTAGGGGACTGGTATTGGTGCCTCCGGGGAGGAAAGGGGGTGTTTGCTGGTTCCTGGCTGCTATGCCTGTCTCCACTGCCTGAACAAGTGGGCTGAGCACACAGGTATAAGTCTCTGTGCTTTGCGTTTTTAGTTGCTATAGACAGATCTTCCCTCTGGCTGGCCTAACACCAGGGAAGGATTTCCTGGTTTGTAAGCCCCGTGGGGCTGGCCAGAAGAAGGGCGCACAAGTCTGCCTGTCACAGAAGGGGTTCCTGGAGCTGTGTAGGCAGCCAGGGAGCTGGAGCACCTGAAGATCGTGAAAGCTCCCAACCTGCTGGGCAGAGTGCACCCGGACAATTTTGTCTGCCTGTCCTTCTCCTGAGCAGTAAGCTCCGTGCAATCCTTGCCCCTTTAGCAGCTCTCTTGCTAAGGGCCTCTTTGTTAGGAAGTCTCTCAGACTGCTCGCCCTTCTTTTTTCCCCGAGCAGCTGGGTATGGATCCCTGCTTTCACAAGCAGCTGGATTCTTAGTCTCTCCAGGAATTCTGCCTGTCTTAGCTTTCCAACCCCCTAATTACAAGAGTATCATGCAAGCACCATGTAATGTAGGTTTGTGCTCCCAGAGCAGATCTCCAGAGTTAGGTATTCAGCAGTCCCACATCTCCACTCCCTCCCTGCTCCTCTCCTGTTCCTCCCACTGGTGAGCTGGGGTGGGGGGAGGGCTTGGATCCCACAGGACCATAGCTTTAGTACGTTACCCTTTTCTGTGAGGGCTGTTCTTGTCTCCAGGTCTATGCAGTTTGTTGCTGTCCTCTTTCCCATTGCTCTTTCAAGAGTAGTTGATGTAGCTTTATTTTCATATTATATGAGGTTTTAGGAGGAAGCCTCTGTCCTACCTCTCACACCGCCATCTTTAATCCAATCCCGATTTGCCTTATTTGAAAGAAAAAATTTTTGTTGTAAAATTTTCTGTTATAAGGTAAAGTAATGCCAAGCTTTTTGCATACTTAAAGTCCTTGGGCTCTACAACTACAAAATAGAAACAGACATCTGAATTATAAACAAAGTTGTAAAGCCAATGAAATTAAAAGCATTAATATAATCATATCCATGATGTTGGTTTTTCTGGAGTCTAATCATTGCTCACAGCATGCTTATGGTCCTACCCATTCCAGAACAGTCTCTTGAATTCTGCCTGTCTGGGAGCCCTAATTCTCACAGAGTATTTCTCTTCTCACATCAGTTGGGAAGCCTGCTTTCCCCCAGCATGCCAAGACAGAAGCATCTCTGACACTGGGAGGCAGAGACTGGAAGATGCTGACATGAAGCTTTTTTCTCATCTTCTCCAAATTAAAACACAAAATTAAATTGTTCCTGAGAAAGCATGGACTCCCCCAAAACCCACTGAAAAATTCTGAACTCAAGCCAAATTGTCAAGAAATGAACACAGCAACAAGCAGATGCCAGAAGGGCCTGTGTCTAAAATGAGAGCCTTGTTGTGTCTACTAGGGGGAGAGGTTGTGGCTCTGCTCCGCCCCGCTTCTGCCAGGGACCGAGAGGCAGAAGCCTCTGTGTACCAAGCCGACCACAGATGCTCAGGAGACAGAAAGCTTATGGGTTTTTAGGGACAATAATCATCCATTCATGCTTCCAATGATCCCAAATTTGGGCATGGCTGCCTAGCAATAGATCTCTCCAGACTAGGATAGGGCTCTGTAGGAAAGAAAGATATATGTCAAACTCTCTGCTATCCAAGAATTTATATACTAATTAGGAAAAATTTAATTTAAAAAATTGTATGTGCTCAACAGACAACCAAAACAAATTTTAAATTAAGTCAAGGCAACAAAGATTTCAAAGAGACTCTGGTTTTCACTTCCCTCATTACACATCCCCATTCAAAATCTCTGGACTGGTAGTTCTCTATTGTACTGTTCTTTTCCTCTGCACAGCCCCTGTGCTGTTCCCACCACTCGCAAAGCCCTCTCCCCATTGTCACCTGGAAAAACCTGCTTAGCAGTTGGCTTCACCTCGTCCAAGAAGCTGTCTCTGATGCTGAAGGCTGATTTAGTGCCCAAGACCACCTAGGCCTTTTCACCCTCTAAGCCCCAGGCAGGAGGCAGCTGGTGAGCAATTGAGGATCCATGCGGGCATGACCCGGAACATTGACGGCCCTTATAGACAGCAGGGTACTTGGCTGGAGCTTCTTGCTTGCTGTCTGAGGTCAGGATTAGTCCCTACATGGCAAGTCGCTGAGATGGCAGGTCAGTCACTTGGTGTCACTGAAAGCCTACTAGACAGTCAGGGTCTGATAGTGGCAAGCTATCAATTTCCTAGACAAAGCACTTAAATAAAAAGTAGATCCTGGGAACGGAAATTCCACCTCTCACCTGCACTCCCAATCTGATTCTTCCAAATTCCACATGAAAGAAAACCTAAATGTCTGAAGTGTTTGGGGGAGTGCTGGGTCCTGATCTGTGAGACCACACAGCCCGCTTGCAGCTCCCCATGTCTTTGCCCCTTACCCTCCACCTCCCAGCTTGGCCTTAATTCTGCCTCATGGAGCCAGAGTGAGGAACTAAAATCAGATTAGCTCAAAATCAAGCGTCACAGCAGCAAGAGTCTGTGCTATACTGTGCCTGAGGAGGCATTTGTAGGTGAGGACACTTGTAACCTTTCCCAAATCTGCTTGTCAGGGAAACCAGCAAGCCTGGCAGGAGTGGGTAAATGCTAATGAACACTGGAAAGGTCAAACTGGCCCAGCAGCACATGCATATCAGAGGGCACTGGACAACTTGGACTTGTGTAAAAGCAATGAGACTGTTTTCCAGCAGAAAAATCCAGTTGGGTACAACTGAAGGGAGGGGCTTTGCCTGGCCATAGGTTATAAGGAATATAGAAAATAGAAAAGGCCCTGTGAGCAGCCTTGAGGGAAAGTGCTTCAGGAGATGGGCTGGGGCCTGGTTTGTACATGCTGTTTCCCATGCCAATCCTGGAAGCAGAGCCGTGGCTCCCCTACCTCAGTGGTTAATACCACATCATTCTTGATTTTGGAAGACAGTCTCTTAGCTTTTGGACAGTAAGTTTACTATTATTTTTCTAGATCATTAAGCTTATGTTTTCCCAGTTCCTTGTATTAAGAAATGTGTACCCAAATCAAATAAGCTCATACATGCAAATTATTCTGTATATTGAATCACATTTGGATTTATATACAAAATGTAAAGGATGGCTGTTGAGCTGGAATTTTAAAACAACAGAAAAATCCAAAAGCAAGTCACCATGGAAAAGGCCCTGGGCAGCCTTGAGGGAAGGTTATAGCAGAACGTTCTCTGTCTCCATTAAGGATGCTGCCCTCCCTTGATAGGCCTTCCTACGCTGAGCTCTGGATGGAAGTGCGAGGTGGCCTACAGTAATGAAGACCTTCTAGGTAGGAACAGATTGAAGGCCCTCCTCAACCCCTTCTATTATAAATTCATATTTAGGGAATGCTGTTGAAATGGATAGTGGTGCCTTGACATCGAAGAACACCCAAGAGGAAATCACATCAAGTGGGCAGGGGGACTTGGGGCTGTGGAGATGGTCCATGGGGACCTCGGCTAGGAGACATTCCGGGAGAACAGATTCTGGCCCAGCAAGTGAGGCTGGAAACCTTACCGGTTTGAATCGTACTGGAGAACATCATCTCCTAATTATGCTTAATGATGCTATTCTTTCTTAATTTGAATTTCTTAAGTCTATTATATTAATTTCTCTTTTAGATAGTTCTAGTAGCTTCACTTCTTCAGGAATGAGTTCTCCCATACAAGCATGTAGATGGCACTTACATGGTATCGGGTTTCCTCACATGTGTTGTAATTCTTGCTCAAGAGATTTTTCCCTCATGTGACTTGGCTTGTGGATGTTTCTAGTTGGTCTCCATTTGGTTGCCTCTGTTCAGGTCTTTTTTTGGGTTTCCCGATTCTAGTTTTTTTTTATGTGAGTGTACTGGCTTTGATGTTGCCATTCTGAGAATGCACATCCCATGTATGTGGTACGGACTCAGGGTTCCAATGTCATGGTTCCAGTCTGGGAGCGCTAACTCTATCTTGTAGCTAAGAACTTAGGCAAGTGAAAGGACATTAGGATTTGCATTTCAGATGGGCGGCTTGAACCTGGCTTCGTTTTCAGCTTACATTAAGTGCCAGGCCTGTGGGCATTTTAACTCCAACTCCTACAGTCTGTATCTGTCTCTGGTCCTACTGTGAGCTGTGCGATGTCAGTTACTGCTCTATATAGCTGACACCCATGGAGTCCCCTTTTCCTGCCTTTGAGACCTGTACTCTTAAAATATTTTAATACTCAAATATTTATGTTATTAAATAGCATTCTATCTAGCATTTCTGTGTATTAGGCATGGAAGGTAGATTTTTAGAATGTGCCCAATCTATCATCTTGACCAAAACTTTTAACTAGAAGTAATTTCTGTAAAATATTGCTTAATATTAATTTTGTAAATAGTTTCTTTACTCACCTCTCTTATTTTTCTGGTAAGTTTAAGCTGTTTTTTTTAGATGTGCAACCATATGATCTGTAAATAACAGTTTTGCAACTTCCTCTATATTAATTACACATTTAAATTCAGTCCTTATCTAATTGATTTGGCAGGAACTTCTAGAAAAATATTCAATAATAGTGGTATTATCAGGCCCTCTCTTTTTTTATTATTATTTTTTATTAAGGTATGATTGATATACACTCTTATGAAGGTTTCACATGAAAAACCAATGTGGTTACTACATTTACCCATATTATCAAGTCTCCACCCATACCCCAGTGCAGTCACTGTCCATCAGTATAGTAAGATGCCACAGATTCACTATTTGTATCAGGCCCTCTCTTGTATTTGACTTTACCAGAAATGCTTACAGGGCATAATGGAAGCACTGATGGGGTGTAGGTTCTGGAAAGAATGTGCTCTTCACCTTTCAGATATTTTCATTTTATTCACAATTAACAAAGGAAATACTAGAAAATTATCATTGTTGTTGGGACGCAGTGGTCACATTTCACTTTACCTAGCTGGGTACATGTAATTTAGTGGAAAATCTTGACTGGTGTCTTCTTTTGGATAACAGATTTTTGTTAGAGAGGTCAACTAGATGAAAAGAACAGAAACAAGGAGTGGTTCCTTCATTTCAGAGGGTTTGCTACAAATTCCCTTTAAATAGATGTCTCCCCTAGAGTACTGAAAATATTTAATTTACAAATATTGTGCATATTCTGAACTTGTCCATGAAATGATGTGCAAAAATGTCTTTCAGTCACTCAATAAATGTTAGTCATCCCTCCACCTCCCACTTCCAATACATTTTTAAGCAAATCAGCCCTGGTATTCTATCACAAGGAGCTGTGTTTTTCCTGTTCAGAAATTAGATTAAATTTTTTTTTGTCTGCAGCTAGATGCATCTGTGTCTCTCCGAACTGGAGGCCGTTTGCTCACTCCCATTGTTTGACCTTTACAATGTACATCAGTATTCACCCCTGCTAGGCTTGCTCATTTTGCCTGATGTCTGCAACAGGATAAATCACTTTGGAAGCTGCAGGGCAGGCTCCTGCTTCCAGAGTGCACACAGACCAGGATGGGTGGGGAAAAGATCACTGGTGCAGTCATATGTGACTTGCCCACTGGCAAATGCTCACACAAACCATGGTAGGTTCTGGGAGAAAGAGGAAAGCCCAACAAGGTTTTAGGCACCTATTCCAGTCCAGTGACTGATTCAGGGCTCAGCCAGGGCTGGAGTGAGAAGGAAGGTGGAGGAGAAAGACCACATGACTTCCAGTTGGGCCAGTGACTAAAAGTCAATGCCAAGAGAACAGTGAACATGCATTCAGATGGCATTATGGTGTTATGTCATTGGAAGGGACAGGAGTTTTCCATTGCAGGATTATTTTTTAGTGTCCTGAAAAGCAACTGATACGTGTCCAGCCCACCAGCTCCAAATCTCCCTGGCTGTGTCCTCCCTCGGTTGGGCCACCTTAATTCCTGAGAACTGAAACCGTCTACACTACTATCTACATCAACGTGACTTCCCTATTTCATTGATTTCATCAACATAAGTTGACTACTTCAGAAAACTCTTGCCCAGAAGATCTAAGTTGAAATAACTTGTTGATTCCCATACGTTTCAGAAACACTATTTAAAGGATCATTAAATTGTTCAACTCTTCAACAGAAAACATCAAATGACAGTTTACCCTCCAAGACTGCTTGAACCCCTTGCCTTAAAAATGCTCTTTGTTGTGCCCACCAATCTTAAAACTATTACACTGTGATCCTTACCCAATCCTAATTGAGCCCACTGTGGGTAAAATTGCAATATTTCCAGAATCTCTTGCTTGGCCTTAGTGCATCTTCATATCAATAGATGTTTCCAAGGGGTGGAGATAAATAATTTATCTCCATATCAGTAGGTAATTACAAGGGGGAGGGAGGACATATCTGGACTGGAGAGGTTGGGTGGGGTTCCTTTTTGCAGCTGGGTCACAAGAGACATGGGCCAGCAGAAGTGGATGACTGTTTGTAAGCAATAAATGGGTTTCTCCCACTTTATTTCTCCCTTTGACTGATTTCGGTTTCAGAGGTAATTTGCCCTGGGCTGGGAACATATTTTTTCCCTGTAGTTACACCCACATTGAAAGAACTGCCTTAAACCGGACTATAAAACCTCATCGATATCCCAACTTTGGTCTCCCATCTCCAAGACACTAAAACTCAGCCTCTCTGAGGAAAGAATGAACTCAGCCTTGTCTTATACACAGGCTGTTCTGGTGGTATTTGGGGGAAGGCAGCAGGTGACAATCTTATCTCTCATCTCAGCTTCTCCCCCAGTTCTGGAATCCATCCTGACATCAGACTAAGGGGATTTGGGTTATAGGGACTCTGGTCCAGTAGGACAAAGGCCTTGATTTTTTTATTTTTTTTTGGTATCGTTAATGTACAATTACATGAGCAACATTATGGTTACTAGACTCCCCCCATTATCAAGTCCCCACCACATACCCCATTACAGTCATTGTCCATCAGCATAGTAAGATGCTATAGAATCACTACTTGTCTTCTCTGTGTTACACTGCCTTCCCTGTGCCCCCCCAACCCCTGCTACATTATGCTAATCGTAATGCCCCTTTTTCCCCTTATCCCTCCCTTCCCACCCATCCTCCCCAGTCCCTTTCCCTTTGGTTACTGTTAGTCCATTCTTGGTTCTGTGAGTCTGCTGCTGTTTTGTTCTTTCAGTTTTTTCTTTGTTCTTATACTCCACAGATGAGTGAAATAAGTTGATACTTGTCTTTCTCTGCCTAGGTTATTTCATTGAGCATAATACCCTCTAGCTCCATCCATGTTGTTGCCAATGGTAGGATTTATTTTCTTCTTATGAAAGGCCTTGATTTTATGTTTAACATATGTGGCCATAGGTGACCTGGACTGGGCCTGCATGTTAATTCAGTTTATTATGTCTACTATTTGTCAGGTTAGAAGCTAGGTGATCGGAATTAAAAGCCGAAGAAATATGAAGTCTCCCTGCTTGCCCTCAGTCCACACCTTAGTGGAGAAGAGAGATATTTAAACAGATAAAATATAATGTGTCCTGTGCCACAACATTTTGTAGAGAGTGCTTCTTAATTTGTGGTCAAGAACCAATTATTCCCCCCAAATCCATTGCAGAGCATGGCTTTTGTGAAATCCCATTGTATTCACTACCTCTGGTTGCCACAACAAATTACCACAGAGTGGTTTAGAGCAAAAGAAATGTACTCTCATGCAATTCTGGAGTCAGAAGTCTGAAATCAGGATGTTGGCAGGGCTGTACATTCTGGGGCCTTAGAGGAGAATCAGTTCTTTGCTCTTTCCTGGTTCTGGTGGCTCCAGGCCTTCGTGGGCTTGGGGCTGCATCCCTCCAATCTCTGCCTCTGTCTTCACAGTCTTCTCCTCGATGTGCTCTCTTGTAAGGACACTTGACATTGGATTTATCCAGGAAAATCTCATCTTGCTATTCTTCATTACATCTGCAAAGACCCTTTTCCAAATAAGGTCACACTCACAGGGTCTGAGGGACTAGGACATGGACGTCGTTCTGAGGGCCACCATTCAGCACACAACATTCATGAAAATGAATGAATAGGAAAATGAAAGTAAAAACAGACACAGCACAAGCCCACAATTGCAAAATGTCAAACTGCTGTAAAGTTTTTAGCCACACTTTGAGTGTCACTGATGGGGCGGTTACTATGTTGCACACCATCCCTCCTGCTGTGTGGGATTCTGTAGTGGTGCTGGGGGAAGAAGTCACAGAATACTTCCCAGAAGAGGCCACACAAGGTGGAACTTAAAAAAGGTCAGCACTAGCTGTGAGGAAGAGTGAGAGCTAGTGGGAAGAGCATTGTACGAAGGAAAGCATGGATTGTGGGTTGAATCATGTCCGCCGTCCCCCCAAAAGGGAATGTTGAAGTCCTAATCCCCAGTACTTCAGAATATAACCTCTAAATATAATTATTTAGAAATAGGATCTTTACAGAGGTAATTCAATTAAAATAAGGTCCTTAGGGTGGGCCCTAATCCAATATGAGTGTGTCCTTACAAAAAAGGAGAAATTTGGACACAGAAGAGACGTGCACAGAAGGAAGACGATGTGAAGACACAGAAGCAGCAGATGGCCAGTGAAGACAGAGGCAAAGATTGGAGGTAAGCAACCACAAACCAAGAAATGGCCGAGGCCACCAGAAGCAGGCAAGGAGGCTGGCGGAGCTGATGCCTGGGGCCTGAGTGCTTGAAAGTTTACCTTGTATCTGATTGAGGCTGGCACCCAGGTGGCTCTATAATTGTCTGAATTGTCATGTTCTTTCTCCTTGGGCCTGGTCCAGTGTTGCACCACTGACTCCCTCCTGACTCCTGGGTGGGCTCCTAGAGGGCAAACCCTGCCCCTTAGTACAGTCCTTACTTGCATCTCAGTCCATCTGCCTGCCCGCTCAGAACTGAACCGAAAGGCCGACTGCCCCACATTCTAGCCCCTATCCCCCCACGGTGAGGCCCTGCCCAGCCTCGCACCAGGACCCAAGGCACCCTGTTGCACAACTCCAGGAGGTGCCATTGTGTTACCTGAGAATGGTAACTCCTGGAACACAGCTCCAGAAAATGACGTTCACTAGTACACAGTGAGATGGTGCCCCCTTGAGATGTGTGATGGAAGTGACCTTGACAATGGCACCAGTGTCAGCTGCAGGCTCAATCTTGAGTGTGGCCCCTTCAGACTGATTCCTTCATCGGCTCATCCTGCCCTGCCTCCCCTTCTCTGTCCTGCTTCTGGCTGGACCAGGCTAGGCCTCATCTGCAAAAACAGTGTGCTAACTTGGGAATGTGGGGGACTTTAGAGGGAGGGGGAGTTGGGGGCAATAAATAACATCCTTTTTCTCATTTCCCAAGCTGGGAAACAACTGGAAGATAAGACACTAGAGATGTCAACTCTATTACTGATCAAAGCTAAAAAGAAGGACATGGCTTAAATATACGCAGTGAAGATCCTAACACTTGAGCCTGGAATCAGATGTTTAGTCTGGTCACAGGCAGAGCCTCAGTGGCCCTGTGATGTTGTGATTTAGAATAAAAAATACGTATTTGATCTTTGTCCTGTTTATGCCACTGAGCTCCTAAAACCCTTGAAGTTTCCTTAGTGAGGAAAGCCATCAAGATGTCTTTTGTTAAAGAGGTTGAATTTGGACCACACCCAAAGATGGGGGCTGGGTACTAGAAGACCCAGACAAGAGGATTAGAGGGTTGGAAGTTTCAGCCCCACTCCTCAGACCTCCAGGGAGGGAAGGGGGCCTGGAGATAAGTCAGTTGCCAATGGCCAGTGATTTCATCAATCATGCCTATGCAATGAAGCCTTCTTAAAAACCCCAAAGGATAGGGCTAGGAGAGCATCTGGGTTATAACACATGGAGATCTGGGGAGAGCGGCCTGCTCTGAGAGGATATGGAGGCTCTGTGCCCTTTCCCCATACTTGGCCCTCTGCATCTTTTCCCATCTGGCTCTTCCTGAGCTATAGACTTTAATAATAAACCGGGGGTGTGCTAGGTAAAATGTTTCTCTGAACTCTGCAAGCTGCTCCAGCAAATTTATCACATCTGAGAAGGAGGTTGTTGGAACCTCTACTCTCCAGCCAGTTGGTCAAAAGCACAGGTGACAACCTGGGCTTGTGATTAGCATCTGAAGAGGAGGGCAGTCTCAGGGGACTTGGGCCCTTAACCTGCAGCATCGGATGCTGTTTCAGGGTCCAGAGTGTCAGAATTGAGTTGAATGGTAGGACACGCAGCTGGTATCTGAGCATTGCTTGGATGTGGGGAAAATCCCCCCACACTGGAATTGGTGGTCAGAATCTCAGTCCCCCACAGGCTGGGCCTGCCCTGTTGAGGCAACAGGATGGAAGGCTACCCACATTTGTCCTCACTGCAGGCAGGCAGGACGGTGTAGACGGAGCCTGAGCTTTGCTCTGTTCCTGCTCCAGATCTGACTGCTGGGATAGCAGGAGGGGATCTAGTTTCTTCTCATAGATTTCCCTCTTCTGAGAAAAGTAGAAATTACCTCACCTCTAAGGCAACACAGTTTGAAGATGTTTCCTCCACCTCAGCTCAACAGCAGAATGGTTGTTTTCTTCAGAGCCAAGCCCCAGGAGCTATTTCCGGCCTTCAGGAAGCATTAGAAGCAGGACAGGCCCATCTCTCTCAGGGTTGGGACAGGGGGAGAAGGAACTGACTTGGAACTGCAGGGAATTCCCTACTGAGGGGTGAGTGAGGTGCTGTGGAGTTCCTGCCACCTGCACCCAGGCCAGAAGGCTGCTTTCTTCCCCAGGAAGGCTGAGCACAGAGGGATCCTGACCCCTCGGCTCTTCTAGACCCAACCACTCTGCCTGTCTGACTCCTCTGTCCACCCAGCAGGACCTGCGGGTCAACCATTAACTTAACGCTGGGGCCCTGAAGCCGCTTTGCTCGCACAGCAGTGTCCACCCCTGCTGCTGGACACCCTTCCCCAGCCTGGGTCGCTGGCAAGAGAGCAACGGGAGCCCCAGAGCTGTTTGCTAGCTGTGTGGTCTCGGATGAGTTACTTATCTTCTCTGTACTTCAGTTTTTTCATAAGTAGAGCAGGGATAATATTAATACTTACCTCAGAGTTCTTGTGAGGAGTAAATGATTTCATGCAACACCCTTAAGACTGATGCCCGGGTAGTTCTAAGTACTCAGTGAAGGCAAGCTGCTGTTTTTATGGGACCAGGCCTAAGGAAAAGGATCCAATGCCTAGGGGAAGGGGGCAGTACTCTACTGTACACTGAGTTCCATCATAGGGGCCAAACACTATGCAGACGCCTTATCTAACTAACCACTTACAAGAACAGAAGAGGAGCCATTACCCCCCACTTTAAACATCAAGAACCTGAATTGCCAAGTGGCCCAGCTGGGATTCCACCCCTGAGATAGCCGATTCCACACATCATGCCCTTGGTTGCCCCCACCATGCCACACAACCCAGAGAGGAGACTGGGAAAAGAAAACAAGTCGGGTACTTACAGAATGGAAGGGAAGATATCTTTAGAGGTCTTAGGGAAGGAACAAGGGTCACTCTGGTGAAGCCAGAAAGTCTGCTTCAGTCTTTCTGGTTGAAGAGTCACTTTTGCTCCTCATTCACAAGGCTGGACCTAGCCACTAGTAGCTTCTGAGATCCATATGTTCTAATCCAGACACCAGGAAGAGACTGAAGCTGTGGGGAAAGTGGGGTTCCTATGGCCAGGATCCTCACTGAACTTAAACCGCCTGATGATGTAACTGGTCTGTTGCTATGCTACCGCTTCCACACCTTTAGGCAATAAGCCATTATTGTGTTATATAAAGAGCTCCACCTAGTGCTCTGGGCGCAAAGGGGTGGCAGGGCTGGAAGGCTGCAGGAGAGCAGAGCAGAGGCTGGAGTGGTGGCAGTGCTGAGGACAGAGGCCCAGAGGACGGCTGTGCAGAGGAGCCCAGAGGCAGAGACCAGCTTGCTGCATACAGACTCGCTCTGAGTGAGTGGGATTTTAGTGACTCACCTGCCACCTGGAAATAAAGTTGAGTATAACCCTTTCACCCCAAGAACCCTTTGCTGTAAATTTCTTTGGTCACAGTGAATCTATAGCAAACTGCCTGGGGCTGAAACCCATTGGCAAGACAGAAGCTCTCTTCTTTTTCTAAATTTTAGCTCCAGAATTCCAGGAAGAAAGCCTGATTGGCTGGGTAGTGTCCAGTGTCCATCCTTCAGTGACCAGGGACCAGGTCTTCTACAGGGACACGGCAGGCTCTGCTGCAGTCACATGATGTTAACTGGAGCTAGGAGGTTCCTAGGAAAGGCGGACTTGGCAGATTCATGGGGATCTACCCGACAGGCTTCTTCTCTTTGCTTTCCATCTTTTCTCTATTTGAAGCCCCCCTTTTTTTTTGCTCATACTTTCAACCTGTCTTGACCTCTACATGTGCAAATTCTACCCCTCATGCCTCATCCACTTCACAGTTTCTCTCTCTTCTCACTCCCTGGCCATAATCCACTGCTACTGCCTGAAACTCCATATTTTCTCCAATCAGACTTCTCAGATAATTCAGTTGTCCCGCCCATATTTCCACACCGGATCAGGACATAGGCACTGTGTTGCTTAAGGACTGGCTGTCTTGTGATGCAGAGCCCATGTTCAGGAACCTGCTACGGTGACATAAGGCCTCACCCTCTGCAAGACTGAGAGCTCAGTGATTTCACTGTGGGCATGGAACTCGGGCTCGTACTGTGAGCAGATATCCATTATATCTAACCACCAAAAGGATGCTCTTTCTGAAAGCCTTCCTGAGTTTTCCTACCTGAAATCTACTAACTGTAACATCAGACTTTCGAAACCACCATGGGATGCCAAATGCATTTGTACAATTCCTACTGCAACAGACATAATGTACTAGGTTTAAACAAGTTAAAGGATTATTTCTTGCTCACATATCAAATGGAGAATAAACAGTCCAGAGAAGATTTGATGGCTTTACAGTATTGCGAGCCTAAGTTCTTTCTGGCTTGCTGGTCTATGATCCCTAGGATGTTGGCCTCATCTTCATGGATCAGATAGATTGCTGCCACATTCCAGAATTCCAGCCAGTGGAAAGGGAGAAATGCATTTCTCTTCCTTTTAAATGCAGGAGCCAGACTTTGCATACATCCTTTCACTCACATCTCATTAGCCAGAATTTAGTTATGTAGCCACATCAAACTGCAAGGGGGGCTGGGAGACGTGGTCCCCATTTTGGGTGCTGATGTGTCCAGCTGAAAGTTGGGGATTCTATTACTAAGGAGGAAGGGAAGAATGGGTACTGGGGACAATGGCACCACCATTTTCCTGTCACTCATTTTTGACTCCTCTCCACCGTCTCGGTTGTCATCATATCCTGGCACATCCTCACTCCTGGCGCCTTTCCCGTAAGGCCCTATACTTTATCCTCACTGATGCTACTGCAGACCGGGCCTTTACAGCTTTATACGTGGTGTTTCATGAGCACTTTCTAACTGATCCTTTTGGTCTAGTCTCTTTCTAGCCTGTCTGTGTGATCATTCTCAAGTGGACATGTGATCATATGGTCCCACCATTTAGAAATTCTTCAATGGCTCCCACTACCCATAACAGTGAGATTTTAACTACAGATTTCTGAATCCCTGAAATTACATGCAAATTTTGCATGTATGTACATTTTTCTTAAGAAAGCTCCATATTCTCAAAAAAGTTGTGATTTTCTCTCAAGTTACAGGCTCAAGTCCGAATTCTTAACCTCAATATACAAGTCAGATGTGTCTACTGACCTTCTCAAATCTCTCCAGCCACCTCCCCCACCCCAGGCAACCTAAACTGAAGTCATTCTGAAATTCTTTCCCTTGCCCAGACCGACCATGTTCTTTCACACTCCACATCTTTAGGCTTGCTGTTCCGTCTAGACTGTCTGGGCAAACTCCTACACATCCTTATGGCTTAGCCCAAAAGCCACCTCCTCTGTGAGGCTTCCCTGACTTCCTCTGGCCCTGTCAGTCTCCACAACACTACACAGACCTCCATTACTCATGCTATTTCGGACTGGTCAGCTTCTCTCTCCTCCACCAAACCATGGACTTTGGAGCTGAGGACCCAGAATAGGTAGTCCACAGATGTTTGTTGAATAAAGGTCACTCATGCCCAAAAAACGGGAGTGCTCTAACATGTAGATCTGAGTGTCGCTTCCTGTGTTCCTACTTCCGTCAGGTCCAAAATTGTCTCAGTGGCTTTCTCTCTGGCCTCATCTTCAGTTATTTTGTTTTCCTATTCCAGGAACACTGAAGTTCTTTTAATGCCCCACGCCAGTGTTCTTTCTTGTCTCGAGGAGTTATACATGCTTCTTTCTCTGCTCCTCTTTGCCTGGCTAACGAGTACTCATCCTTCAGATTTTAGCTCAACTCTTCCTCAGGAAGCCTTCCCGGACCCCCTCCCCACCCTCAGACTAGGCCGTGTCCCACCCATGTGTTCTCACAGCACCGGTACTTTCCCAGTTGCAACATGCAAAACATACTGTGCCAAGTGACTTGTCTTCCTTCCCTGCTAAACTGGAAGTTCTCTAACTTGCCCACCAGTGTGTCCTCAGCCCCAAACACAGTACTCAGAAGGGAGTACTTATCTGATAAATCTGTGTTAAGTGGGAGTTAGATGAATGGATTTCTTAATCTTAAATCTGGTTTTTGGTAACTCTCCATTGCCTTTACAACAAAGCCTTACGACAGTTTTAGGGTCCTTTATGATTGGATCCCCGTGCATTTTCAGTCTTGTCTCTTCAAAATCCACCCTTTAATCTCACATCTCACTCCAACTGTATGGGACAGTCTTACTGAACTGAATGGAGGTCCTCAAATGCCTGCTCTCACTTCTTTCAGCCTTGGCCAATACTGGACTCTCTGGTACACTCTTACTTCTCCTCATCTCGCACTCCTCTTCCTTGTTGGGCTAACATCCACTAACCTTTGAGCGTTCAATTCAGACATGTCTTCCTCCAGGAAGCCTCCCTTGACTTCTGCGACCAGCTGTGGTGCCCCTTATTGGAATGCCTGTAGTATTCCAGGCTTCCTTCTCACTATTCTGTTTTCCCAAGTAGATGGTGAAGTGGCAGTCTGCACTATGATATCCTGAATGTGAGCCCAGGGCCTGCACACAGTGCGCACTCCAGAAATATTTGTAGATTGAACTATATTGCCTGGTCTTATTCCTTGCTATTGGCATATATCCTATCTTTCAAAAGCAAGAGTGTAAGCTCCTTGAAGGCAATGAAGGGAGCTAAAATATCTGTGAGTCTCTCCCGAGGCCTGCGGTTAATAACTGTCCCCAGTAAGCCTCATTTATGTTGTTTAGGGTCTGTGCTGCAAGGTACTTGACAAATGTCTTAATCAATCAGTGGATCCTTGGCTTAAAGTCCTGGAAAGTCTGGGTTTGGGACTATGGTAACTGTACACACTGTTTTTCTTTTTCTTCTTTTTTTAAATTTATTTTTATTTTTTATTTTTATTAAGGTATTATTGATACACAGTCTTACGAAGGTTTCACATGAAAAAACAATGTGGTTACTACATTTATCCATATTTTCAAGTCCCCACTCATACCTCAATTCAGTCACTGTCCATCAGTGTAGTAAGATGACACAGATTCACTGTTTGCCTTCTCTGTGCTACAGTGTTTTCCCCGTGATTCCCCCACACCATGTGTACTAAACATAATACCCCTCAATCCCCTTCTCCCTCCTTCCCCACCCGCCCTCCCACACCCCTCCCCTTTGGTAACCACTAGTTCCTTCTTGGAGTC
Source organism: Smutsia gigantea (assembly GCA_032199065.1). NCBI lineage: Eukaryota > Metazoa > Chordata > Mammalia > Pholidota > Manidae > Smutsia > Smutsia gigantea. The sequence continues at coordinate 147,833 of JAVSCE010017299.1, read as the reverse complement.
TCTGAGTCTGCTGCTATTTTGTTCCTTCAGTTTTGCTTTGTTGTTTTACTCCACAAATGAGGGAAATCATTTGGCACTTGTCTTTCTCCGCCTGGCTTATTTCACTGAGCATAATATCCTCCTGCTCCATCCATGTTGTTGCAAATGGCAGGATTTGTTTCCTTCTTTATGGCTGAATAATATTCCATTGTGTATATGTACCACCTCTTCTTTATCCATTCATCTACTGATGGACACTTACGTTGCTTCCATATCTTGGCTATTGTAAAAAGTGCTGCAATAAACATAGGGGTGCATATGTCTTTTTGAATCTGAGAAGTTGTATTCTTTGGGTAAATTCCAAGGAGTGGGATTCCCAGGTCAAATGGTATTTGTATTTTGAGTTTTTTGAGGAACCTCCACATTGCTTTCCACAATGGTTGAACTAGCTTACATTCCCACCAGCAGTGTAGGAGGGTTCCCCTTTCTCGGCATCCCCAACAGCATTTGTTCTTAGTCTTTTGGATGGTGGCCATCCTTACTGGTGTGAAGTGACATCTCATTGTGGTTTTAATTTGCATTTCCCTAATGATTAGTGATGTGGAGCATTTTTTCATGTGTCTGCTGGCCATCTGAATTTCTTCTTTGGAGAACTGTCTCTTCATATCCTCTGTCTATTTTTTAATTGGGTTATTTGTTTTTTGGATTTGAGGTGTGTAAGTTCTTTATATATTTTGGATGTTAACCCCTTGTTGGATATGTCATTTAGAAATATATTCTCCCATACAGTAGGATGCCTTTTTGTTCTGTTGATGGTGTTCTTCAATGAACAGAAACTTTTTAGTTGATGTAGTCCCATGAGTTCATTTTTGCTTGTTTCCTTGCTTGAGCAGATGCGTTCAGGAAGAAGTCACTCATGCTTATATTCAGGAGATTTTTCCTATGTTGTCTTCTAAGAGTTTTATGGTTTCATGACTTACATTCAGGTCCTTAATCCATTTCGAGTTTACTTTTGTGTATGGGGTTAAACAATAATTCAGTTTCATTCTCTTGCATATAGCTGTCTAGTTTTGCCAACACCAGCTGTTGAAGAGGCTGTCATTTCCCCATTGTATGTCCATGGTTCCTTTATCATATATAATTGACCATATATGGTTGGGTTTTTATCAGGCCTCTCTAGTCTGTTCCATCGGTCTATGGGTCTGTTCTTGTGCCAGTACCAAATTGTCTTCATTACTGTGACTTTGTAGTAGAGCTTTAAGTTGGGGAGCATAATCCCCTCAGATTTATTCTTCCTTCTCAGGATTGCTTTGGCTATTTGGGGTCTTTTTGGTTCCATATGAATTGTAGAACGATTTTCTCTAGTTCATTGAAGAATGCTGTTGGTATTTTGATAGGAATTGCATTGAATCTGTAGATTACTTTAGGCAGGATGGCCATTTTGACAATATTAATTCTTCCTATCCATGAGCACGGGATGTGTTTCCATTTATTGGTATCTTCTTTAATTTCTCTCATGAGTGTCATGTAGTTCTCAGAGTATAGGTCATTCGCTTCCTTGGTTAGGTTTATTCCTAGGTATTTTATTCTTTTTGATGCAATTGTGAATGGAATTGTTTTCCTGACTTCTCTCTGCTAGTTGATTGTTAGTGTATAAGAATGCCACAGATTTCTGCATATTAATTTTGTATCCTGCAACTTTGCTGAATTCAGATATTAGATCTAATAGTTTTGGAGTGGATTCTTTAGGATTTTTTATGTACAATATCATGTTATCTGCAAACAGGGACAGTTTGACTTCTACTTGCCAATCTGGATGCCTTGTATTTCTTTGTGTTTTCTGATTGCCATGGCTAGGACCTCCACTACTATGCTGAATAAAAGTGGGGAGTGTGGGTACCATTACCTTGTTCCTGATCTTAGGGGGAAAGATTTCAGTTTCCCCCTGTTAAGTATAATGTTGGCTGTGGGTTTGTCATATATGGCCTTTATTATGTTGAGGTACTTGCCCTCTGTACCCATTTTGTTGAGAGTGTTTATCATGAATGGATGTTGAATTTTGTCGAATGCTTTTTCAGCATCTTTGGAGATGATCACATGGTTTTGTCCCTTTTGTTGATGTGGTGGATGATGTTGATGGATTTTCTAATGTTGTACCATCCTTGAACCCTGAGATGAAGCCCACTTGATTATGGTGTATGATCCTCTTGATGTATTTTTAATTCAGTTTGCTAATATTTTGTTGAGTATTTTTTTGCATCTATGTTCATCAGGAATATTGGTTTGTAGTTTTCTTTTTTTGTGGTGTCTTTGCCTAATTTTGGTATTAGAGTGATGTTGGTCTTGTAGAATGAGTTCAGAATTATTCCCTCCTCTTCTATTTTTTGGAAAACTTTAATGAGGACAGCTATTAGGTCTTCACTAAATGTTTGATAAAATTCAGCAGTGAAACCATCTGGACCAGGAGATTTGTTCTTAGGTAGTTTTTTGATTACCAATTCAATTTCTTTGCTGGTAATTGGTCTATTCAGATTTCCTGTTTTTTCCTGGGTCAGCTCTGGAAGGTTGTATTTTTCTAGAAAGTTGTCCATTTCTTCTAGGTTATCCAATTTGTTACCATATAATTTTTCATAGTATTCTCTAATAATTCTTTGTATTTCTGTGGTATCCGTCGTTATTTTTCCATTCTCATTTCTGATTCTTTTTATGTGTGTAGACTCTCTTTTTTTCTTGATAATTCTGGCTGGGGGTTTATCTATCTTATTTGTTTTCTCAAGGACCAGCTCCTGCTTTCATTGATTCTTTCTGTTGTTTAATTCTTTTCAATTTTATTTATTTATGCTTTATTCTTTATTACCCTCCTTCTACTGACTTTGCGTCTCATTTGTTCTTCCTTTTCTAGTTTCATTAATTGTGAGTTTAGACTGTTCATTTGGGATTGTTCTTCTTCCTGAGGTAGGCCTGTATTGCAATATATTTCCCTCTTAGCATGGCCTTCGCTGTGTCCCACAGATTTTGCAGTGTTGAATTATTGTTGTCATTTGTCTCCATATATTGCTTGATCTCTGTTTTTATTTGGTCATTGATCCATTGATTATTTAGGAGCATGTTTTTAAGCCTCCTTGTGTTTGTAGGCTTTTTCGTTTTCTTTGTGTGCTTTATTTCTAGTTTCATACCTTTGTGATCTGAGAGAATTTCAATCTTTTTGAATTTATTGAGGTTTTTTTTGTGGTCTAATATATGATCTATTCTTGAAAATGTTCCATGTGCACTTGAGAAGAATGTGTATCCTGTTGCTTTTGGATGGAGTGTTCTGTAGATGTCTGTTAGGTCCATCTGTTCTAATATGTTGTTCAGTGCCTCTGTCTCTTTACTTATTTTCTGTCTGGTTGATCTATCCTTTGGAGTGAGTGGTTTGTTGAAGTCTCCAAAATGAATGCATTGCATTCTATTTTCCCCTTCAATTCTGTTAGTATTTGTTTCACATATGTAGGTGGTCCTGTGTTGGGTGCATAGATATTTATAATAGTTATATCCTTTTGTTGGACTGACCCTTTTATTATTATGTAATGTCCTTCTTTGTCTCTTGTGACTTTCCTTGTTTTGAAGTCTATTTTGTCTGATACAAGCACTGCAACTCTTGCTTTTTTCTCCCTATTAGTTGCATGAAATATCTTTTTCCATCCCTTTCCTTTCAGCCTGTGTATGTCTTTTGGTTTGAAGTGAGTCTGTTGTAGGCAGCATATAGATGGGTCTTGTTTTTTTATTCTTTCAGTAACTCTATGTCTTTTTATTGGTGCATTCAGACCATTTACATTTAGGGTGATTACCGATATGTATGTACTTACTGCCATTGGAGGCTTTAGATTCGTAGTTACTAAAGGTACAAGGGCAATTCATTTACTATATAACAGTCTAATTTAACTTACTTCATATACTGTTACAAACAGAACCTAAAGGTTCTTTTTTTTCTCCCTCCTTTTCCTTCCTCCTCCATTCTTTGTATGTTATGAATCATATTCTGTAGTCTTTGTCTTCCTTGGGTGACATCTATTTAGCCTTAGGAATACTTCCACCTATAGGAGTCCCTCCAAAATGCACTGTAGAGGTGGTTTGTGGGAGGTAATTCTCACAGCTTTTGCTTAATTGAAAATTGTTTAATCCCTCCTTCAAATTTAAATGATAACCTTGACGTGTAGAGTATTCTTGGTTCAAGGTCCTTCTGCTTCATTGCATTAAATGTATCATGACACTCCCTTCTGGCCTGTAAGGTTTCTGTTGAGAAGTCTGATGATAGCCTGATGGGTTTTCCTTTGTATGTGATCTTTTTTCTCTGTCTAGCTGCTTTTAAATGTCTTTCATTATCTTTGATCTTTGCCATTTTAATTATTATATGTCTTGATGTTGTATTCCTTGGGTCCCTTGCGTTGGGAGATCTGTGCCCCTGTATGGCTTAAGAGACTATCTCCTTCCCCAGATTGGGGAAGTTTTCAGCAATTACCTCCTCAATAACACTATCCCCTTTTCTCTCTTCTTCTTCTTCTGGTACCCCTATAATGTGAATATTGTTCCGTTTGGATTGGTCACACAGTTCTCTCAATATTTTTTCAATCTTAGAGATCCTTTTTTCTTTCTGTGCCTCAGCCTCTTTGTATTCCTCTTCTCTAATTTCTATTCCATTTACCGTCTCTTCTACTACATCTAATGTGCTTTTAAATCCCTCCATTGTATGTTTCATTTCAGATAAGGAATTTCTTAATGATTGAATCTCTGACTTAAATTCATTCCTGAGTTCTTGAATATTTTTCCTTACCTCTATAAGCATGTTTATAATTTTTATTTTTAACTCTCTTTCAGGAAGATTTGTGAGTTTTGTATCATTTGGCCCTCTTTCTGTGGTTTGTGTGATTTTGGTCTGAACCATGTTCTTTTGTTGTTTCATATTTCATGTGGTGCCCTCTAGTTCACAGAAAGTCCAGTTTCTGGAGCTGCTCAGCCCCAGAGTGAGGTTGGGGGTTGTAGGGGAGCGGAGCTGGTGCCTGGGGAGAGGAAAGATCTGTTTCCCGGTTCCCGTCTGCAGTGCCTATCTCCAGTGTCACAGCCAGTGGACCAAGGACACACGGGTAAGTTTCTGTGGTTTGCGTCACTAGGTGTTGCAGGCGTGGCCTCCCTCTGGCTGGCCTGAGGCCAGTACAGTGACTGCCATTTTGCAAACTGGTGACGGTAGGCTAGGAGGAAGCTGCAACAGACTGCATGTCACAGTGGGGGGCCTTGGAGCTGAGTAGGCAGCCAGGGGGGAGCACCTGAAGCTCCTCAAAGTTCCCAAGCAGCTGGGGAGAGCGCGCCCAGGCAACCTTGTCCAGCTCTCCATTCTCCTGTGCAGCAAGCTCGATGCAAACTCCGCCCCTTCAGCAGCCCTCTTGCAGTTTGGAAGCCTCTCAGACTGCTCACCCCTCTTCTGCTTCAGAGCGGTTGGATGTGGATCCCCCCTCCACAAACGGCCAGAATGTCAGTCTCCCAATCACTCCGCCTGTTTGAGTTCCCCAACGTCCAGAGCACCACACGATGTAGGTTTCTGCTCACAAAGCAGATCACAAGGGTTCAGCGCTCAGCAGTCCCAGTCTTCCACCCCCTCCCCCGCTCCATTTCTCTTCCTCCCGCTGGTGAGCTGGGGTGTGGGAAGAGCCTGGGTCCTGCCAGGTTAAGGCTCTACTACATTACCCTGTTTTATGAGGTCTGCTCTTTTTGTGAGGTCTGTATGCAGTCTGGTTCAATCTTCTTTCTTTTTTTTTATAATTTATTTTGGAATCATTAATCTACAGTTACATGTGCAATATTATGGTTATTAAACTACCTCCTTCATCAGGTCCCCCCCACCAACCCCATTACAGTCACTGTCCATCAGCGTAGTGAGATGCTATAGAATCACTACTTGTCTTCTCTGAGTTGTACAGCCCTCCTCATGCCCCCCCAACATTACATCTGCTAATCGTAATGCCCCCTTTTCCCTCTTATTCCTCCCTTCCCACCCATCTTCCCCAGTCCCTTTCCCTTTGGTATTAGTCCGTTCTTGGGTTCTGTGAGTCTGCTGCTGTTTTGTTCCTTCAGTTTTTTTCTTTGTTCTTATACTCCACATATGAGTGAAATCATTTGATACCGGTCTTTTTCAGCTTGGCTTATTTCACTGAGCATAATCCCTCTAGCTCCATCCATGTTGTTGCAAATGGTAGGATTTCTTTTCTTCTTATAGCTGAATAATATTCCATTGTGTATATGTACCACATCTTCTTTATCCATTCATCTACTGATGGACACTTAGGTTGCTTCCATTTCTTGGCTATTGTAAATAGTGCTGCGATAAACATAGGGGTGCATATGTCTTTTTCAAACTGGGCTGCTGCATTCTTAGGGTAAATTCCTAGGAGTGGAATTCCTGGGTCAAATGGTATTTCTATTTTGAGTTTTTTGAGGAACCTCCATACTGCTTTCCACAATGGTTGAACTAACTTGCAGTCCCACCAGCAGTGTAGGAGGGTTCCCTTTTCTCCACATCCTCGCCAACATTTGTTGTTGTTTGTGTTTTGGATGTTGCCCATCCTCACTGGTGTGAGGTGATATCTCATTGTGGTTTTAATCTGCATTTCTCTGATGAGTAGTGATGTGGAGCATCTTTTCATGTGCCTGTTGGCCATCTGAATTTCTTCCTTGGAGAAGTGTCTATTCATGTCCTCTGCCCATTTCTTAATTGGATTACTTGCATTTTGTTTGTTACGGTGCATGAGTTCTTTATATATTTTGGATATCAACCCCTTATCAGATACGTCATTTATGAATATATTCTCCCATACTGTAGGATGTCTTTTTGTTCTACTGATGGTGTCCTTTGCTGTGCAGAAGCTTTTCAGCTTGATATAGTCCCACTTGTTCATTTTTGCTTTTGTTTCCCTTGCCCGGGGAGATGTGTTCATGAAGAAGTCGCTCATGTTTATGTCCAAGAGATTTTTGCGTATGTTTTGTTCTAAGAGTTTTATGGTTTCATGACTTACATTCAGGTCTTTGGTCCACCTTGAGTTTACCTTTGTGTATGGCGCTAGACAGTAGGCCAGTTTCATTCTATTACATGTAGCTGTCCAGTTTTTCCAACACCAGCTGCTGAAGAGGCTGTCATCTTCCCATTGTATATCCAAGGCTCCTTTATCAAATACTAATTGACTGTATATGTTTGGGTTAATGTTTGGATTGTCTATTCTGTTCCACTGGTCTGTGGGTCTTTTTTTGTGCCAGTACCAAATTGTCTTGATTACTGTGGCTTTGTAGTAGAGCTTGAAGTCATGGAGCGTAATTCCCCGTTTTATTACTCCTTCTCAGGATTGCTTTGGATATTCGGGGTCTTTTGTGGTTCCATATGAATTTTAGAATTATTTGTTCCAGTTCATTGAAGAAAGCTGTTGGTAGTTTGATAGGGATTGCGTTGAATCTGTAGATTCCTTTAGGTAGTATAGCCATTTTGACAATATTAATTCTTCCTAGCCAAGAGCATGGGATTAGTTTCCATTTGTTAGTGTCCTCTTTAATTTCTCTTAGGAGTGTCTTGTAGTTTCAGAGTACAGGTCTTTCACTTCCTTCGTTAGGTTTATTCCGAGGTATTTTATTCTTTTTGATGCAATTGTGAATGGAATTGTTCTTCTGATTTCTCTTTCTGTTAGTTCATCGTTAGTGTATAGGAAAGCAACAGATTTCTGTGTGTTAATTTTGTATCGTGCAACCTTGCTGAATTCAGATATTAGTTCTAGTAGTTTTGGAGTGGAGTCTTTAGGGTTTTTTATGTACAATGTCATGTCATCTGCAAACAGTGACAATTTGACTTCTTTTTTACCAATCTGGATGCCTTGTATGTCTTTGTTTTTTCTGATTGCTGTGGCTAGGACCTCCAGTACTATTTTGAATAACAGTGGAGAGAGTGGGCATCCCTGTCTTGTCCCAGATCTTAGATGAAAAGCTTTCAGCTTCTCGCCGTTAAATATGAGGTTAGCTGTGGGTTTTTCATATATGGCCTTTATGATGTTGAGGTACTTGCTGTCTATACCCATTTTGTTGAGAGTTTTAATCATGAATCGATGCTGAATTTTGTCAAATGCTTTTTCAGCATCTATGGAGATGATCATGTGGTTTTTGTTCTTCTTTTTGTTGATGTGGTGGATGATGTTGATGGATTTTCGAATATTGTACCATCCTTGCATCCCTGGGATGAATCCGACTTGCTCATGGTGTATGGTCCTCTTGATGTATTTTTGAATTAGGTTTGCTAATATTTTGTTGAGTATTTTTGCATCTACGTTCATCAGGGATATTGGTCTGTAGTTTTCTTTCTTGGTGAGGTCTTTGCCCGGTTTTGGTATTAGAGTGATGCGGGCTTCATAGAATGAGTTTGGAAGTATTCCCTCTTCTTCTATTTTTTGGAAAACTTTAAGGAGAATGGGTGTTATTTCTTCTCTATATGTCTGGTAGAATTCAGAGGTGAATCCATCAGGTCCGGGGGTTTTGTTCTTGGGTAGTTTTTTGATTACCGATTCAATTTCGTTGCTGGTGATTGATCTGTTTAGTTTTTCTGTTTCTTGCTTGGTCAGTCTTGGGAGGTTGTTTTTTTTCTAAGAATTTGTCCATTTCTTCTAGGTTTTCCAGCTTGTTAGCATATAGATTCTCATAATATTCTCTTATAATTCTTTGTATTTCTGTGGGGTCCGTCATTATTTTTCCTTTCTCATTTCTGATTCTGTTTATGTGTGTAGATTCTCTTTTTTTCTTAATGAGTCTGGCTAGCGGTTTATCTATTTTGTTTATTTTTTCCAAGAACCAGCTCTTGGTTTTATTTATTTTTTTCTGTTGTTTTATTCTTCTCAATTTTATTTATTTCTTCTCTGATCTTTATTATGTCCCTCCTTCTGGTGACTTTGGGCCTCATTTGTTCTTCTTTTTCCAATTTCAGTAATTGTGTCTTTAGACTATTCATTTGGGAATGTTCTTCCTTCTTTAAATAGGCCTGCATTGCAATATACTTTCCTCTTAGAACTGCCTTTGCTGCGTCGCACAGAAGTTGTGGCTTTGTGTTGTTGTTGTCATTAGTCTCCATATATTCTTTGATTTCTGTTTTGATTTGGTCATTAACCCATTGATTAATTAGGAGAGTGTTGTTAAGTGTCCATGTATTTGTGAGGCTTTTTGATTTCTTTCTAAAATTTATTTCTAGTTTTATACCTTTGTGATCTGAGAAGTTGGTTGGTAGGATTTCAATATTTCTGAATTTTCTGAGGTTCTTTTTGTGGCCTAGTATGTGGTCTATTCTGGAAAATGCACTTGAGAAGAGTGTGTATCCTATTGCTTTTGGGTGCGGAGTTCTGTAGATGTCTATGAGGTCCATCTGTTCTAGTGTGTTGTTCAGTGCCTCTGTGTCTATAGTTATTTTCTGTCTGGTTGACCTGTCCTTTGGAGTGAGTGGTGTGTTGAAGTCTCCTAAAATGAATGTATTGTTGTCTATTTCCTCCTTTAATTCTGTTAGTATTTGTTTCACATATGCTAGCGCTCCTGTGTTGGGTTCATATATATTTATAATGGTTATATCTTCTTGTTGGACTCACCCCTTTATCATTATGTAATGTCCTTCTTTATCTCTTGGTACTTTCTTCGTTTTGAAGTCTATTTTGTCTGATACAAGTACTGCAACACCTGCTTTTTTCTCCTTTTGTTTGCATGAAATATCTTTTTCCATCCCTTCACTTTTAGTGTGTGTATATCTTTGGGTTTGAGGTGAGTCTCTTGTAAACAGCATATAGATGGGTCTTGCTTTTTTATCCATTCTGTTACTCTGTGTCTTTTGATTGGTGCATTCAGTCCATTTACATTTAGGGTGATATTGATAGATATGTACTTATTGACATTGCTGGCTTTAGATTCGTGGTTACCAAAGGTTCAAGGGTTGCTTCTTTACTATCTAACAGTCTGACTTAACTTTCTTGTTAAGTTATTGTAAACACCGTCTGATGTTTCTTTATTTCTCTCCCTTCTTATTCTTCCTCCTCCATTCTTTCTATACTAGGTGTTTTATTCTTTGCCTTTCGTTAGTATTTGGCTTGTCTGCTTTCTTTGCTATGATTTTATTTTCTGTGGTGACATCTTTTTAGCCTTCGGGGTGCTTCCCTCTAGAGAATTCTGTTTAAGATATCCTGTAGTGGTGGTTTATGAGGGGCAAACTCTCTCAACTTTCATTTGTCTGGAAATTGTTTAATCCCTCCATCATATTTAAATGGTAATTGTTTTGGATACAATATTCTTGGTTCGAGGCCCTTCTGTTTCACTACATTAAATATATCATGCCATTCTCTTCTGGCCTGTAAGGTTTCTGTTGAGAAGTTTGATGATAGTCTGATGGGTTTTCCTTTGTAGGTGATCTTTTTTCTCTCTCTAGCTGCCTTTAATACTCTGTTTTTATGTTTGATCTTTGCCATTTTAATTATTATGTGTCTTGGTGTTGTCTTCCTTGGGTCCCTTGTGTTGGGAGATCTGTGGGCTTCTGTGGACTGCGAGACTATTTCCTTCCCCAGCGAGGGCAAGTTTTCAGCAATTATTTCTTCAAAGACACTTTCTATCCCTTTTTTTCTCTTTTCTTCCTCTGGTACTCCTATAATGCGAATATTGTTCCATTTGGATTGGTCACAGAGTTCTCTTAATATTTTTTCATTCCTAGAAATCCTTTTATCTCTCTCTGCCTCAGCTTCTCTGTATTCCTGTTCTGTGATTTCTATTCCATTAACAGTCTCTTGCATCTCATCCTGTCTGCTCTTAAGCCCGTCGATTGCTTGTCTGATTTCTGCATTGTCTTTCCTCACTTCCCTCACTTCCTCCCTCATCTCTTGCACATTTCTCTGTAGGTCCATCAGCATGGTTATGACTTTTGTTCTGAATTCCTTTTCAGGAAGATTGTGCATTTCCATCCCTTCAGGTTCCCTCTCTGGGTTTGTCTGGTTTATCTTAGTCTGGACCATATTCCTCTGTCTTTTCATGGGTATAGAAGTGGTCGCTGGTAGTTGCCACGTATGTCAGCTGGGTTCTTTAAGACTTTAAAAAGAAAAATAAAAAGAAAGAAAGAGAAAAAAAGAAAGAGAAGAAAAAACAAAAAAACAAAACAAACAACCAAAAAATAAAAATAAAAAAACACCCACCATGGGTAGATTCTGTGGGGATGCTGTAGGTGGCGCTGTTGCCCTAGTATTCAACAGCCATGGCCGTGCTGCTCCACAAGGCCCTTTATAGCTCTGGCTGGGGTGCAAACGAATGGGAGGCTGCTGATCTCCTTGGAAGTCTAAGTGCAGCCACCTTTTCCCAGTCACCAGCTAATGGGTCCAAAACTATCCAGGACTCCCAGCCTGCTGGGCTGAGTGTGCTGGGGTGATCTGGCTCCTCTGCTGGGCTCATGTCTCTTTAAGAGTGCTGAAAAAACACGCGCTTTTTTTTTTTCTCTTTCCTTCCTGGGAGCCGGCTGCAGGCACCCTGGCACATTCCCCGCTCAGATCCTGCAACCTCTGTCTCTCCAATCTCCGTTACACTGTGCAGTGTGGGTCAGCGCTCCCCACGCAGATCACCAAGGCTGGCTACTTCACGGGGTGTACTTCCACTCCCTCCCAGCTCTGAATCCTCTCCTCCCGCCGGTGCGCTGGGTTGGATGAGTGCTCGGGTCTCGCCGGGTCGCGGCTCTGTATCTTACCCGCCTCGCGGGGTGCCGTGTCCTCTCAGGTATAGTTGCACACTGTGCACTTTCCTGTGTATTCTGGTCTCTCTTTTAGGAATAGTTGTATTTGCTGTATTTTCATAGATATATATAGTTTTGTGAGGAGATTTCTGCCACCCTGGTCACGCCGCCATCTTCCCGGAAGTCAACCTTCTTTCTTGTTGCTGTTTTAGGGTTAGTTGTTTTAATTAACTATATTTTTGTACTATTTGTGGTTTTGGGAGGAGTTCTCTGTGTCATCTGTCATGCCACCATCTTGTATCTCCTTAGGTAAGTTTCTGATTACCTGTTCAATTTCGTTGCTTGTAATTGGTCTCTTCAGATTTTCTGTTTTTTTCTGGGTCAGCCTTGGAAGTTTGAATTTTTCAAACAAGTTGTCCATTTTTTCTAGGTTATCCAGTTTGTTAGCATATCATTTTTCATAGTATTCTCTAATAATTCTTTGTTTATTTTCTCGAAGAACCAGCTCCTGCTTTCATTGATTCTTTCTATTGTTTTATTCTTCTCAATTTTATTTATTTCTGCTCTTATCTTTATTATGTCCCTCCTTCTACTGATTTTGGGCCTCATTCATTCTTCTTTTTCTAGTTTTGTTATTTGTGAATTTATACTGCTCAAATGGGATTGTTCTTTTTTCCTGAGGTAGGCTTGTATTGCAATATACTTTCCTCTTAACACGGCCTTCACTGCATCCCCCAGATTTTTCAGTGTTGAATTATTGTTGTCATTTGTCTCCATATATTGCTTGATTTCTGTTTTTATTTGGTCATTGATCCATTGGTCATTTAGGAGCATGTTGTGGAGCCTCCATGTGTTTGTGGGATTTTTTATTTTCTTTGCATAATTTATTTCTAGTTTCATACTTTTGTGGTCTGAGAAGCTGGTTGGTACATTTCAATCTTTTTGAATTTACCGAGGCTCTTTTTGTGGCCTAGCATATGATCTATTCTTGAAAATGTTCCATGTGCACTTGAGAAGAATGTGTATTCTGCTGCTTTTGGGTGTAGAGTTCTGTACATGTCTGTTAGGTCCATCTATTCTATTGTGTTGTTTAGTGCCTGTCTCCTTACTTATTTTCTGTCTGGTTGATCTGTCCTTCAGAGTGAGTGGAGTGTTGAAGTCTTCTAGAATGAATGCATTGCATTCTATTTCTCCTTTTAATTCTGATAGTATTTGTTTCACATATGTAGGTGCTTCTGTGTTGGGTGCATAGATATTTATAATGGTTATATCTTCTTGTTGGTTTGACCCTTTTATCATTATGTAATGTCCTTGTTTGTCTCTTTTGACTTTCTTTGTTTTGATGTGTATTTTGTCTGATACATGTACTGCAACTCCTGCTTTTTTCTCCCTATTAGTTTATGAAATATCTTTTTCCATCCCTTCACTTTTAGTCTTTGTATGTCTTTGGGTTTAAAGTGAGTCTCTCGTAGACAGCATATAGATGGTTCTTTTTTTTTTTATCCATTCAGTGACTCTATATCTTTTGATTGGTGCATTCTGTCCATTACATTTAGGGTGATTATGGATAGGTATGTACTTATTCGCATTGCATGCTTTAGATTCGTGGTTGCCAAAGGTTCAAGGTTAACTTCCTTACTCTCTAAGAGTCTAAGTTAACTCACTTAATATGCTATTACAAACACAATGTAAAGGTTTTTTTTCTTCCTCCTCCATTCTTTATATATTAGGTATCATATTCTGTACTCTTTTCTATCCCTTGTTTGACTTTGGAGATAGTTATTTTAATTTTTGCATTTGCTTAGTAATTAGCTGTTCTATTTTCTTTATGGTGGTTTTATTACATCTGGTGATAGCTATTAAAATTTAGGAACACTTCCATCTATAGCAATCCCTCTAAAATACACTGTAGAGATGGTTTGTTGGAGGTAAATTCTCTCAGCTTTTGCTTAACTGGAAATTGTTTAATCTGTCCTTCAAGTTTAAATGATAATGTTGTCGGGCAAAGTATTCTTGGTTCAAGGCACTTCCTTCTGCTTCATTGCATTAAATACATCATGCCACTCCCTTCTGGCCTGTAAGGTTTCTTTTAAGAAGTCTGATGATAGTCTGATAGGCTTTCCTTTGTAAATGATCTTATTTCTCTCTCTGGCTGCTTTTAGTAGTCTGTCCTTGTCTTTGATCTTTGCCATTGTAATTGCTATATGTCTTGGTGTTGTCTTCCTTGGGTCCCTTGTGTTAGGAGATCTGTGCACCTCCATGGCCTGAGAGACCATCTCCTTCCCCAGACTGGGGAATTTTTCAGCAATTACCTCCTCAAAGACACTTTCTATCCCTTTTTCTCTCTCTTCTTCTTGTACCCCTATAATTCGAATATTGTTCCGTTTGGATTGGTCACACAGTTCTCTCAATATTCTTTCATTCTTAGAGATCCTTCTTTCTCTCTGTGCCTCAGCTTCTTAGTATTCCTCTTCTATAGGTTCTATTTCATTTATCTTCTCCTCTACCATATCTAATCTGCTTTTAATACCATCCATCGTGCTCTTCAACGATTGGATCTCCGACCGGAATTCATTCCTGAGGTCTTGAATATCTTTCTGTACCTCCATCAGCATGTTAATGATTTTTATTTTGAACTCCTTTTCAGGAAGGGTCAAGAGGTCTATTCCATTTGAATTTTTCTCAGGGGTTATATTCATAATTTTACTTTGGACCAGGTTCCTTTGGTGTGTTTGATATTTGTATATGGCGCCCTCTAGTGCCCAGAAGCTCTACTCGCTGGAGCTCCTCAGTCCCTGAAGCAATGTCGGGGTCGCAGGGGAGTGGTATTGGTGCCTGGGGGGAGGAAAGAGCTGTTTCCTGCTTCCCGGCTGCTATGCCTGTCTCCACTGCCTGAACCAGTGGGCTGAGCACACAGGTATAAGCCTCTATGCTTTGCATTTGTAGTTGCTGTAGACAGATCTTTCCTCTGGCTGGCCTAATGCCAGAGTAGGTTTTGCCAGTTTGCCAGCCAGGTGGGGCTGGCCGGGAGAAAGGCGCAGTAGGCTGCATATCATGGAGGAGGTCCTTGGAGCTATGTAGCCAGCCAGGGAGCTGGAGCACCTGAAGATCGTCTAAGGAGGAAGATTTCTTTTTCCTCCGTAAATATGAGAGTCTATATGGCAAAGCTCCCATTGTGCTGGGCAGAATGCACCCAGAGAATTTTGTCTACCTGTCCTCTCTCCTGAGCAGTAAGTTCTGTGCTATCTTTGCACCTTTAGCAGCCCACTTGCTAAGGGCTTCCTTGTTAGGAAGTCTCTCAGACTGCCCACCTTTCTTTTGTCCCAGGGCAGCCGGATATGGATCCCTGCTTTCCACAAGTGGCTGGAATCTCAGTCTCTCCAGGAATTCTGCCTGTCTTAGCTTTCCAACCCTGTAATCATGAGAGTATAATGCAAGCACCATGAATTGTAGGTTTGTGCTCCCAGAGCAGATCTCTGGAGTTAGGTATTCAGGAGTCCCAGGCCTGCACTCCCTCCCTGCTCAGTTTCTCTTCCTCCCGCATGTGAGCTGGGGTGGGGGAAGGGCTTGGGTCCTGTCGGGCCACAGCATTGGTACATTACCCTGTTCTGTGAGGTCTGCTCTTGTCTCCAGGTGTATGCAGTCTGGCGCAGTCCTCTTTCCTGGTACTCTTTCAGCATTAGTTGTATTAATTATATTTTCATATTATATGCAGTTTTAGCAGGAAGCCTGTGCCTCACCTCTCACACTGCCATCTTTAATCCATCTCAACACCGTTTTTCTAGAAGGGACCATTGCTGCTTTCTGAAAGCTAGTGCCTGAAACAGTGTCAGGCCCCTGGCTGGTTTGAATAGATAATTTGCTGAATGAATTCTAGAGGTAAGAGACAGTGTCAGGGCGGCAGGCTGTGCTTGTTCATCTCACTGTGTTCTGGGCTCAGACATTCCAACAGAATGGAATGGTTGTCAGGGATAAGGTCGTATGTTTGTGTTCCAAACGCAAGATTAAAAGAAACTTACTAAAAACGTTAGAAAGGATGGACAAAGTCTGTTTTATAATGACTCAATGGCTTCAGATTTTAGGACCACCAGTTTGCCTTCTCTGGTAAATAAGCTGTTTTAGCTGGACTCAGATGAGATAATTTTTAAAAAGGTGACCAAATGAAAGTTGTCACCCTGATATAAGGTACATAAATAGACCCTAAATTGGCAACTAGGACACAGACCTCCTTCTGCTGTCTGAAAAGCCATGCTAGCATATAAGGCCCACATTACAAATTTCCAAGAACCAAGAGCAGAGAAATGCAAACAGAAGATTGAGAGGCAGCATTTTAATATATTTTAACAGTCAAGATAGGCCAGAATCTTGCTACTTAAAGGGTGGTGTGGCCCAGCAACTTCAGCATCCCCTGAGAACTGGTTAGCAATGTAGACTCTCAGGCCCCCTCCCCTGCTCAGATATACTACATTCTAACAAGATCTCTGGGTGATTTGTATGCACATCAAAATTTGAGAAGCATTGAGCTAGAACATTTATTAGTGCTGGTTTTGCTCCTAAAATGTGCTTTGAGTTCAAAATAAACCCATTTAAATAGTTTTTAGCTCATTTTTTCTCCATTCTCTCCACCTCTGAGCAATGCTGTCACACATCAGTGTCCTGCCCTAGGAATTTGAGCCTCTCTTGTGAATTCCAGCAGTGTACAGCATTTTGCTGGGCCATTTCTGCAGACAGTCTTTATGGATTACAAATTGGATTCCAAAACTGCCATCAGCTGTTCCTTGTACAACACCCTGGGAGGTAGCTTGTATGATGATTTCTGTTTTCAGAGCCGATGAAACCAGGACCCCAAAGAGGTTTGGTGATTCAGCCAAGGGGCACCAACCAAATCGGCATCTGAGGCAAAATGAGAACTCAAGCTTTGGAATTTCCAGTGTGAGGTTCACTGAACTTTGATGTCTTTCCTTTCTATATAAGTGCTTTTTGTTTGTTTTGTTTTGTTTTTTTACCTAAGAGACCTTAAGAAAGAACACACTCATAGATAACCTTGTGTGAGTTGCTGAATCAGCCATGCACATGGGGGCCCCCGGCAATTGGGATTTTCAGAAAGCCCTGTCCAGTGGAGAGAGGTTAGCCCAGAGTGGGCCCTGCCCTGCCCCCGAACCCACGCTCCTGCTGTTCGGCTGGCAGGTTCTGCACTAGGAAACCTCAGAAAGCTCAGAGCCTCACTGGAGCTCATTGTGAGGGGAACAGCCCTAAGGCCATGGATACAACTATGGGGGGAAAGTGGTGGCTTTTGGAAGACAATAACCTAGTCCCAGGACGATGCTCACTCCCATTTGTTTGTTCTTTTCACAGATTCAGAATAGCTGGTGTAACTGGAATCTGCCCCAGGGTATGTGGTGGGCTTCATTGGACTGGGTTTCCTGATTCATTCCAACTCTCCTGGAGCAAACTGGAGCCTCTTGATGACTTGGAAATGGTCAAGACTGTATTTGGCACTGACGCCAATGTGCTTCTCCTTACTTTATCTGACTCTAAGCTGCTTAACATCCCCTCTCCACTCAGTCCTCTCTAGGCATGCATACTCAATGGGACATATTCACATATAATTGATTAAAAATAAAATAGTGAGCTTTAAAATTCCATGTGAAAAGTATTGCTTTGCTAATGTGCCCCTAGCTACCTGCTTGCTACACGGTGCAACAAGGGTAAGGTCATGAGGAATTCAAGGCTGAAGATATTTGGGATTTTTAGGTGACACCAATGCCCCCTGCACCTTGTCCCCTGCTATGCAGCCCATGTTGTTTTGGGGCTTGGCCTAAGGCAAAAACTACAAAGCGTCCTAATGAGCAGAATTATACAACAGGAATGTATGTGCATATTTGACATAGTTTCTTCTGTTGAGGGGTGGCCCTCTGACTATGACCCATGCCCTCCCCAAGGATGAGGGAGGAGTCCAGAGAAGGAGCCTTTTGTTCTCATCTGCCAGTTTTTCTCCAGCCCCTAAGGCCTCAGGGACCTGCCCTGCTCTGCGTGGGCCTGAAGAAGCCCGGCAATTTCCACATGGGCGGGTGATTTCAGAACGATGGACAGAGCTGTTCGGCCAGCCTACAGAGGAAAAAGAAAAGGAGAAACATATTTTATCTGACTGCCTCTCCAGAGAGGAAGGGTGAGTTGGGAGTAGGGGGTATGAATAGGGAGTAGAAGTCTATTCCAAGCACTCAGAGACCCTGGTTGAGGAGGAAATTCGAATGGCATGAGGATCATGAGAAATGGACTGCCTTCCAGTGAAACAGCTTTCGCTCCTGGGAAATCTGTGCCAGTAGAAATAATGAAGTTTCACTTGTTTTCTTAGTACTTTTTTTTAAATTGGAAAACAGAGCAAAGATGATAATTCGTGCATTATTCCATTACACAGACCTAAATGAAAATTAGCATTTTGGTATGTTTCCCTCTCATCTTTTCTTCCGTGCAAATTTGTTGTTGGTTTTTAAATAGAGGAATGAGAATGTATCTCAATTTTGAATCTGCGTTTATTTTTAACTTACCACGGTATGCTGTAATATTTTTTCCCTTTTCTTACATTCATTTTAACATAAAATTTTCCTTATTGGTTGCATAATATTCCATAATTTATGGAACCATTTCTCTTCTATTGGATCTTTGATCTTTATTTAACCCAGTTAGTGTGACTATTTTTACATTTTGCTGCATAAAGATCAGTGGGTTTGATATATGGTGGGCACCCAAGACCCCACTAGGGTGTTCTCTACTCTACTGTAAATGGGTGAAATTACTTCCTAAAATGTGAACAATCCACAGAAGCAGGTGGAAGTGTTCATAGTCAACGTAAAACTTTAATCTTTTCTCCGCACCAGGAGGGAGTCCACCGGCCACTGGGGCTCCACACACATGTGAATATCTGTAATGCACAGCAAAAAGCCAGACAAGCCAGAATCAGAGCAGAGTGAGCCCGGCGGGGAGGATGGCTGCTATGTGTCTGTGTAGAGGGCGGGGGTGGGGGGTGGCGCAGGCAGAAGGAAGTGGCATCTCAGTGGGACCCCGGAGGACATGGGCTTCACAAAACATGACGTTCTTTCCCTAAAAAGGCCTCATGACTCCCTGTGCCTTCCTTTCCCATCCCTTACAAGTTGGTATTTGTAGGGTTATTTGATAAGTCTCAGTCTACAGGAGGGCAGACGCTGGCCAGCATGGACACCCTAGCCCAGTGCCTGCCACGTGGCTGGAACTCAGAAAGCACCATTGAAAGAGTGGAGCCTGCACGCTGAGGGGAAAGAGGGGAGCCTGCGCGCTGAGGGGAAAGAGGGGAGCCTGCGCGCTGAGGGGAAAGAGGGGAGCCTGCGCGCTGAGGGGAAAGAGGGGAGCCTGCGCGCTGAGGGGAGGTATTCATTTCAAGTTGGCGAAGAACCTGAGCAACATAAATCCTAATGAGTATTTTCTTAGACTGGGCAAATCTGGAAAAAAGCAAAGATTTTAAGTGAGGAGCCTTGTAAAACCCCACAAAGAAAGGGGCTGAGGTTTATTTAGGCCTGTGTCCCTGCGCTCCGGACTCATCTTTGTATTTTGCCGACCTTGAGGCTCTACAGTATAAACGTGGAGACGGTGTAATTACCATTAATACATGAAAGAGCCACAGGATCGGTCCCAGGGGACATGCGCCCCTTTGACCAGGGCCCATCTGGACATGACAGCCTGCATCTGTGAGCTCCTCGGGTGTAGACATGGAGTGGGAGACCCCATTCGGCTCAGAAAGTGTGGCCAAAAAGACCACTTGGGCAGGGGGTGTCCCTCAAATGATTCTGCCAAAGCCTGGGGAACAAGCCCCTGGTGTGCACCTGCAGTAGGAGCCAGGCACGACAGGTCCCTGCTTGCAATGCCGCACGACCGAGGAGACAGAAGGGGCCCCTGCAGCCAGCACACCTGTGTGTGTGTGTGTGTGTGTGTGTGTGTGTGTGTGTGTGTGATGGGGAGGGGATTTGTCTTTCAATATGACAAGAACCCACTCTGTATCAGGCAAAAATGAGCAAGGCACAAGGCATAGCCTCTGCCTTCAGGAAGCTTTCGATCTGATGGGTGCTTTGGAGGCTCTGCCGAAACAAGCCCCTCAGAGGGTGAGCCTGGGGGTCCGGGGCCGGTCCTCAGCACCTGCCCCTTATCTTCCTCACTCTGCCAGCCCCCAGAGCGGGCTGGCAACCGATCTCTCGAATACATTCCAAATCCAGAAAGAGTGCCCTGCTGGCTCGTCCAGGGGTCCTGCATTTAGACTGACATTTAAATGTTGACAGGATGAAAGAAACCAATTGCAGGACGTGAATTCTCTGTTTCCCAAGGAAATTAAATAATTGAAGCCTGCATCTAAGTCTCCATGGGAGAGGTGAACCTTGAAACGTTACGGTGGTCATGAGAAGGCCTTCGGTGAAAGGCTCTAGGCTCAGGGCTTGGTGCTCAGGAGGGACTCGGTCAGCAGTCCCCATCTCCCACTGACACTTCTCCCCAAGTCACCTTTGGGTAATTTGGATGTGGACCCTGAGTCCGCCCTGACCCATGCAGGCAGCAGGTGACTGGGCCATGAGGGGGGTCTAGAGCCCTCTGTGGGCCTGCTGCCCGCACCGCCTGGGCACGCCTGCACTCGGTGGGCCCCCCTTAACCCTCTCCACTTTCTGCTGCAAGAGGCCTCTGCTGCCACCTCCAGTCTCCTCCAGCTCCTCCCTCCCAGGCCACCTTGGACTTTAGCCAGCCTGGTCCTCCACCATGATCTGGCTCTCCTGAGGCAGCTGTCTAGTTCCACCTGGACTTCAGCACCTGCTTATACCAGTGTTCCTCCACTGTGGCACTACGGACACGTTGGGCCACATAACCTGTAATCCTTCATTGTTCCTGTGCACTGTAGGGCATTTAGCATCTACCCTCTAGATACCAGGGGCACCCCCTCCCCAACTTATATGTTTGTATGTTTGTAAATACATACAAATAAAAAACGTAAATACAAACAAATAAAAAATGTCTCCAGACATGGTCGTATCTCCCCTGGAAGGCAAAAACCACTCCTGAATGAGAGCCACTTTGCCCTTTGGGGCAGTCTTCTCTGACTGGCTCCCCTAACTCCAGACCTTCATCCTTTCTATCCCTGTAGACACTTCCTGCAAATGCCAAGATCCCTGCTCATTCACGTGGTGGTTGCTACATATTCGCTATCACTGTGCACCTGTTCACAGCAATAACACTTACCTCCAACTGAGGACCTCCTAGATGTCACATATGGGCTTTACAAACATTGCCGTGGTTAGGTCTATTACTATCCCCACTGAGAGAGGCCAAGAGTGGTTAAGTGATCTGCCCAAAGGCACACAGGCACTGTACCCAGTTTCAAATTCATGAGTGTTTAATTTAAAGTCCAAGCTTCTAATAGTCACTCTATTCGTTCAAAGTACAGCAGAGCCCACCCACCACAGCTCTTCCTCTACCTCCTGAAAGCAGCCATGAGCTCTCTGTTATCTGTGACAGAACCTCCAGAGGTGTCCCAGAGATGATCTCAGACTCACTGCCTGATTGCCCCAGCTCACCTAGGACTTCCAAAGCTCATGCCCCCTACCCCACAGGCCTGCCCTCTCAAGCCCCCCAGGGGCAACAGCAGTAGTCACTCCGGGAGAGCCCAGGGCCTGTTTCGCATTAAACGGCTGCCTCCTCCTGCCCCAGGGTGACCCTGCAGGGACCCCCTAATACAGAGCCTTGTCTGGCTGTATAATGTTTGGAACAGGAGGCTTTTGTTTTCACAGCCCACCACCATGCACACATGCATTTCAGGAGGGTCTGTTCTCTCTAATTAGCTCAGAAATCGCTTTGGCAGAGCTCGGGTTCCTGGTACCTGAAGACACGGACTGGGGACCTGCTTCCTGGGTGTGAGGGACTCAGCACCCTGAATCACTGATGGACAATGTGGGGTGGTTCAGATGTTGGGCTAGTAAGAGGGGCTGTCCCTAGGCAGAAAGGGGACCCTTCTTCCCCTCCCCAGGCCTGTGTTCCCTTTGAACTATGGATGTTAAGAATGTATACTGAAATCTGTTTAGAGCAATAATTATAGTGCCAATGTCAAGGTTCCACTTACACAGAGTCAGTCCTGGGCTTGAATCCTTACTGTGAGCATCAGCAGCTTGTGACCCTCAGGCAGCTACATAAAGTCTCTGAGCCTCTGTTGCCCTATCAGTATGAAATGAGGATCATGGATTCCACCTCACTGGATTACTGAGAGGCTTAGTGAGGTCATGCATGGGAAGTTTCATTCCTGTGAGTACTCTTGGGAGTTTGATGGCTCTAGGCTCCACTAGATGGTGGCCTTAGGTGTGTTATTTAACCACCTGGTACCTCCATTTCTTCATGAGCAAATGGGTGGCATCAACAGTCAACCTCCTAAGATTGTCATGGATTTAAATGAGATGGTCTGTGGTAAATGCTTAGGACAGTACCTGGCACCAGGCAAGCACTCAATACACATGCGCTGTGATCATTATTATCGCCATCATTGTCACCATTACCGTCATCACCATCACCATCATCATCACTATCATCACCATCATCACCATCATTGTCACCATTACCATCATCACCATCACCATCATCATCGTTATCATCACCATCATTGTCACCATCATCGTCACCATCATCACCATCACCATCACCATCGTCACCATCATTGTGGCCATCATCATCACCCTCGTCACCATCATTATTACTGCCATCACCTTATAAGAAAGTTATTTCAGAAGCATATGTCTGGCAACACAATTTCAAGCAGGCTTGATGAAATGAGCCACTTGGCAAGGTGGATCACTGTTGAGAGTGGACATAATTTGCACTTGGTGTCCTCACCCAGCCTTTTGAGGGTCTCCAGGGACAGCAGAGCTTCCCTGTCCAAGCTGTAGCCTCAAAGCCCACATGCCGTTATTGCAGTGACCAGATGAGGCTCAGGGCCAAGAGCAGGCTGAACACAATCCCACAGGATGGTGTGAAAGGCTAAGGTTTGGGGTTTTCTAGGCCCATGGCTCCCAGCATTTGCCATGGATCATCTCATTTACATCCCATAACAGCTTTAGGAGGTCAGTTCCTTTGCTACCACCATATGGTTTCTTGAATTCTACTGGATGGTAAGGCACTTTTCAGGAAGGAAGTGACCTACCTAATTGTTAATTGCCCATAACTCTCACCTTGTCAGTCAGGCTGCTGTCACAGGCCGGGTGTGCCAGGAGCAGCCGCACTATGTCAGCGTTGCCACGGTGACAGGCCAGCATGAGGGCTGAGGATCCATCGTGGTCCTGCAGGTTAACATCTGCCTGGCAGCTCAGCAGTGCTTGGACCATGTCCTCCCTGTCGTGGCTGACTCCCAGCATCAGTGCCGTCTGGCCTCCCTACGCACGGAACACAGGGGCATAGTGAGGATGTCGCTGACAGGCAAGAACCCCCTTTCCCAGCCTAGGCGTGCTCAGGGAAGACTTCTCCAGAGAACGACCATGGATCTGAATCTCCTTCTGCCATCAGTGTGGGACACATCCTTCTTGATCTGGCAAACTTCTACTCCTTTTGCAAGACACTATCAAATGCCACATCCTCTCTAAAATCCTGTACTACCATCCCAGGCACAGATGCACAACACAACACTTACCACTAGGTTTTGCGAACTGTTAATCTCTCTTTTCTTGTGGACTGTGAAATTTTTGATGGTAGAGTCTAAGTTTGTTTCATCTCTGTCTCTCCAGTGCCTAGCAACAAGTATCCTGATAAATGTTGGATGATGGAATAAACTGAAGAATTATGGGCTATGAAGGGTTGATGGCTTAGCAACACGGCTTCTTACCACCTGCCTCAGTCTGGCTTCCTCCAAGAAGCCTTGGTTTGCTTGTAACGTGTCGGGCATTTTCAGATTAATCATACCCAGAACCCTCTTGTCTCAACAAGATCTCCATTTGCATGGTCCTGTGGTCCTTTCTAATCCATAGCCATTAACAATGTCTCACATCCCTGTAACATCAGTACACACGGAAATGGCTTAGAATCAGAAAGTGAATGAGTCCAAGCTGTGGTTCCGCTGTGTCCTACTGTGTCACCCTGGCCATGTCACTTGTCTTCCTTGAATTATGGTTTTATGTTTCTTAAAAATTAATATAATAATGATCTATCCTGTGTACCTCAGGGCTTTTGTAGGAATCAAATGATAAAAGATATAAATATATCAATGTATAGTAATAATTTCTCTGATTAAAAATTGACCATAATTTCTCATGGATTTTCCTGTATATACCTGGTCCTCTCAAAGTTGATTATATTTTGCTCTCATGGTTCTCCTGGCTTCCAGGTAGGTCAGGTTTGTCTCTGACTGGACATCAGGCTTTGTAAGTTTTCAAGAATGAGGCAAAGACTGTTTCTCTCCTTTCCGATTCCCCATGCCTCTGAGCACAGTGACTTCCATGTAAAAAGTGCTGAGGACATGTTTGCTGATGTGCTCATTGATTAAAGCTCCAATCTGCAGTCACTGATGGATGACGCTTCCCTGCCCAGAATGCTGGGGCTTAGAGAAAAGAAATGGGGTTTGCAATGAGAAAAATCCTGGCTCTACCACTTATTGCCTGGGTGTATCTGCACAGGTTAACCTCTCAATGACTTTGCTTGATCTGGTAAAATGCGAACACTTAACAACATTTCCTGCCTTAGGGGTTGTGAGATCTGAGTGCTTATCACATGCTATGTATGTACGGTAGCTATTACTGCCACTGTGAGCATTAGACAGAACGTATGACAAATGCTTAGTATGTGGGGATGTATTATTAGGTATCCTGGTTCTCCATTTCTCCAGAACCCAGACAGCTCTTTCCAGAGAAGCCTGTCTGCTTTGTGGCTTGCTCATACTCAGCCCTGAGGTAATGGTTGTTGTCCTGGACTAAACAGACCATGAGGTTTCCATCCAGATCCCTCTCTCCAAAGCCAGATGATAGATTGTCTCTTATCTGCCCCTCTTCCTGTCCTGGGCTCCTTCTTTCCTCACTTCCCTCCCAGTCCAGGTCCACACAATTCAATCCAACGATCATGTACAGAGCACTGCTATATGCCAGGCACTGTGCTGACCCCGGAGAAACAAAGAGAAATAAGTAGCTGAGCTTCGAAGACTCCCAGCTTCCCAACTCACCCCTGTGTAACCTGGGACCTACAGCTTTCCTCATAGGGAAAGGCCCCAGAGGGACTGACAGCAGCAGCGGAAGCTATGAATTCCCACCCCCTACTTTGGGGACCTGGGATGAGTCCTTTACCCTCCTAGAGAATAAGTTTCTTCTCTCTGAAAAAGGGTATTGATTTTGATCATTGGTGATCACCTCCTCCTCTTGCAATGGGGCTGATTTAGAAAATAAATTAGCATGTTTATGCGAAACTTTAAAATGAGAAAATCTTTATTGAGTCTTGTGGTGTCAGAGTTGTAAGTGGGTGAAATACTTTCAAAACTAGAGAGTGATCTACAAATGTCTGTTTCTTGCCATCGATAGGATTGTTATTAGAGGAAGTGTGCAAAGTGCCTCTGCCAACAGGTCAGGCTACTTCTGCAATCACATCTTTTTAAGGATGTTTGTACAGTGAACAGCCTTGGAAGACAGAGATAGAATTTCTTACAGAACAGAGGGCAGACATGCTTACTATCCAGCATGAAGGATTCACGTTTCCTAAGCTCAGGGTCCTCTCTGGTAAAACAATCCACTCTGTGTGCAGGGATCTGGCCATCTTCATACTCTGTGGGAACTGGGAATTGGGGCAAATACTGATGCTGTGAGTAATACACTGTCCTTTGTCTCTAGCACAGGAGTCTCATGTCTTCTGCCAGCAACTTTGCTACTGTAGCAGCTAAACTGTTGCTTTAAGGTGGAATAAAATTGCAGACCCTTCAAAATTCTTGATGGTTAGGCTACATCTACGACCAGTCTACAAGGAAAAGGAGAGTTGAATGCATTCTACTAGTTCTCATTTTGGTCAAAGGTAGGTAAGTGGCCTTTTGAGGGGTTTCCATTGCTACATATGGAGCCCTGTCTAACTCAAAGCCCTACTGGGTAAGGACCATACCCCTACTCTGTGTTCTCAGAAGTTGAAGAGAGACATTCCAGCCCTCTGAACTGCTTTGTACTCCATGATCAAGGTGGATCACCTACAAGGACATCATAGAGCTGCCAAGTAGCAAATGCCTTCTCAAGGTGCTAACTCTGGAAACACTTGGTTCAAGAAGTTGGGTCCAGATGGAATTTGCCCAGTTTCAAATTGGGACATTGGGACATAGACTTCAACCCCCCTGACCTCTGTCCTAGCCTGTCTGAGTCCCAGGAGACTTTGAGGAAGCCAAATGTTCAGGCTCTGGACAGAAGCCATGTGGACAGTCCAGCCCTCTTGGGTTAAAGACCCTGCACGCATCTGCATGGAGTCTCTCACGCCACTGGCAAAATAAAACTGGGAAGTGTCCACATTTATTAAAGAGGAGATCATGTTCACATCTCCTACCTGAGTAGCTTGGATGTTCACATTTCCTTCTCTTAAGAGCTTCCAGACAACAGCCATGTCTTCATCAGCCTCTGCAGAAGCCAAGGGAGTGATCATCACGGCAGTATAGCCGGCTTTGTTCTGACGGTCCACGCTGCAGACACCTGCAAGAGGAGCAACGAGCACTGGAACAGCTCTGCAGGGGCACGAGGCAAGACTGCCTTGCCCTGTTCAACAGGATGCTGCCTGCTGGTTCAAAGGCCACGGAGTAGAGCAACCCTTTCCCGGTGGTGGAATCAATGTTTTACATTTGCAGCAGCCTTTAAAACTTAACAAGTTTCTGAGGCTGCCCAGCAAGAAAAGTCTGAAGTAGAGTCAGAGATGGCCAAGGGGGGGCCAGTGACCAAGCACACATCATTCCCACTCTACAGATGAGGACACTGAAGCTACATAAATTGCCAGAGAGAAGGTGAAATGAGATGAGGACTCAGGTCTGTATGGCTCTGGAGCCCATCGCTCACTCAGGCACATGTTGTGCACAGCTGTGCATTTCCATCTTCATTTTCTCTTTGTCTGTGTGTAACTCTTAAGCCAATGGCTGTGATTGCAGGTCTTTTCCAAAGGCCTAGTGACAGGTTGTGCAATGTACCAGGGGGCATGAAAATGCCACAGGATAGACATAGGATATCTGTCAGGAATGACCCTTCAGTTGACAAACACAGGGGGGAACAGCTTTATAGATTTTTATATTAAAGCAATTAAGAATACACATTTCACAATTGAATGAAAAACTGACATATTTTCCAATGAAATGTTAAATGAGAGCTCAAAAGAAATTTCTGCTTTGTAACCCTGGGGATATGTATCCATATCCCTCTCCACCAAAGGAGAGGTAAGAGATTATCAGCCTGTATCTGTTATATAAATGACCCCACCTCTTAAGGGTGCACTGTAAAATCAAGTCTTCCTGGTACTGTTGCTTATCCCCAAATCCCATGTGTCTCTTTTGGGCAATAATAAAACTATTTTAGTAGATCAAG
The DNA here is from genome assembly GCA_032199065.1 of Smutsia gigantea. NCBI lineage: Eukaryota > Metazoa > Chordata > Mammalia > Pholidota > Manidae > Smutsia > Smutsia gigantea. Next base: position 120,548 of record JAVSCE010017299.1, on the reverse strand, counting down.
TCACTTATCTTTTCTTAGTGTTTCCTCAGTAAGTGGGGGATAAAAACAAAACCTATAGAGTTACCATGAAATTTAGTGAGTTAATATATGAAAAGCATTTAGAACAGCACCTTGCACATAGTAAACACTCAATAAGGGTTACTATTATTACTATTATTGTCCAGCATAGTATTTTTGCCTTTCTATCCTTGCTCCTTATTCATGAAAACTTAGGTATTCACTGTAACAACTCTGATTTATGAAAAAATGTCCCTTAGGGCAACTTATAAGTTCTGTGGAAGGGAAAAAGATCAATATTTGTTTGACATTCCCTCCACCACACCCTAGACAATTCTTCAGAAATGTGCCATAGTGATAACAGGATGCAGTGGTTCCAGAAAAATCAGTTTTGACCATTTATTAGGATTTCCTCCCTGAAGCCCCTCTGACCACTGTCAAGATCAGCTGGGCTATGAAGGCTATGTAATAACCTTATGTCTCGCCTTGCAAATTGTCCTGATAAAGACAGGAATATTTGCATTGCTTTATTAATGCCTTCTTAATTTTTACTCCATGACTACTTTATGTTTGCTTTTAAGAGATGTAAAAAGCTTCAGGTTATGGTTCTCTTTACTCTCTTCAGAAAGATGGCTTATAGCTCACTAGAGTGAGGACTGCCTCCTCTTCCAGGGCTGGGGAAAAGGGATGAAGATCCAGGACTTTCACAGCAGATGCTTCTGAGCAGCAGTAGGGAGCAAGCCAACCCTCCCTGGAGGCCAGGGGAAAGAAAGGCTTTTGACTGAGCATGCTCCAGACTCAACAAGCTTCCTCCTCTGCAGTGGCCTTCAGGCAAAATAAAGGATGGATCACAAAAGACTAAGCTGGTGGAGGTACACCTGCTGGCTCTATTCTCAATAATGATGAGTTACTTGTGTGCAGCCCTTTACAGTTTGTAAGGGCTTCCCAACTGCCTTGGGAAGGGAGCCCACGTTTGGGAATGTGAAGGATCTGTTCTCCTCAACACCCTGCTACAGAGAGGGGAAGTAATGGTGCTTCCAGCCCCTTCTCTCCACCCCACTTTATACTTCATGCTTATGGCTATTTAGGTATTTCAGGTTGTTAAAGGGAAAAGCTTTCAAACCATTTTAGGGTTGACAAGTATTGACTTGATTCTTAGTCAATATCAGCAGAAACTTCCAATCTTAGTCTGTTTATTCTCTGGCCTGGCCTGGCCCACCTGGAGAGCTAACAGGCTGCAAGTGGGTGAGCTGTGAAAGATGAAAGCTCTGCATTACTGGGCTTTGCATTCTTCATGCGTGTAACAGGTGCTCCCAAGGTCTCAGAGTGTCCCTGAAACCTAGTTTGAGGTAGTTGAAAAAGCCCAGATTGAGTAGCAACAGATAATGGCTGGAATTCTGGCTTAGCTACTTACTGACTCTGTGACCTTGACTACATTACCTGCTTCTCTGAGCCTCAGCTGGAAAATGCACTCAGTATCTGTATCACAGTCCCTGCAATGTGCACGTGTCGTGGTTGGGGCAGGCACTCGAAAAGCAGTAGGCGTTCTTGCTATTCATGCGCTATAATGAAAGCCCCTAACACTGAGCACAGTGAGCAGAACCCAGAGCGATGCTCCATTTAATCATGTGCCTTTCTCACCTAAGCTACCACTTTCATGGTATCCATGCATCAAGGAAGATCTGAAATCCAGGAAAATGGGCTCAGTGTTGGAATTGTAACTTCATCTTCCTCTGATGATGAGGGAAGCAGGAAGAATTTTAGGCTGTCATTTATGTACATTACCTACCCATTCACATGAAGATCCTCAAGGCTGCTAACAGAATTTTGGAGAAATGGGAGCTTTCTGGTATTTAACCAAGCTCCCAGGAGTCATCCACCCACTCATTCATTTAACAGATATGTTCACTCAAAACCCACCCTGAGCCAGGAACTATATAGGTACTGGGGACGCTGAAAGGAACAACACAGACAAGGGCCCCCTTTGACTGAGTTAACTGAGTCCTGTTAAGTAGAAATGGCAAGAAAAATCAACTAAAGAAAGAAACAGGGTGTTTCCCTAGAGAGAAAGATAGGGCAGCCTCCTTAGGTGGGGACACCAGGAAGCCTTCTAAGGTGACATTGAGCTGTGCCTTGAATGAGGAGAAGGAGCCAGTCATGAGAAGAGTTTCAGGGAAAGAGGTCCAGGTAGAAAGGAAATGCAAGGGCCCCAAGGAGGGATGAGCTTGGAGAGTCTGAGGCCGTGCGCCTGGAGTAGAGGGAAGGTGGATGCATGGTGGTGGCAGAGGACGGCAAAGGCAGGCAAGAGCCAGGCTTCCTGGGGTTCCTGAGGCCAGGCCCAGGAAGCTGCCTTGCATCCTAAGAGCAGTGGGAAGCTGGGAGGGGTTTCAGCCAGGGTGGACAAGATCCAAGGTGTAGGATCCGGGATTCAGACTTCCTGATGCCCACTTAAACTCCCTGTCTAAATAAGGGTCACCGATCTAACATGTGCTACAATTCCTGGATGTCAGGAATGCGAACAGCTCACGGTATTGATTTCAAACCCCAGCAACACACCTAGCCATCGTGTGACTTTGGGAAAGTCTGTTGACTTTCCTGAGTGTCCTTTTCATCATTTGTAAACAATGACCTATTAATAGGGTCATTGCAAGGATTAATTAATGAGATCTCATCTGCCAAGTGCTTAGCAGAGGGCCTCATCTGTGATTTAGAGTTTTATACCTCTTATATACCTCTAGCTATGCCTCACACAACTTCCCTACGCTGAGGCGACATTCTAGCAGGATTTGCACTCCTTCAGTCAGCCCCAGCACCCACCTGCCACACTGTAGCTCCTAGGCTGCTTGATATTGTTACACTGTGCTGCAAGGCCACAGCGGCCTCCTGTCTGGCCTGCCACCTTCTTCCCCTTTTTCCTCGACTAACCCGCCCCTATCACCAAATTAACCTTTATAGAGAACTCACCTGCTTAGGGCGCTCCCCTACTCAAACCCCTGTACTGACTTCCCGGTGCCTTCCAGACAGGCTTCCCACTGTTCAGCCTGGCGCTCAGTCCTCCACACTGTGGTGCCAACTTTCCGCCTCAACCTGAATTCCCATCCTTATCAAACTGCAAGCCTATTGGTCTCCAGGTTTTCCTCTCTCCACCTCCCTGGGGTTGTCCCCGTCTGGGACATTTCTCTGTCTAGAGAATCTACCCGCTTCAGTGCACCTTTCCTGCTCCCTGAACAGGACATGATCTCACTTCTTCTGAGACTGAAATCCCATATTGTACCTCCTCTTGTGAGCCATCATCCGGCTCCACCTTGATTGTCAGGCTGTAAGCTCCTGAGAAGCAGAGCGCTCACACTTGGCTCACCTTTGTATCCCTGGTCGTAGCCGGTATGGACCTGGTACATAGTCCACAAATATCTGATAAAGGATGAATGAATCAAATGAGTCCCGCTGATCAAATGGAGCCATTGACTTTGTTAAAAAGTACTTGAGAAGATGGAAGTGCGACCTTTCCTAGAGGCAGTGTGGTATAGCTCTGGGGTTAGACAGAATACAGAGACTGACTCTACCATTTTCCAGCGCGGTGACCTGACCAAGTTTTATGACTCTTGAGCCTCAGCTTCCTAAACTGCCACATGAGAATAATAATGCCTACATCACAGAAGTGTTGTGAGGAATAAGTGATACAACAAAGGCAAAATGGTCTAGTCCGCTTCCTAGGATACAGAAGGAACTCAGAACAGTGTGGAATCTCCTTGCTGGAGAGAAGTGGGTACAAGGGCTGCCCTTCAAGGAGGGCCGCAGACTGTACTGAGGCAATCATTTCTGACCTGTCTCCAGCAGCAGCTTCACGATGGGGAAGTTGGAGTGGGACACGCTATAGTGAAGGGCTGTGTTCCCGTTGCCATCAGCCAAGTTGACAAGCAGCTTTAGGAAGTGTGGGGAGTGAGGCTGGACCCCGCGGAGGTAGGCGGCCACCACAGCAGGGCTAGACGACTTCCGGCTAGAGACGCGGAACCACTCTTGACTGATGGTGTTCAAGCTTTGCCTCTGAAATATCAGGAGATTCCGATTGCAGGTTACCTGGCCTGGGGTGCTCCAGCTGGGCTGTTAGCTTCCACTAAAAAAAGGCAGCTTTGGATGTTTCCACCTCTATCCCTTCAGCTCCCTCCAGTTCTCCGTGTGACTTACCCTGGAGGGCTCAGAGCCAGTGGGGCTGGGGATGCTTCAACATACTTTGAACCTGTGTGACTGGCCCCCATGTGCAGTAGGAAGGAGGACTCCTTTCCCAGTAACTAGCAACAAAACACTGTAGTGACAGTTGGAGTCTATATACGTTTAGATCACATCCCTATATCCAAGACCCTCTCTTTGACGTGCAAACGGCCAGCCTAACTTGACCTTAGACGTTACAGGCCTTTTGAATGTTTTTAATAGGCATAGCTGGAAAGTCACATTTTACTAATGGAAAAATGCATGCTGCAAGCTAAGACAAACAATATGCCCAATTTATATCTAAAATAAGACCCAAAGATCTGTGCTTGAATTATTTTAGCTTTTAAACTTTGCAAGACACTTCAGAGAAAATGGTTTGACAAAGCAAAGCAGAACCCCACTACCTGTAATATTCCCCCCACTGTCTGCAGTACTCCCCCCACTACCTGCAGTATTCTCCCCAGCAGTCTGTAGCATTCCCCCCACTGCCTGCAGTATTCCCTGCACTGTCTGCAGTACTCCCTCCACTACCTTCAGTACTCCCCCCACTACCTGCAGTACTCTCCCCACTACCTTCAGTACTCCCCCTACTACCTGCAGTACTCTCCCCAGCAGTCTGTAGCATTCCCCCCACTGCCTGCAGTATTCCCTGCACTGTCTGCAGTACTCCCTCCACTACCTTCAGTACTCCCCCCACTACCTGCAGTACTCTCCCCACTACCTTCAGTACTCCCCCTACTACCTGCAGTACTCTCCCCAGCAGTCTGCAGCATTCCCCCCACTGCCTGCAGTATTCCCTGCACTGTCTGCAGTACTCCCCCACTACCTGCAGTACTCTCCCACTGTCTGCAGCATTCCCCCCACTGTCTGCAGTACTCCCCCCACTACCTGCAGTACTCCCCCCACTACCTGCAGTACTCCCCCTACTACCTGCAGTACTCTCCCCAGCAGTCTGCAGCATTCCCCCCACTGCCTGCAGTATTCCCTGCACTGTCTGCAGTACTCCCTCCACTACCTGCAGTACTCTCCCCACTGTCTGCAGCATCCGCCCCACTGTCTGCAGTACTCCCCCCACTACCTGCAGTACTCTCCCCACTGTCTGCAGCATTCCCCCCACTGTCTGCAGTATTCAGCTTCTTTGGAGCCCTGAATGAGGAGAGAATGACATCTACTCTGTGTGTGACATGATCTAAGTATTTAAAATAGAACATGTTTAGATAACTTATCTAAATGGGAGGAGAAAACTTGAGGATGTGATTATCACAAATGATTTTATACTCATTCTAGAAAGGGCACTGGATTTGAAGTCACTAAACCAATGTGGCCAACCTTAGGTTCTGGCTCAGCTGTAAGACTCTGGAAGTCATATTAACCCTTTGAACCTTACTTGTCTCATCTGCAAAATGGAGGTTCAAAAGGGCCGCTCCCTAACCTTCCATGGCTCTACAGAGTGAATTCTTTGTACAACCTGCTTAGTCTCTAGGGTGGGGAAGGGAGTCCTGTGCTTTGATCCTAACATGGGTGTGGGGCAGGTTTGTATATCCTCCGCTTGCTTTTCCAGGCAGAAGGAGTGGAGTCTCTTGTGACTGAAACACTTTATATATATATATGTATACATACAATCTTCAGGAGACTCTGGAGAAAGATCCTAACGTTAAGAAACATGGCACAGATTTTAAGTAAAGAGCTATGAAATAACAACTCCAACTCATTAAAGAAACATGAGTTTTGATTGGCATCCATAGCGCATATTGGTTCTTTAATGATCTGGAAACAGCTGTCAGATCAGCTAAACTAATGATAATGCTGGGCTGAACTGATGGTTTTTACTCCTAAGGCTCTTCTGCAAAGGAAAGCTAAGTATGGGTTTTAAAAATGCTTACGACTTGTTACACTGTGGGTCTTCCCAGTTGCCCTCAAAACTGTGCCAGTATCTCTTCATTAAAAGCCTAATGTTAAATCTGTCTAAATCTTCACGGGCCCTGAAGGCATTAAGGAACAAACGGATGTATTTTCTTGTTTTTGGTCACGTCAAGAAAAGCAGTAAAGATGAACAGAATTAAATGCTGGGGTTTGAGGGCGATGGAGACATACCGCCCTCCTTCCTCATTTTCTTAATGAGGAAACTGAAGCCCTGAACACTGAATGACTTGCTCCGCCTCTCACCAACGGCGGTCCTGGGAATAAAAACCCACGGACCCCATGCCACATGCTCTTTTCCACTCCACCCACAGTTCTCTCAAATTGTGAGGCAATTTTGAGCCTAAGCCACAGATAGTTTTATGACAGACTTTATTCAGGAGGCAATGTCTACAAATGCGGAGGAAAAGCCTCTGAGCAGCAACCCGCTTTCTGGTGCACATGTATCAGGTCCGCCTTCTCAGCGTCATCCATCACCTTGGGCAGCTGAGTCCGGGCGAACAGGAGAGCGCCCGGAGGAGAGGCGCCCCTGTGTGCCCTCCAACCCCCCACTGCCTCAGGCAAGGGATCAGAGCCACCTGCCAAGCTAACAGTTAAACAGCATGGAAATCTTTACATGACAATGAAAAATCAGAGTACCAAGAGTAGGTCGGGGGTGCTCCCAGTTTCTGGCAGATGTTGGCTCAATGCCCGGCATGCGTTAAGGAATTCCTCTGAGGGTTTATATCTAAAGAAAAAAAAAATATGTAAATATATCAGTGTGATAAAAAAGGTTATCCGCTACCTAGACTTTCACTGTCCTCCCACTGCTTAGCAGCTCAAACAGCTGGCTGGGCGCATTCCCAGGAAAAGGTGCATGCCTCAGGACCATGGGTGCTTACAGCCTCCTGACGGTGAGGCTTCGCTTCTGAGTTCCTCTGCAGAGTGAGTCAAGCCCATTGCCCTTTTTCTCCGGCAGTTTTCAGGGGGAGGGGGCAGATCACCAAAGCACTCTGGACCCAGCTGCAATTCCTGACATGCCGGGAAAGGGAGGATTGTCCTTCTGACTTTGGATCAAACATTTTCTGTCTGAATGACTTGAAAAATCCGAAGAACCCAGTCCATACCGGCAAATGCCTTCAGACTGTTCACCCATGAAGGACACCCTAAGTGCTAATAAACTCGCTACAATGAAAATCAACGAAGCTGGGGCGCTCTCGTGAGAGGCGCTCTTCCTATGTCAGTATGAGGGCAGACGCAGCACGGAGAGGCCCAGTTTGGGACTGAATGGCATTGGGCACCAGCAAGCTCTCGCCTGTCATCGTGTCCTCAGACTGCTGCCGGGCTGCAGGGCTCTGCAGAGCCTCGGGGACCAGCTCCTACGCCCTGCTTGTCCCTCCCCAGCAACGGGGCTGCGGGTGACAACAATGACGACAAGGGTACTTACTGTTCTTACATCTACCACTTATTGAGCACCTACTATGTGTCAGGCACTGTGCTGGGTGCTCTACATGCTTTTTCTCAGTCCTCAGACCAAATCTATCAGGTTGCTATTATCCACACTTTACAGATGAGGAAACTGGGGCGACCACAGCTTAAGTACCTTATGTAAAGTGACACCATAGTAGATGTGGGATTTGAATCCAAGAGTGTCCAACTCCAAATGCAGTACTCTTTTCATCATGCCCCATAACCTCCCAGCACTTCAAAAAAAACAGTGACGTCAGCATGGCCACGGGGAGAGGCAGGAAAGTGCATGCACAGAAATCAGAAAAGACCTGGGTCGGAATCTCTGCTCTGTAGTTGTGTCACTTAACTTCTCTAAACCTGTTTCCACATCTGTGAAGTGGGGATTACACTAATTTCTAGCTTGTAGGATTGTGAAAAGGCTTCTATGAGATAATACATGTAAAGTCCTTCACATTTCCAGTGCCAGGACAATGTCAGCTTTGTTTGCAGTGCTCTGTCTATGGCAGTGTACCCCAGAAAGGCAGGAGGACACCTGTTTACTGCGCCCTGTGCACAGGACCTGTGCTGGTTAGGTTCTAGTCTAGTGCATAGATCAGAAACTCAATAAATACTGTAAATGGACAGATGACTGATCCAACAAAAGGGTGAATAAATGCCCTTGCTCCTTCCTAGAGATCAGTGCCCCCACCTGTGCCCCCGTGACTCACCTCTCAGCCCTGGTGGGGGGGAGCTCTTCCCCAGGCCCACTCTCCTGGCCTGTGCTGTGGGTGGCCTCGGGGATGCCCTGCCCTGCCCTGCAGCTGGGGTGGGCATCCCTGTCCCGCCTCTGTCCTGGGACGTCACCTTTCTTCTCAGCCTCACTGTCAGACAAGTCTTCTGGGGAGCTGTCCTCGCCGCTGGTCTCCTCACTTGAGGTGGTCTCGTAGCTGGAGAAGGAGACAAGGGTCACTGGTTCTCGGCTTCCTGCCCAATGCATGAATGAGAACTAGGTGGGCTTGCATAACACTTCCCAGCTTGCTAGCCAAATCCTCCAATCTCTACACCTGCAGCCCTGGGCGAGGGGACTCCCAGGAACCTTAGTGTCAGAGAAACATGTGGTTAAGACCTCTGGCTCTGACTCCGGAGGCCATTTTGGAAGAAGGGATAATTAACTAGCTCTTTGCAGATAACACACAGACAAGCCACACCCTGACTGGCCGACGCATTAGGTGATCCAGACAGGCAATCCAAGGTTCTCAGGAAAGGATTTGCTTCTGGAATCCTAATGTCCTGTCCATACTGGGGCCCAGATCTGGGCGAATGTTCCCCACCCCAACCCAGAGTTCTCTGACTTGCCTGCCAAGCCGCATCTCTGGGCGACTGTAAGACCTCCCTTTACCCCCTGTTCTAGCCCAGCTTGAAGCCAATGAGGAAGAACCACCTCTGTCTGCTCCCAGCAGCCTTCGGGTTCAGGATACCTTAACCCAATATCTGCCTTTCTCAGCTGCTGCCCGTTCCAACTACTGCTCGCAACAGCACAGGTGAGGGCATGGGCCACTTGACTCATGGCCCTCCCTCCCCAGTAATGATCTTTGTGTTCAATTATATGTGACTCTCTGCAGGTGGCAAATCAGAGACCATGGAAAACTTATCAATCCCTCCGCTGATGATCAATAGGAGACTCCAGATGAAGGATGCTGTGGCTAAGATGAAGATTTCAGGTTCTGGAGCCACTGGACACTGCCACAGAGCCCAGGGAGCCCAGTGGCCACGGCTTCCACTGAACCCTCTCATGTTCTTTGTCTGAATGGTGTCCCCTACATACAGCCCCTACGCTCACTGGATTTACAAACCCAACCTGCTTCCTGGTACACTCACATTCTATCTTGTTTAAAACGCAGTTATTTTTTCCTCTATCATGCTTAGAACAATTTTCTGCTTTTATCATTAAGAATAGGGAATGTATTACATTTACAAAATAGTTCTCATCTTAGAGTTGCTTCCATAAAAACTTGATCTGGACATTCATTCATTTATTCATTTATTGAGCACCTACTATGTGCCAGCTACTGTTCTAAATGCTATACCAAAGTCCCTTTCCTAATTTGGCTTATAATCTAGTAGGCTCAGGCAGAAAATAAATATGTACACAACATCTTCAGGTAGTAATAAGAACAATGAATAAAATTATAAAGGGTCCTGGGACAGAGTAATGGGAGGAGGGGCTACTTTAACTAGAGCAGAAGGTTTTAACCTTGGCTCTACATTAGAATCATTTGAGGTTATTTTAAAATTCTCCATACCTGTACTGCACCCCAGACCAATTAAGCCAGGGTCTTCAGGGAGGCAAACCAGGCACTGGTATTTTTTAAGGCTCCCCCAGAGCTCCTAAGAGGCAGTCAAGTTTGAGAACCAGTGACAAATACAAATACTGAGGCTTATGGGAAAGGAGCGCTTTGAGCAGGGGAACAGCAAATGCAAAGGCTCCAAGAGGGGCCTGACTAGGCAAGTTTGAGGGAAGAAAGGTAGGAGCTGGCGGGCAAGAATGAGTCAGGCTATAGCCATGAGATGGATTTCCAGGTCTTGGTACAGAGTGAGTCTATTGGGAGCATTTAAGTGCGGGGGAGATAGGACCTGCTTTAGACTTTGAGATTAGGCTTAATTTCTTTTCTATAGCTGAACTGGTGAAAGCTCAGAACAAAATGGTTTCTCCTCGGGCCACAGTGTCTGACCTTAAGGAGCAGGAGTGGGGCCAGCAGCTCCATGAAATCCCATGTCATCAGTCCTGACATTTCCCTCACAGGACCTACAAGAGCGACTTCACCCTTATTTGAATCTGGTGTCTTCTTTCTGGTCTGACCTAAATTAGCAGGTGTTCAAGGCAGCTTCCTGGGCCCACCACCGGCTGGGCGGGTGCCCCTCCTGTGGCCTTCCGCAGCATCCCACATTCCTTCTCTACTAGAATTCATCTCAGCATCTCAGCATTTTCTCTTCTTGTCTTATCTCTGCCTGTGCCCAAACTGTGAACTAAAGGCAGGGACCATGACTTATTTGACTTTTTTTATCCCCACCACCTGACACATTGTTGGCATTTAATAAATGTTTGCTGAATGACTGATGTAGAAAATATTCTAAATCCAAAGATTTCCTCTCTGGACTATGTAAAGTTTGCATCATGCTCTGAGTCAACAGACATTAGTTGTTTTTCTTCAGTCTAGGAAATGCTGATTTGGTGGGCAGTAAGTTAGTAAAAGGAAGAAAAAGAATTAAATGGGTGAAATCTGAAGTACGACAAATTAAGAGTTTGTCCCAGTTTCAGTGTTGTGGCTCAGATTAAATGTCTTCCTTAAAGGTCCCACATTCTCCCCAAACTCCCCAGAGCCCCCTGGAACCCTGGCCCCCTTAAAAGCACAGGATCCAACAGATGACCAGAGCTGGCAAGGAGCCACATACATGCAAACCCGAGATCGAGTTTTAAAGGGCCGTGGAGGCTAATTCCCTTGAAGAAGAATGAAAACCAGATGCTTCCCCCTAGGGAAAGAGAAAGCTAAGGGCAACAGTGGGATAGGAGTGTGGAGGCAGTCCGGGCTTCACGAGCGATGCTTACCCACCGTTAACCCCAACAAACTGAAGGTTCTTTTTGGTCCCATTACCTCCTGCACGGGAGCCATAGTTTTTCTTTTTCATTATGGATTTAAGGCTGGTCGACGGGGAGATCTCTAGGCAGACACAACATCACAGGTTAGAATGACCTTGGGGATCCCCCAGAATGCAGCAAAACTTGCTTTGAGGGCATACAGATTGAAGGTCTAAAGGCACAGGGAACTAGATAACATAAACATACTATTTTGAGGGTCTTTGAGGAGATCCAGCCTCCTGGTCAATGCCAGTCGAACTATCCCTGTTCACAAAGCCTCTCTGTGTGGATCTAGAGCAGAGTTTTGGGAACAATCTCTCAGAACAGCCACGTGGTGTGTGTGTTACTGCTGTCCCTGTCTTACGGTGGGGAAATCTGAAGCTCAGACTTGCTCAGTCAATGGCAGAACAGGAGAAGAACTTGGTTTACATGCCTCCCGGTCCAGCACCCACCTCAGTTCGAGGGCACCTCAGAGGTCCTTCCTGGCTCACACGCCAGCTGACACTGTGATGTGGGGGAGGCACTGCAGACACAGTAGCAAGAGCACAAGTCTTTCTTGGCTGTGCTGAAAGGCACAGCCAGCATCTCCCACTGGGCAAGACTAGAGCGAGTGCCGAAATAACGAGAAAGCCACCAATTTGTGATCTGTGACAGGAAGCCGGCCCACCTGCTGCTCGTTGAGCAAAGCAAAACATGGGTCCACTTGACTCAAAAGAGAGGAGTGTGTGATCCGATCGAAGAGGAAGTGCTGCTTAGCCAAAGGGTTGACTTCCACAAGTAACACTCTATCTCACACACACGCACACACACACACACACACACAGAGGAAACATTCAGTGAAATATTTCAGATTTCAATATAATGTTCCTCCAAAACCAGGCTAGGGAAAACCTAATGTGCAAGAACCAGATAGGACCCCAGGAATGCAAGCCCAGGAAGCAATGAAGGGAAGCAGAGGTTTAGAGCACACACAGGCACATTCCTCCCCCTAGACTTTGCCTTTGGGCAATGCAGATGAGAAAAAGGCCCCCTTCTAGGTGGACACGGGGCTGCAGGCTTGGCAAATGAAGTGTGAGCTGGGTTTCAGCTCCCATTTACCCTCTCTGGCAGGCATCTTTGTACCTTGTGCTATCTGTACAGCTGTATGTGGTGGCCCTGTGGTCAGTCCCAACCTTAGAGCAAGGACAATAGTAGGGATACAGAGCCGCCACTGTTAAATATGTTTTATTCCACTGGGTTCTGCAGGTGCTTAAATCTTCTAAAAACATATGCATGCAATTAAAAAAAACCCTTTTTCCCTTTGACTTGTCAAGTAAAGGAGAAATGGTTCCCTGTCTCAGACACCAGTATTTACCCATTGGTGCAGAGGAAGAGGGGGCAGGGGGCCCCTTCTGGGGTGGAGCCTGGGCTGAGTAGGCGGACAGCAGCAGGTTGAGGGAGCTCAGTAGCTGGCTCTGGATGCTGCTGAGCTTGGACGCAGGCTGCTTGATGGCGCTGGCCAGCTCCGGGTACCCGTGCTCCAGGCAGCTCCACTGCTCCTGCAGGAGCTCCTGGATCTTCTTCACGTATTGCCCAATAGTGGCATCTGTGGGCGAGCTGGGTGGCCTTCCCGGGCGCTCCTTCCCTGGGAACTCTGAACTGGCCTCCTCCCTCCCTGCTGGAGGAGCCTTTCTGTTGCTGCTCCTTGGAGAGCCTCCTGCTCCCCTGGCCAGACCCTCGGCTCCCACCTGAGGGCCTCCTTCCTGCGCGGAGCCCGCTTCTTCAATCCTGAGCTCCGTGGAGAGGCAGCTGTGTAAAGAGGGGGTGGGGACCATCGCAGGTCCCTGTGGCAGTGACAGCTGCAGAGGTGGCACAAGTTCTGCTGGGCTCTGACCCCCCCATTTGTGACCGTCTTGCCCCCACAGGAGGCCATTCTCCTCTCCTCCAGCTCCCCAGCTTTCAGATCCTGTGCTGCCCAGAAGGTTGACCCCAATGCTTTTGTCACATGACTCCCTGGTCAAGAGCCCCTGGAGAGGGTCAGCGTTGGCCACGGCATCAGCCTGGCTCCAAGCATCTTTGGTGATCTCATGGCTCAGCTTTTCTGCTAACCGAGCTACAGTGCGCTCTAGCTCTTGAATCCTCTGGCCTCTGGCCTTGATTTCCTCCTCCTGCTGCTGGAGGGCAGCTCTGACCTGGGCCAGTTCCTCAGTTCTTCCAGACAACTTGCCCTCAAGGTCGGAGAGCTGCTGCTTCAGGCTGGAGATGTGGCTGGGATCCACTGAGGCAAGGCCCAGGCTCTGTTCCGTGACCCGGACACCGATGCTTCTCACGTCTACCTCCACAGGTGGTGGGGGTGGGATCTCACTGATGCTGAGCTCGATTTCTTCTAGGGGGAGCTCATTCTCAGGAATGGGTGATGGCAAAGGTGGGGGGCTTGGTGTTGGGGAGCCCGGAGAGACCACCACCTCAGCTTCTCTGGTTTCATGTTCATCCTCTGCACCTTCCAGAACTACAAGTGCGCTCTGGGGCGGGAAAGGAAGACTTGGGACAGAGCGATGATCTGGAGTCCCTTCTTCACCTTCTGGAGGCTCAGCTCCCTCCCGCACCAGCTCTGGAATCCCCGGCACCAGGTCTCCAAACTCTCTGACTTTTGGTTGGGTTGCTGCTTGTGGAGTGGAGTTGTGAAAACCTGCAAATCCTTCTGCAGGGCCAAAGGTGCCCCCACAGACGCCGCCTTCGCCCTGCAGCAGAGGGAGGGCAGGGGGTAGGGGGCGACCTGAGTTTAGGCTTGGGTCCTCTGAGGCCCTGTTTTGTAGCAGCGTGGCTGGCATGCTGGATGCTCTCAAAAGTTGGGGCCGTCCACTCCCAGAGGCGAGCTCAGCGTCCCCGGGGGCAGCAGCCCCCAGCTGTCCGGCGGTTCTGGCCAACAGGGCCTTCCTGTGGTAGCTCACCTCACTGCTGCTGGCGGAGGCTTGGGGGAGATCCCCAAGCGGTGCTGACTGGGCTCTCTCCTCTGTCCCTAGCGACACCTTCCTTGCCACCGCTGGGGCCCAGCTTTGGTAGGGAAGAGTGGCATGGGGGCGAGCCCCACCGTCAGGAAGGCTGAAATTGCGGGGCAAGGTGCTGAACTTGGCCTGCTTTGCCTTCCTGTGGATAGGAATCCTTCGGATGGTGTTTCCCTTCTCAATGTCGTCCACATACTTGAGGAAGTCCAGGTCCAAATGAAAGCCGTAAGGGGTCTCCACGGAGTAGGGGTGGCTCTTTGGAGGGGCTTTCTCTTCATCACCCTGGGATGACTGGTCTCTGGCTGGAAGACACAGGACATGTAGGAAAGAAGCACACCGTTAATAAGAATCAGAGAGTGGCGAGGCCTAATATCTGTGATTTTGACATAACTCTCCTGTGAGACTTCTCTTAAATGTTCCAAGGTCTAAATTATGTTGAGATGCTCACAGTCCTTTGGCCATGCTGAGCGATCATATTAAATCGATGTGTACTTAGCTAATGTCTGCAAGGAAATAGGTAGAAGGAATAGTTTCTAATTTGCAGTATGTCATCTCAGTTACTAATGTGGAATCTGCCTGCAGACCAGTAAAATAAAATAGTCTCTTACTGGGTTTTTTTGGTTTGAGTCATGTAATTGCCAACTAACTGAAGTGGTCAGGAATTTGCCAGATCACGGTGCTAAATGGCAACTATGGATACGGAAGGTTTTGAAGGGTGAGATACATAAGTGTCTTCACTTTAAGAAAGAACCTTGCATAATTCAACTGAGTACTAGTAAATCTTGCTGAAGCCAGAGATACCAAGGAGTTATGCTTTCTATATTATTTAAGCTTCCTCAGATGCCTGAGACTTTGGGTACATGAAGATGAGAGAGAATCGGAAAATCATGCACAGCCATGCTCTTTTCCACCTGAAAACTGCTTAGTACTTAACAAACATGAATTTTACTTTCAAAATCTCTTGCCGAGTAAGAAAATATCATTCACAGAGAGCAAGCCAGTCCTTTGACTATTTGAATCTATAGGGACTTATCTCCATGTTGCCTGTTTTTCAGGTTAAACAGTCTTTTTTGCTTTGAGTTCCTCATGCGACGCCCCTTATTATCTCAATAACATTCTGCTAAATAAACATGCTCTGAAAATGCTGAGCTCAGGAGAGAACATGAATGGTCTGCACAGAGACCAAGAATACAAACTCTGGAGCCTGGTCTATATTTCAGCTCTGTGACCTTGGAGAAATTACTTAGCTAGCCTTCCTGTGTCTCATTATTTATAAAATGGGAGTAATAATAGTAAGATGAGATTTTTGTGAAGACTGATGAGTTCATACACCTAAAGTGCTTTGAACAATGTCCAGCACATTCAATTCATGCTTAACATTGTAGTTATTACCTTTGTGGAAGCCAAAAATATGGAGAACTGAAGCCCCATAATGGAGGTTGATTTCCTGGGAACACAGGGGCTCCACTAATTCTTTATGACTGACTGACTGGTTGGTTCTAAGCGTAATTGGCCCTGGGGCAAAATATAAAAGAGAGTAATTCAGTTCACTTACCTCAATCATCATTTACTAAGCGCCTATGTGTTGACTGCTAAGCTGAAACTTGAGGACACAGAAGAATCAGGTATAGTCCTGCCCTCAAAAAATTTATGGTCAAGTAGCAGAAACACCAAGCACAATACAGTATGACAAGGATGGTAAGCAGATACATGCTCAAGGGACAGTCTTCCTCCCTGACTTATTTTCCCAGTTTCTCCAGAATAATTTTCTTCGACTTGGAATTTAATTCTGCCTTGGTAGGAAAAAGGTCACTTTTTTCATTTGACATTTGACAAATGGCTAGGCATTAAAGGAACTAGTAACAACTTGACAGAAGAACCAGACGGTGAAAGACATAGTAGCTATTTGTTTCCAAAAGGGCCACCATCAATTCTTACCCTCTCTAGATAGGCAAGAGAACCCCATGTTGATAGGTGGGGTATTTCTCCACCACTTTGCATCAGGGCTGGTGTGCGATTGCTTTGACCAAAAGGAAATGGCAGAAATGATGCTGAGAGAATTCCAAGGCTAGGTCATTAAGAAGCCTGTACGTTCCACCTGGGTCTCTTAGAAGGCACACTCAGCAGGAAGCTGGTTGTCAGATAAGGAGTCCAACTTCTTTGATACCACCATGCCTTGAAGAAGCCTAAGCAGCCCCATGGGAAGTCATGTGGAGAAAGGGAGAGGAAGCCTAGCCGGTCGAGATATTCCAGCTATCCTAGCCCTGGTGCCAGGCACAAGTAAGAGCTTTCACAGGACTCTGGCTTCGATAACAGGAGGGACTCCAAATGAGAAGCACTCAGCTGAGCTGTATTAATTGTTTTAAGCCACTAAATTTTGGGGTGGTTTGTTATGCAGCAATAGATAGCCAGGACAGATTCTGTATCTATGTCAGAAAATGCGCGTCATGGAGGTGTGAAATCCCACAGTATGTCAGGGTCCTCTACATGCAGTTGATATGGTTGGAACTTAAAAGTGTGGTAGGCAGGGTGAGGAATAGGAAAAGACAAAACTGGAAAAGTCAGCAAGAGCCAGATCATTGAGAAACCTGTATGCCAACAAGCTTTGTCTTTACTCTCTAGGTAACGGGAGTTCCTGAGGGATTTTACCTAAGGAAGTGACTGGGTGAATTCACAAAGAACACTCTTGCAGAGGGTTAGAGGAAGACAAACCAGATGGCCAAAGGCCAGAAGGGAGCCTGCTGACATGGCCAAGGCAAGAGAAGCGAAAGGCAAAGGAGGGAAAGGGATGGGTTAAATAAAAGGTGCAAATGATGGTGTCACCTGGGACACATTCTGGGCTGCTCTCCCCCTAATGGCGGTGACATACTGGGGCTAAGCTTTCCCCACTTGCCTAACCTTTCCTGCCAGTGCCACATGCTTGTCAGATGGCCTTCTGGGCTCAGGGAAGTACAGTTATCTCCAAAGAACTAGATGAAATCAACCAGACACGTGAAGGCTGAACTCACGAACACTGAAGCAATCAAGTGTACCAGCCTCAATGCCAAGTAGAGCTGCAGAGCCTGTGGGCAATTACATCACAACCACAGCAGGGAGCAGGAAGGAGGCCTTGGTGCTGGTCCACAGGATGGTCCTCAGTGGGGTCCAGAGCTTCTGTGGCAGATACCTGGGCTTTAGGAGGATAAGGAGTGAATACTCCTCCAGGACCCAAAAATCTCCAGATAAATTCCTAGTCACCCACACAGTTTTTTACCCACTTGCTTTCCCCCAAAGAGGCACACTGGTAGTTGTAGGAACTGAGAGCAATTGCCCTCTGTGAGTTTTACAATATTCTTGGCTATATTCTTAGGCCTACTTGGTCTACTCAGCAGCTTCCTGGATTATAGGGAGAGGCCAAATCCGAGGGGATATTTGTCTCAAGTTAAGTAGAGAACAGACTTATGACTCAGAAGGTAAAAAAAAAAAAACTCTCCTAAAGGAGAAGCTGCATTATTTATCTGCTTATTGCTTCAATTCAATAGAGGCTGACTTACCCAGCAGCCTCTGGGAGCAGGTCCGGTCCAGAGCACAAATACAATAATAGCATCAAATAAGAAACAGCAGATTCAAGGCAAAATCTTCCACAAGGGAGGTTGAAGGGAACCAAAGGAGTCCATGAGAGTGAGCAGCTATCCAGGATGACAGGTTTAATATGTGGGGTATCTCTCTCTCATTCTCTCTCTCTCTCTCTCTCTCTCTCTCTCTCTCTCTCTCTCTCTCTCTCTCTCACACACACACACACACACACACACACACACACACACACACACATACACACACAGTGATCCTTTGTGCTGCCCTGCCTGCCACCTGGCACTCTGAGTTCCCTCTTTCTCCCAGTGCAAGAAGAACGCTGGCCCTTGAATGTGGGAGCCTGATCCAGTATGCTGGGAGACCTATGCTCACACTAAGCTCTGCTCCTGTTAATTTTACCTGGTGACAGGTATGCAGGAGCTCAAAATTCCAGGTATTAGGCCGGGGCAAGAATTAGTTAGGTGGACCGTTTTTGTTCAAAATGAACTTCAGATCGGATAAACTGGTGCATGAGCAAATTGCTGGATTGGAATCCTGACTCTCTCATCTCCTACCTGTGTGATTCTGGGCAAATTAATTTCCCTATGCCTCAATTTCTCCATTTGCAAGGTGGTGATAATAATACCTAACTTAACAAAGTTGTGAATGTTCACACTAATGTGGTAGAGAACATGGCACAGGACCCAAGAGAGGGGCCAGAGGCAAGGATAGGCTGGTTCTGAAGGGGGCAGGGGAGGATTCACAGGGTGTGCTCTCCCCCTGGAACATTTAACTCTGTGTTAGGACTGTGGCCTCAAAAGAGAATAATTCCCAGAAAATAATTCTGGAGAAACTGGGAAAATGAGTCAGAGGAGAAGAAAAAAGATATGTGAGGCTCCGGAGCTACCTAGAATCCCGACAGAGCCTTCGTCCGAGAGCGCACTAGGTCACTAGGTCCTTGGGAGGGACGTACACACACAAGCATGAGCCTAAGGTCGCACAAAGGATGAGAAAGGGGATGAAAAAGGGACAAGGAAGAGCGAGGTGCCACAGTAATTACCTTGGGGGACAAGGTGAGGTATAGCAGGCGAGTGAACCAATCAGAGGCATTAAAGTGAATAAGAAAAGTCCAAAAGCCTGGATTCCATTTTGGAAGGAAATGGGAAAATAAAAAGTAGAGAGAAGTGGCCAAAAATAAAGCTGGAAAGAAGGAAATCAAATGAGCCTCTTCCAAAAGGCCAAGACAGTGACAGAGCCTTTTTCCCTCTTCTGCCTTTGTTCTGTGAGACTGTAGTGCCTGAGGTGGGGGGTGCCTTTCTTGGGCTAGCCGTGGGGGTCACGTGGGGAGGAGCAGTGCCAAGGACGCGGAGAGGGGCCACCGAGGCAGGAAGGACAGGCCCCCGGGGCACTATGGGAATTAGCCTGTGCTCTGTGGGACCACTTCCAGGGATGCAGTGAAAAGGCAGCTCTCTGGGGAGAAGGGCAGACTCTTGAAATACATGGTGACCGCATTTGCAAAGAAGGAAGAGACGGGGCTGGAGCTGCTGTCTGGTCCTAAGTCCTGTGCCCGTGAAGGGCCATGTAATTCAAGTGGGATTATAAACTCTTTTGTTTTCTGACATTTGGTGACCTGGAGAAAGCATTTCATTAGAAGTCAGGAGATCAGGGGGGTCTATCCTATGACCTTTAGCTTCCTGGTGAAGGGAAGAGGGGAACATTTATCAAGATATTTGTTGTGCTAGATAGTTATTACTCAACAACTTTGCATGCATTATCTCATTTAGTCCTCTACTAAGCACTATGAAGTAAGTACAAATACCTGCTGTGGTAGACTGTTTGCAAAAACAGCCAGTTATACCCCACCCTTGGTCACCCCCCTCCCACACCGACCCTGAGCTTAGCCTTATAATTTTTGCTTTGGCCAGCAAGCAACAGCCAGTGTGCCATATAGGAGACTTGAACACTGCTGGCACATTAGGGCTTGTCTGCTCTCGGCAGTGCTTGGAACCCTTCTGCTGCCGCGTGACCAGAGCCCAGCCAGCCTGCTGGATGATGACAGACACAGGGCCAGATCTTCACCGGGGCCCCAGGTGACATGGCACCCACCACCAGATGTGTGAATGTGGCCATTCTAAGCCATCGAGCCAAGTCAACCAGAAGACCACAGACATGGGAAGGAGCCCAGCAAAGATCGGCCACGCTGGGCCCGACCAGAAGAATGGCCCAGCCAACCACAGGATATTTTTTTTGAGATATAATAAATATCTTCATTTTAAATCAATAAATGTTTGAGCGGTTTGTTATGCAGTAAAGCTAACTGGTACGTGAGGGGACTGATCCTCACAGAAGCTTAACGACTTACAGAGTTACCCCAGTATGAATGGAGGCTCTTTCACCATATTGTGCCTCTTCCTTAGACCTCACAGTTCTTCAGCTCTAAAATGAGGGTAATGAGGGAAATGCTGGATTTGAATCCTGACTCTCTCATCTCTGCTCCCTTCTTGGTGTTTGGACAAGATGAGAAAACACTCTGAAAGTAAAACACATCTGATACGAACAAGGCTTCATTCTCATTCCCTACCACCTCCTCTTGTTTATCCAGGAGGTACACAATTTGGTCTCCCAGCAGCACCTGCCTGGGGAATGTCTCCTGTAGGCCTCTCCTAGGCCATTTCCAGGATTTGTGGTAACAATGCCTTTCCCACCCAAGTGCTCACTTTAGACCAGGGAATACAAAGCAGTGTGCCTACCATCTGTCTTCTCCATCTTAGGAAATGCTGACTGTCAGTCTCTCAGGCACTCTTCATCCAATAAGTCTATAAAGTTTTTTGGAGAATCCTGAAAGAAAGGACAGAACAGTGGAGAGTCTCATTAGAGTTAGAATAAGTACAGAGGGAACACAGCACCTAAGAAAGTGACACCCAACCCTGCCTTTCTCCCGGGAGCACCCATGATCTCATAGCCCTCCAAGAAGGGAGGTTAAACACTGTGTGCACTGCTGAGTCTGGCCCTGGGTGTGTTTTCCTGGGATGTTAGCAACGGTTTACACTGAAGGAAGCATTTGGTCCAACCTCCTCACTTGGAAGATGAAGAAACAGGCTCAGAAGTTAACTGCTCTGTGCAAGGCCTCTCAGTGTATTAGTGAAGGAGCTGCAACCATACCTAGGGCTCTGACAGCCAGCATGGTACTCTCTCCTCCTATTAAGTCAAGAGCTGAAATCTACTCACCCCCATCATGCAAAAGAATTCTAACCCATTTTGTGAAAAGGCTGGAATCAGAGTACCTACACATGGTCTGTGACCTCCCAATCATACTCAGCACAAAGATGAGAAAACTTCAAGTACTAACCAGGCACTGAAACTTAGAGGTGATTTCTAACCATGGGCAGGAAAAGGGGAAGTTCGACTTGGGTGGCCAGAAGACGTCAGTAACTTCAAGCAGAATACTGTCCAGACTCTGAATTAGGGTATCTGGGGGTTTGATCATAAATTCTCCCCAAAGCTGTAATCCATACCCAGGACTCTTTCTTCAAGTGGTAAACAACTAGCACCTCCCCCAATATGATAAATCACCCAGAAAATTGTTTTTTATGACTGTAACTCCACACACATCACAATAATGAATTATCTGTGACACCTTAGCAGTGGAAGTAGGGTTGTTTTAGGAATTCCAATGTGTTTGCTGTGAACTCCAGACCAGAAAAGCATACCAGGGGTGAGGGAAGGTCAGGCTGAAACGAGGAACAAGAAGAAAATGAGAGGTGACCCCCCCCCCCACCCCTAGCAACTCAGGGTGGAAAAGAGGGAACAAACAAGGACACCAGAGAAGAAGACTGGGAAATAGCAGGCCTGCCAAAAAAGACAAAGTCTACAGTTGACCTGACATCAAATTTCATGTACCCTCTTTCTGAGAGTGCCAGTACTGCCTCCAAAGCCATCTCCCTGCTCCTGCTGCAGCTCCTGCAAACCACCTTCCCCAGCTGCCAGAGCCCTTGCCCGGGGCAGGCATGATGGAGCGTGTAGGGCAGGCAGGGTTTCGATGAGCAGAGACACTCCTTGCAGAAGGAATGCCAACTCAAAGCATCTTGCTTTCCTTTCAGGCAATGAGTACTTCAGTTTGGGGGTGGCACACAGCTTGAGCAGAGAGCAGTTAGGGATCAGGTAGGCAAGGGTAAGAGGTCCTGGGGGCTGAGTGTGGTAGCTAAGGAGGTAGACCATGGGGAGGTGTGGAAGGTTCTACCTGGGGTGGGTGAGGGTTGCCCCCGTTAGAAGAAGGTTCTGAAGCAGCCGAGGTGTCCATCGATGGATATAGATAAAGAAAATGTGGTATGTATATATATACATATATACATAGAGGGAATGGAATATTGTTCAGTCATGAAAAAGGAAATCTTGCCATGTGGAACAATATGGATGGACCTTGAGGACATTATTCTAAGTGAAATAAGTCAGACAGAGAAAGACAAATAGTGTATGATCTCTGTTATATGTGGAATCTAAGAAAACAAAACAAAACTGGAATCAGGTGGGAAGTGCAGATGGTCTGGATCTATCATAGATACAGGGAACAGACTGATGGTTGCCTGAGGTGGGGAATGGAGGGTGGGTGACATGGGTGAAGAGGGTCGAAACATGCAAATTTCAGTTATAAGATAAAGAGTCCTGAGGATGTAATGTACTACATGGGGACTATAGTTAATAATACTGTATTGTATATTTGAAAGTTGCTAAAAGATATATGTATTAAGTCATTATGTTGTACACCTAAAACTAATACAGTGTTATATGTCCGTTAGATCTCACTTAAAACATATATATAATTTTAAAGAAAAGAAAAGAAAGAGAAGGTTCCCAGCAGAGGCCACTGCTGCCAATGTTAATGGTGCAAGTCCACGGTCTGCAGTGGGCGGTGGAGCCTCCCAGGTGCTGGAGGGCAGAAGAGGCTTGGCAGCTTCCAGGTGAAGCCTGGGGAAGAAAAGGGTGAGGACGTGGACCCTCAGCTTGGCCTCCCGCCTGCCTCTCCATCACTGCTCTTCCCCTCTCCCTCTGCTCCCCTCTTCCCCCCATCCCATGACATTACTGAGCGCAGGCAGAGCTCGGACTGCTTGACATCCCCGAATCATCTTATGCAATCCTCAGTATAACCCTTAAAGGATGATTATTGTCCCCATCTTTCAGATAGGGAGACTGAGGCCGACAGAGTTTACAGGCCTGCCTTGAGTCACCTAACAGGCAAGTGCTGGGGCCGGATTTGCCCTCAAGTCTAGCTGACTCCACACCTGGGCTGAGCACGGAAGTGATCTGTAAACTCTCGCCCAACCCTGTAAGCCAGCCTGGTGCTATGACTGCCCCCAGCTCTCGTGAAGTGCGATGTTTCTGGTTCTGATACTTCTGCACTTCTCCCACAGGCGCGCAGGAGACGTCTCTGGGCATGGAGCAGCAGAGCCGCTCTCTTGTAAGGCCTCCTGGCCAAAGGTGCAATCTGTTCTCCAAGACTGGACACCAAGCAACAAGGCTCCAGCCAAGCAAGAGGGCTCCCCCAGGGCCCCCCACCCCAACCCCAGGCGAGAACAGAAGGACCTTTGGCTGTTCTGTCACCTCGGGGAGTTCAATCACATTCAATTCTCTGTTAGAGTTAAGATTCAGGCCTTCATATAGCAGATCACAGGGATTCACATAATTATGCAGCACCCATTAGATCAAATTCCATTCAAGAACTCTATAGAGACCTCTCATGGTTCTCTTAGAATTGAAATTTGCTAAAATTAATCCTTCCAAGGCTACAGAAATGAAATGGAGCTGGCCCATTTCTCTGATGAAGAGGGCTTGGAAAGCTTTCAGGAAGGAAAGGAGGGACCTGTCATGCCCACATCATGCCACTTCCCGTCCCCACCCACCCTGGCCTTCTCCGCTTCTGCCCATGGTCTTCATGGCACACATCTTGGAATTTAGTTACAGGGGTTTTCTTCCAGTGGGTAGATGTTTGATGGGGTTGGGTGAATGAAATGGAAGAATAATTGCCACATTAACACATACTTCTTTGTAATACAACAGAACGTGAAACAGCTTTGTTGCACAGAATTCCCATTTAAAATGGAATTTTGCAACTTCTGGAGCATTTAAAATATTGACACAAAGCAACTTATTACTTGTTCTGTAAAGCTGTGTCCCCAGTGCTCAGAACCCTGTAATACCTGGTGGTGTTATTAACTTTTTATTTGCCTCCGGCCTATCCCAGGTTCAAGGATGCCCAGTTAGCCTCTCTCATTAGCTCATCATATTCTAGATATTTTGAGTACATATAGCTCTCTCTCTCTAGAGCATCTCCCCTCCTAATCTGTAAGCTTGTGAATTCCTGCAGGCCTCATTTCTGTCTCCACTGTTCCCCATAATCCACTTCCACACCCCCTCTGTATCCTAACATGGGGCAGACGCCAGTCCATGGTATTGTCTCCAAGTTACAAAGGAAAGGGAGGCACAAGATGCTATGTGGCCAATCCAGTTACTCAGTTAATTTGGGGCAGGACAGTTTGTGTTATTCCACCACTCCGCACTGCCTCTCAAAGCCAATGGGCAGTGAAGAGGCAGGGGCTGAGCCTGCACATTTAAAACCCACCAATGAGGCAGTCACCGGCGGACATCAGTGAAGGCCCATGTGTGACTGCCAGTCACGCGAGAAACGGCTCCAGCAGGGTCCAGGCCCAGGAGCTTGCATTTGCCTAGGTCAGCCCAACTCCTGTAGTATAAACCCACACCCCCTCCCTCCTACATTTATTTCTTTTATGATACCATTTTCAATCTCATGTCTAACCTCAAACCCAAATACAAAGAAACCTTCCTTTACTTGGCCCTGAAACTGAAACCCAGTTCTGTACTTTTGTTCTCTTCAAACCTCTTTATTCTTCAATAATAAAAATGCCATATTTCATCCCAGAACAGGCTGCATGCCAAAATAAATAGCACCTTGGATTTCCTTGAAAAGAATGCTTGGCTCAAAGCACAGCCTATTGCCATGAGAATTCTTGGAGAATTCAACCTTACAAAGTCAAATATTTAGCAAGGTAGGGTACGAAACAGCGGTCCTGTCAACGCCCGCATGATCCCTTGCAAAGACAAAGCACCTTTTCCAAAAGAGGGGAAAAAATACCTGTACCTTGTGCCGATCCTGCCGATCCTGCCAAAATGATGAAAGCTTCCCAGTTCCCCATTCCGGGGCCCATGCCTCCAAGGGTAAATGTCCCCTGTGCTAAGCAGCAGCAGGCATCTGCCAGCACTGAGAGGACTGGAGTGCAAGCACCTGGAGAGGTGAGATGCGCTCCTGAAAAAGATTCTGCCAACGAATTCTTAGCCGGCTCACTTCCCCGACACAGGAAACAAAGAGATAACTCATGTTCAATAAATGACACATTAACACAATCTCATTAACTTCATTCCCACATTTTTCTACAAGTGCCTGTCATTTTTGGCTGCACGGCAGCAGCTGTATCTGAGCTTCAAGAAGAAGTGTCGGGAGGAAAGCTGTGACCACCTTCTCTTCATTTGGCATCCTCCCCCTGCCATAGCCTGGAGCGGGAGAGAGCGAGGTTCCCATGGAGCTGATTGAGTTCAGCGCAGCAGCTCTGGCTTCCCAGCTGCTGGAGGATTTGGTCAGGTGATCCGTGACCTTGCTGGAAAAGCAAATACTGACTTTCTTTTTGTTCTGGGGAGAGAGAAGTGAGGTCAGAAGCAATTCAATGCTCAATAAGGTGACACTGGATCTTGCAGAAAGAGGAAGAAAGCTCAAATCCTTCCATCGGAAAGTTAGTTCCCGGAGCTGCCACCACATTGGAGGGCCACATCTAAGGACTGAAACAGCACACACCTTTCCACCTGACTCCCCCATATCTAGGTGCTCACTTGGGGGGTCATAATTATGCGTTTCCTCCTTCCTCCCTGCAGCTGATGCGGCTCATTAATAAAGTTGCTCCTAATGAAGACACAACTTCCTTAGGAGCTGAAACCTTCTAGTGGTGCACCTCTTTCTTTCTGACTCCGCTTTAGAAATTTCCTCTTCCACCCACTTCCCAGGGTCCCACAGCCATGCAAAACTGTGAGCAATCCCCAGACCTCTCACTGCTCTGATCCTTCAGTGACTGGAAATCTGTCGGAGGCAGAGCAGGAAGAAGCAATGACCAGTGAGATGCCAGGGCCAGACTCGCAGCCCCTGCTTCCGGCCACTCGCTCTACCATCTGATGCCTGGAGCACCAGAAGGCATGCCCTGCTGGCAGAAAGAGGAAAAGCAAGGAAGTGCCTCCTATACGGACCCAGTTCTGGGCAGGGTTTTAACTGTCACAAGCACCAGAAACTTCAGAGGGGTGAGTGCAGGAGCTAGAGAGAAGGCAGCTGTGGAGGAGGAAGGGCTCAGGGTGTCCCAGGCAGGCGCAGCTCTGTGGAGCAGAGGCAGGAGTGAGGCACTGGCTCCCTGAACCCCACTCCCCTGCTGGGCCTGAAGGAGGTAGGGGGCTGGGGGCTGTCCAAAACGGGCATGTCCTGAACACAGGCTCAGCAAAAGGATCAGAGAGAGCTTGTCCCCTCCACCTTTTGTGGCTCTAGCCAAACGAGGCTGTCCTAGGAAATAAAGGCCCCTCAGTAAGACATGTGGAAGCTGCTCTGACCACCACAGGCCCTGTCTGTTGAGATGTGCTTTCAAAGGTCGGGCAGATTCCCGTCTCACCTATGCTGACATGGGTGCCAGAGCCGAGCGTCACTGTGAAGTGCTGCCTGCACCCAGCCCCAGACACCTGGAAGGCACTTCACTTCCTGGTTCCCATCACCCCTCACCCAGCTTATGGCAGCCCGCCCGACGGGCACGGGCATCTGCATTGTACAGGTGAAGAAAAGGAGAGACAGACGGTTTAAGGGACTTGCCTTGGCTCACCCAGGACTGAATCTGGATTGCAATGAAGAATTATGTGTTCTTCCCACTACCCTGGATTTCATTCCTTATTTTCCTTGGATGATTCTAGAGCACCTTGCTCAAGAGGGAGGTACTGAGACTTACTGAAAGACACGGGACAGTGTGCTGGAGAAGGCTACGGACTCCCGACCTTCACTTCTCTCAACGGTTAAGGGTATTTTTCTGGTTAATTGAGTACACAGACCAAACCATCAGAGTAAAACAAAATCAGACATAGACCTTGAACTCTGAGGTTATATAAAAAAATATACTGAGGAGCAAACTGCCTCTCTGATGGATTTAAAATGGTCACTGACCAATCCCTCTCAACTGGCTAGAGAGCAGTTAGAGGCATATGACATTTCAGCAGGAAGTTGAGTGAAATACAGCTCTCCATTTTATCAGGCCCCATGACTTCCCAGCCACCCACTCTCCCCTCTGATTTATCTATGTGATGAAGATAAGCATTCTCTTTTCCTCTCCCAAGACAAACTCTTCCTTATCTAAGACAAAAAGGTACAAGGCTTACTTCCATAGCTGTGCTGTTCTTGTAATACCCAACGTTCTTCTGAGAATTTGGCCAGTTCCCGCCTGTCCCCAGGCCCCCCGTCCATGCCCTCCAGATGCAGCGAGCAGCCTTCCTGCTTCCCCTGCTCCAGGCCTCTGCTGTGGTAGGTGTCCCCCAGCTTCTAATCGCTGCCGCTGTGTCTCTCCAACCAACACATGGGCTGGATGCTTTGTACAGTTTGTGAAAATAAATTTATCCACAATACTGATGGCTCTAAACACAGGTGACTCCTCCAGATACTTGCATAAGCACCAACGGAGCCCCTCTGCTTTCCAGGCTCCAGGTCTCTCATCAGATTTAAAAAACACCAGCAGAATGAAGGAAGGAAACATTAGCCCCCAGCAGTGTCACTGATCAACTTGGCTCAGGTGCTAAGACAGAAGATCCACAGGAAAAACACACACACACACACACACACACACACACACACACACACACACACCCCTAAACAAGTTTCTCTTACTTCTTCAGACCTGGTTCTGGAGAGACATAGGACTTTCAGGTGTCTGGGCTCCACATGAGATTTGAGATTCTGGGACGGGCTCCATGCTGATTACCTATGTCTTTAAGAGGAAGACAGATTCTGCTGTCTTCATGTCTTTCTAACTTACCAAGTACATTCATTCTAACCACCGTCAAGGAGGGAGGTGAGCAGAACAGGGAATGTTACCTTTTGTTTTCCAGATGAGAAAACAAGGTTGGTTCCCAAAGTTGCAAAGCTACAAGAGGCAAAACCTCAACTCGAATCTAGATTTTCTGTCTCCCAGTCTAATGCTCTCACCTCCAAACCACACAGGCTGAACTGGGCATGCAGATAAAGCAAGAGACACACCAGTACCAGTATGTAAGCTTCAGTGCTGGTGCTGTCCAGGAAGAGGTGACCTCAGCTTTAGGGAAGGTCTTGTGGGAATACACAACAATTTTCTCTAGGGAAACTGTGCTTTCGGGGGATTCCCTCTATGGCCTCTGGCGCTTTCCATATCTGGGACACTGCCATGCTCCCCACACCTAAGCCTCATTCAGACATGCATCTTAAGATCAGAAGCCAACTTCATGTTACCACCAAGCTACCCAGGAAATACCGTGGACCAAACACGTGTATACACAAGAATTTTTTTGACAAGGATCATTTGGCTGAGGGGAGGTTTGAATCCTTTTACAATTTTGAAACTTCCAACTTCTATGGCCCAGGTCACTTCTGTCTCACAATGGAAAAAAGGTGGATGTCCAAGTCATGCAAAGCGGGCACTACACAAGAGGGAAAGAGATGGAACTATTTTAAGAACATGCCTTTTATCTGAGTGGTCCCTTAGGCATCTGCACTTTGCTCAGGAAGGTCAGCTATTTGGCACTCTGTGATTACACAGGGCTGAGGGGGGGGGCGAGCTCATTAGTAAATGCTCTGCTCCAACACCCTCTCAGAGGACATGGGTTACAGCCACAGCCACACTGATGGAATGCATCTTAAATGGATGGAGAAAGAAGCCATGCTTATGAGACCTGTGGGTATAGCAGTCCAGGGAATCAGCTATTCTATAGACTGGCCCTGCAAAGCAGATGAAAATTCCTCAGAGAGGAAACAAGGCTATTTGCAGGGAGAGAAGGCTGCACTAACCCGGGGAAAATGCTCCTTGGAGAAATAGAAAGGCATCAGGGCCACAGGAAAAATGACCTCCATTCCTCATGCCTCCCTTCATTTAGATCTTTCCAGAGCACGATCAGTCCTTGGCTCAAACACACTGTAAAATCAAGACACCAATCAATAGGCAAATAAGGAAGAGGCATGAACAGGCAATTCAGAAAAGAAGAAACACCAATGGTTAATATTAGAAAAATGTTTAACCTTATGAATTAATAATAAAAAGATGATAGAAGAACATTGAAATGCCATACTCTTCATTTACCCTACACTGTGCCAGGCACTCCAGGTCTTCCAAGCACTATCCAGTTTAATTCTCACAATAACCCTATGGAGTGCTACTGTTATTTCCACTATCTGAAGACACAGCTGAAGCTCAGAGCAGTTGCCCAGGTGCTGACAGTGTCAGTATGAAGATTCAAATCCAGCTAATGTGCTGCTCTTAACCATGGTACAACACAGACTCTCTTACATCTTAGAAAACAAATTTAAAGAAAGGTCCTGAGCATTGATAAGAGTGTGATGAGAAGGAGACACACCCTCCCCAGAAGATGGCAACAGAGCGGGGCAGCTGGAGCCAGGAGAGGAGCTGCACATCCAACAGGTGCCAGGCACCTCCCTGTGCACTGCCTGCAAGTTCCGCGGCGCTGGGGTAGTTTACGCAAGTGCAAAGGTGACTTCGGAGTCAAACACAACAAAATGGAACAGTGAGATCAGAAGATGCAAAAGCTCACAGTGACATGTATTTCTTGGTCTAAAAAATCATCCCTATTATGACATATTCTTGGAAAATAAACAATAAAATATTTGGGGGGGAAAGGTGGGAAATCACCACAATCCTATCATCTCAATACAATTAGTTTCATGTCCACCTATTTTGCATATTTTAACAATTGAAGAGCAAGTTCTGTGGTGATTCAGGGCTTGGGCTCCAGGTCAAGGAGCCATGGCTGGAATCCCAGCTCTGCCACCGACTGACCGTGCCTCGGCTGCCTCACTTGTATAATAGGGACAGTAATACACTCCACACATCACAGATCTGTCAGGAGGATTTAATGAGATGATAATACATGTCAACCATTCAGAATAGAGGCTGCCATATAGTCTGTGTTCAATAAATAATAAATACATTAGCTATTAATATAATAATATATATTCATGTCTGTATTTAAAATTCTATCACATAGCCATTTAAAAAATATAATACCTGTGGTATAATGATAACTATAAATGGCTATGCAAGACTCCCGTATCTTAGACCTTATTTTCCAAATTCACTTCCTCCTCACGATTAAGACTATTCTATTTCATGATTAACTCTTCCTTCAATACTATCAAATCAGCCAGCCTGCCAGGTAATCCTCAGGGGCAGGTCTCTGGGGAAGATCCCAGTTCTAGGGGGCTGGAACCCAGAGGCCATATATGACAACGAATGGTTAAGAGCATGGACTTTGAGGTAAGACAGACCAGGCTCAAATCCTGACTGTGTGTTTTTGAGCAAATTTCCTTACTCAAGAAGAGCCCAGCTCAGTACACAGTTGTGAGAATTGTATGAGATTACATGTGTAAAATCTTGTGCCATGCTCAATATGTAATAAACACTCAATAAATGTTAGCTATGATTACTTTTTAAAACCCACAGTGTTTTAAGCAAGGGAAGGGCAGGGATAGTGTTTGTTTTATTTAGTTCCCTATTCCTAACAGCTGGCATGGGAAGAACTCAACAAAAATGTGTTGAATCAATGAATAAATACATGGATGAATGGATGGATTGTAGAGACTGTTAGAGCTGGAAGGGATTTTTTGGCAGCTTTATTTATATATGATCTACATATCATAAAAATTTACCCACATAAATTGTATGATTCAATAGTTGTAGTCTATCCATGGAATTGTTCCCAAATTCATTGTTGTGAGATTTTTCTCAATGTTTTCTTCTAAGAGTTTTAGAGTGTTAGCTCTTACGTTTCCGACTTTGATCTGTGTTGAGGTCATGTTTGTATATAGTTTAAGATAAAGGTCTAGCTTCATTCTTTTGCATATGAATATTCAGTTTTCCCAGCACCATTTGTTGAAAAGACTACAATCTAATTTTAGAACATTTTCATCATTCCAAAAAGAAACAAGGAATTTCATTTTTATAAGGAACTAGGACCATAAGTGAGTTATTGAGAGTTTATAAACTTTGGCATTCATAAACAAAATGTAGTTCATTACAAGAGTTCACTGAGAACATTCTCTGTTCCATAAAGAAGTGTGACTTCCATTCCTCATTAAAAAACACTGCAAAGCTCCTGTGTATGCACTCAGTCTAAGAGATGGAATTCCTGCAGTTCTCAGGAAGGGTGCTTTGTCATTAGTGCAGAAGCTATTTGTTGTGTTTTTTGGGTTACCCCAGCACTTTGTGAACACCCTTCCTATGTTTGAATTATTTCCGTCCTTAGAGTTCCACCTCCCCAAGATTGAAACCAGGATTTACAGTGTCAGCCCTCTTTGGAGCTATGACTCAGTTGTGGGACCTGTGCTCAGCAGGTAGAGGTATCCAGGATAGACTTCAAATTGGAAGGAAGTGCCCTGGAAAAGGAAAGGTTGCAGGAAGTGATTCTGGAGAGGGTAGTGGAGGGACTTGACATCCTTTAATAAATTCCTCCTCTATGTAAGCTTGATGATATCAGTTCTGTTGTTCACAGATATCACCCTTGACTGCTAACAATGCAGCATTAGCAGTGGCTTGGTTTTTAATCGCTCCTCTTCTATTAATTTACATTATGTGTAGAATTACTTTTCAGAGTTTCTTTTGATTGTTTTGTCCTGAGCATTTGCTGATGACCATTCTGATTATTTTTCTCTTCCCCTGTCATCCTTTGTTATTCCAAATTCTTTCCCACTGAAAAGTGGGAACCAGTGGGCTCAGTGAGCCACAGGTCTTTCGATTGGCTGAACCGGGCCACAGTCAGAATAGCTTGGGAGCCACGATGTGCAGTTAAGCAAGGCATTCAGCCTCATCTCCTCCCTCCTGGGTCACTTCAGTGACAGCATCTCAAAGGCAGGCACAGACACCACCACCCCCAACAGTGGGCGACCCCGTACCCACCCTCTTCGAGCAGCTCCCTCTCCCAGCATCACTGTCCTTGGTCAGGATCCAGCAGAAGCATTCGCAGGCATCAGCCTGGCTCCAGAGCTCCAGCTGCAGGTGCAGACACTCGAGGGCTTGCGTGGGCCATGGCATCTGCCTTCTGGGTTGGGAGGAAAATTTTTCTTGGCACAGCCTGCACACTCAGGAAAGTCAGTTAAACCAAACTGAGCCTGATAAGTAATCTCCAGGCACCTGGGTGGAGCTAGTGCTGTATCCAGATTTTTCAGGCGAGTTGGAAGGCTTTTGATGATTGTTTCACAAGACCACACCTGCCCTTCTAGTAAGCACAGTCTAAAGAGGAGCGGGCACTTGTGATGTGGGTTGAGGATGATGAGCACGCAGCTTCCATGGCATGTGGTTGCAGGAAGGCTTGAGCATCATCGGAGATGAAACAGAGAGAGGCAGTGAGAGAAGACAGGCTCTAAGAAACTTTTATCAACTTCAACTTCTCCTTGAGATGGGATTTGTTGCCAATATGCCTCCTGGCAAATACAAAGGAAGGTCGTGGATGTTCTATTTGGGTTTTGTTTTGTTTTAAAGTGGGTAAAGTCACAAAAAAAAAGGTACCTCTGAAATACACATCCCATGTTTGTATCACCCCACAGCAGCTCAAGGGGTCACAAAACGGTTGGGCATTTGGAGCATAGCACGAGCAGACTTTTACTAGTTAATTCTACTAA
This sequence comes from Smutsia gigantea, assembly GCA_032199065.1. Classification (NCBI taxonomy): domain Eukaryota; kingdom Metazoa; phylum Chordata; class Mammalia; order Pholidota; family Manidae; genus Smutsia; species Smutsia gigantea. The sequence goes on along the minus strand of JAVSCE010017299.1, from coordinate 87,862 downwards.
AAAATAAAATTTTAAGAAGATGCTCACATCTTTTCTTCTGGCCAGATCATGAGGCTTTTTCAAGTCAAGGCCCCGCTTTTACACTTCTGGGAATATTTTAGGGCACCAGCCTAGGGCCTTACAGATGGCAAGTGACCAATCAGTCCTGCTGATTATCTACTGTTGGGAGCAGAGAAACATAAAGCAGGACATTGGACATTATTTTCACTTACAATGGGGAAGCTGAGGCTCAATGGCTTGCCCAGACTGTACAGCAGGGCCAAGGTCAGGTCTGCTTTCCAGACCCCCTGACCCAGTGCTTTTCTTTACAAACCTCACGCTGATGGCAATGGTCTGCAGTACCGTATGGAGGGCACCAGAGTGATGGTGTCTCTGAAAACACAATGTCGTTAGCATCCCCAGTTTAAACATGGGATAATGGTGTTATTATAAAGATAGCCGGAGAACTGCGCGTACACTATTGCTGACCTTTGCCTGCGGCCTCTGTTTACAGGGAAGGTATGATGCACAGCGACAGGAATAGCCACAAAGTCAAGTAAGCACTTACTCTGTGCTGAGTCCTTTACCCATCCTTCCTCAGGCCTGGGATAGTATTGTCACAACTCCCCTGTAAACGGGCAAATGTGGCCACCTCATGAATCAGCCTCAGCTCAGTCCTTGTGTTCCAAAAGGCAGCAGTGAAGTAGGAAAACATGAACTGGAGGCAATCCAAAACCTCACTTCAATCTCTAGAGAAAACACCAGAGGGGAAGTGCATTCTTAGCACAAGGCAAAAGTCTTAAAATTTTCCTTTCCTATCTCTGCTGTCCTCAGTCTCTATTGCTAGCAAAGCAAGTGCTCCAGAGGCAATGTGTCTGTTCTCCGATCTCTTCTGTAAACTCTTCTACCTGGTAATTCATTCCCTCACCTCCCTCGCCTCTGGCATCTACTCACCCATCTTCTGCTAGTCCCTCTCTATGTTCATCCCTGAGAATCCCCATATTGGCTCCATTTGTCCAGTGCTTTCTCATCCCCGGCTGACCCCAAAATGCATAATAATGGAGGGGCAGCGGCCAAGAAAAGTACGCCAGAAATTTTCTTAGAAGGGAATTACTTGAAGGATCTAGAGGGAATAAATTCATTTGAATACTCAATATTCAAAACCGTATTTGCAAATAAATTTGTTCTTATTTATAGATGGATGGCATATTGCAAAAACTGTTGTTTATATTGTAATAATCACCTGATATTTGAAGAGCAATGGGATTTAATGCTAAGACCATTCCTTTGCTAAATCTTTCTATGGTTCCTTCTCTTTCTATTTAAACTGCACCGGCAGCTTGCTTCCTAGACGGTTTTGAATACTCATGGGTTTATGTTTTTATTATCTCGGTCACATCCATTTTTCAGATTAGGAAACTTAGTCATAACAACAACAATAATAGTGAACAATTATATTGTTATATTAATAATTATTGTTAGCCAGACATGTCCCATATTCTACAAATGATAACTTATTTAATTTCACTATGACCCTATTAGGTAGGTGCCATTATATCCTCTTCACATAGGACAGGTTCTGTAGTAGTAAGTGGCAGGGTTGTTATTCAAACTGAGGTGTGTCTGACTCTAGAGACCAGTCTCTCAGCCACAGTCTTCTCTGCCTTTCGGGTTCTAGCTCTGTAACTGTCTATGAAACAAGCTGCCAGTGCAGTTTAAATACAAAGACAAGGAACCGCAGAAAGACTTAGCAAAGGAAGGAGACTTTGCATTAAATCCCATCACCGGCCACGCTTTTTAAATATCAGAGGATTATTGAAATATAAACAACATTTTTTGGTTTGCAGTCCATCTATAAATAAGACGAGTTTATTTGCAAAGGGCTAGACTAAGAAGTGCAGTAACTTTCTAATTAACTTAAAGTTGTTTAATCAATACAACACAATTACTTTTCAAATAATCTTTGAAAGTTCCAAGAAGTCTTGAGATGTTTACTTGCTGTTTAACCAGATAGCAGCATTTGGGTTACCCACATATCAACTTTAGGGAAAACGCTCTTTGCAGATCTAGCATGCTGTCAAAATTTCCATGAGAAAGACATATTTTCAGGCCAGACACGAGGGTTTTATGTTACAAATTCATATGTCCCTGTTGGGTAGTGGGGGTGGAGGAAGTACAGGAGTGGCTAATGCAGGGGTCCATGACTCCTACCTCATATAAGTCAGGAGAAAGATGTATCTCCCTGAAATGAGGCCCTGTTCCCAAAAGCTGAGGGATGTGCTGCCAATGACTCCATGGGGGACCCAACCCAGCCATTAGATGTCCCCTGATGGCTCTTGCAGATGGACACCACGAGCTGCCTTGAGTTGAGCAAGACCTGAGCCAGGAGTCTGCCTGGATCCCATTCATGTCAACTCCACCGGCTCTGAGGAAACCATGAAGTGAAAGCAATACATACGAATAGAACAAGCAATACACACAGAATCAGAATCTCTGGGGCAAGAACCTTTGTTCTAAGAACCCCTCCGAGTGATTTTTATGCACAGTATAGTTTGAAAATCTCTGCTGTAACCTACTTTTAAAAACATTTTGTAAACTACAGCTCAGTGCATCTCAAGCTGCACATACATCTCCTGAAGACCTTATTAAAATGCACGTGTTAATTCAGTAGGTGTAGAGTGGGGCCTGAGAATTTGCATTTCCAACAAGCTCTCAGGAGGTGTGGATGCTGCTGGTTGCAGCCCAAGGAGGCCAGGCATGCGACGTGTGTTCATCTGGTTGGGAAGGAGGCCAACCTGACCTCGGCACAATTCTTAGCGCCCGTGCTTGCAAGCTGTGTGACCCTGGCCACATCACTCCATGTTTCTGAGCCAGTTTCCTCAGCTTTGAAAGGGTATAAAATAGTACTAACTGTTTTACAAGGCTGTTCAGAGGGTGACATGCCTGTCCCTAACAGAGCACTTGGCATGTCGCAAACACTCAAACAGAAGCTCTGGTTGCTGCTGTTTCTGAGGGAAGAAGCAACTAGTAAGTGCTCGGTAATTGCCTGTTTTGTTGTTATTTGTGGAAGTTGCCATATGGAACGGCAGGCACCATGACATGCAGTGCACTCGGTTACCGTTTCCTCCTCCCAACAGCTCTGTGTGCAAGGTACGTATTATTTTTTCCGGTTTGCAGATTAGGAAGCCAAAGCCCAGGAGCTTTAGTAACTTGGTCCAAGTCATAAAGGCAGCAAAAGGCAGAGCTAGGGTTGACTTCAGATCTTCCTGTGTAAGCTTCTAACTGCCTAGAATGAGTCATGGTTCTGTCCACATCTGTCTGAGGCCAGAGCCAAGGGAAGGGTGGTGTGGGCTGACAACTAACTCATGGTTCTGTTAGGGGGTGCAATACGGGACCATGCTGCAGAGGCGAAGAACAGGGAGGGGCAGATGGAGGCCTTGAAGTGGCGATGCTGAGCTGCAGAGGGACATCAGGCCCAGGAGGAGGAGATGGGCCAGATTCCAGAGGATCTGGAAACCCAGCAATCAGGACTAGAGCCCAAAAGGGACAAGGACTGTCTCCCTGGTGCCTAATACAGGGCTGACCCACAGCAGTGCTCCTTAAAGATACAGTGGTTGAATAATGAATGGGGAGATTAATAGATTCATTAATATTTTGAAGGCAGCAACTGATTTGGAATTGATGGGCAGGATGTATTGGAGTGGGAGAGTTATTTTCATCTCTGGACTTCTTTAAAAAGCGAGCAGTTCAAAATAGAAGAACAACAGGAATATTTCCCTTGGAGCTCAGCCAGTGCACACAATGCCTCCTTTTCTTCCCAAGACAGAAGTCATTTGGGGCCCAGCCCCTGGGTGGGTGTATGAAGCATGGAGCCTGCCCAACATATTTACTCGCTTGTGCTCTGGAGCACAAAGCCCCCTGTCTGCCAAGCCCAACACAAATGCCTCCTTTTCTGCAGCCTTGGCCACATGTGGTTTCAGCGGCCGCCGCTTCTGAAAGCCTCCCTCTAGGGCCAAAGTGCGACACTTGAGACTCCTTCTTTCCTCTACTGTTTGGAGACAAGGGACAGTGGTGCTTCTCAACCATTCAGTCACCTTTGCAGGCCACGAGGCATGAAGTTAAACAGCGCAGCAGCCTGAGGGAAGCAAGGGGAGCCTTTTCTGTTCAAAGATCAGCCACTATGAATGGTGTTTAATGAGCCACTCATCAGAAATTATTGTTCAGGGACAGGGTTAGGTTCTGTGGATTCATGGATGTATGAGACAGAGAGCAAAGACCTTTTAAGCAACTCATGGTCCAAAATGGGAGGCAGAGACTTAAACAAGGACACAGAGTGTCACGGAAGTGGGCAAAGGCATTATGGAGGACCAGGAGAGCATCATGGCTGCGGTATTTGATCTGGGCTTTGAAGGATGAATAAAAGTTCACCAGGCAGACTGGGAAAACAGCCCTCTAGCTCGGAGATGAAAACCTCAGAGATGGACTTGAGGAATGACCAGCAAACTAGTCTAAGAGTGCAGGGTGGGGGCAGAGAACGGGGAAGGCTGAGGCTACAGGTCATCTTATTCTGCAGAGAGTAAGAACCCAGCAAAGGTTCTTCAGCAGGGGAGGAACAAAATGAGAGCTGGGTTTTGGATACAACTCTGGTTTCAATGAGTAGGGGGAGTTGGGAGTGTCCCCAGAGCCTGGCCATTGGTAGAGAATACATATTTACAGAATGAACAACTGATTTCAAGAAGGAAGAGAGAGCAGCAAGTCTGACAAGATGTCTGGCCAGACTTAATGCTTTTCACTAACTGCTCCTTTTATGTATTTTTTTCTTTTAAAAGAACAGCAGCTTTTCTTCTCCTTTCTGGAAGCATCACAAATGTATATAATCTGCGATTGAAGACATAATTACATATCTTAAACCGTTGGCAGTTCCTGAATGTTGGCTTTGTCTTCCAGAGTAATTTTGTCAGCAGCTTGACTGCCAGGGCAATCTCTCCTGTGCTCCCTCTGCCTTGCCCAGCAGTGTCTACCAGGTGCAGAGCACACAGTAGGCCCCAGGTAAGTAGAACCATGGAACAGATTCAAGGAGCATAGCACTGGACAGGCTCTTGTAATAAACTGGCCCAACTTTCTCATTTTACATATGGGAAGACTGGGATCCAGAGGAAGGGAAACATACGCCCTATCTAAAGATGCGCTCACAGCCTACATTTATATTGTTGCATTTCACAGTGGGGATCCGGGCTCAGTCAAGACTTTCAGGTGCTAACACCAAGGGCCAAGGCAGAGACTCTGAAATAAGCCAGCGATGAGCCTGGATAACAGCAGGGTAAATAGAACACCAACACATCAACAATACAGGCACAGAAGAATGTGTTCATGAACCTACATGGTATTCAGTTTCCAATGCTTATTCAATTCTGAAAACAGCCAGCCTGTCACTAGAAGTGCTAGAGGCAGGAGGGCAGAGCGGCTCTCCTACTAGGGCTCTGGAATCAGGTGTGTCTGGTTTGCATCTCAGCTCTGCCACTTACCAGTTGTGTGTTTAGCAAGTTCCCTGAATTCTCCCATTCTCAGTGTCCACACTGGTAAAACAGGAAAAACACAACTTCCTTCTTACTGGGTTGTACAGATTAACTGGGATGAAGCATAGAAAATATTCATCACAGTGCCTGAAGTGGGAATTGAATGGTGATAAACTAGAGAGAAAATAAGAAAGAAACAGCAGGACTTGACCGTCAGGGGGATTCACTGATTATCCAACCTTTGGTTACTGAACACTTACCTTAGTTCAGCACTGGATCAGGGAGGAGAGGAAGGGGTCAAAACCCTAGGGTTTCAAAGGGTAACTAGAGAGCTGTGGAGACAACTAAGTTAACAAAATCAAGGAGGAAAAGAGATTTGGCTTTCCTGGTCATGCTGCATGCCGGACTAGGGGCTCACCCCCAGAGAAGGGTTTATCCAGAGAGAGGGGTCCAGCCGACTGCTGAAAAGGTGAGTCTGGGACAGGGAGAAACTCAAAGGGGTAGAGATGTAGATTCAAGAGTCATCCATATCAGTGTGGTCACTGGAGAGATGGGGGGTGGAGAGAAGCAAGAGTGAGCAGAGGGAGAGTGTGAGGAAAACTCCAGAAGAGTCCCATGTGGGGAGCAGATGAGAAAGAAGAGTCAGGGTGGCTTTCAGCCCAGAAATCCAAAGGGGGCACGTCTTGAGAAAACTAGCGAGGCCTGAATTCAGTTTTAATAGAACAGAGAAAAGATGGCAAGGGTTGACAAAATGGTAGGAGAAGCAGGTGGCGCTACTCTTTGCTACTTCAGTACAATTTAGGAGAGAAATGGGTAGCAGCTTAAGGCAGGAGTAAGGTGAGCTATGAGGACGGTGAGCATGTTTGCAGGCCAAGGGGGTGGCCTAAGAGCTGATATTTACTCCAGGCACTGTGCTAAGACATGCAACAAAATTGAGTTTAATCTTCACCACAACCATAGGAGTCAGGCAATTTCATAAGTCATATTTTGCAAGGAAGAAATGAGGCACAGAGATGTTAAATAACTTATGCAAGATAGCAGTAGGCAGAACTGAGACTCAAAGCCAGAAGCTCTGGCACCAGCGTTCATGGGCAGTTTGAAGGACAGTGTTTCTGGAGGTGAGAAAGGAAGGTTTTTAAGGCTTGGCTCTGGCAAGGGGGAGGACAGCAGAGGTGGAGTGAAACAGAGGTGGAGACGAGAGGGAGACGAGAGTTCAAGTCACACGACTTCCACCTTCTTAGTAAGGTAGCAACATGCCAAGTGCTGAGCGCGAGGGCTTAGGAATGGATCTGGGAGCTTGAGGAGAGCAGATGAGTTTGCAACAGTCAGAGAGAACCCTGGCATGAGAGACAACTGAGACGAATATGAGGGACACCAAGGAGCAGCTAAGATCAAAGGGCATGGATTTAAAATGAATCCAGCAGTCCCAAGGCAGGATCAGAGAAGTGATACCGTAAAGTGTAATGTAGGATTGGCGTTAACAAAAGTGCAAGGTGTTAAGTAAGAGGGGAGACTGCAGTGGGCAAACGAGGACACAAATAGTGTGGGTGTTGACATAATGGGTGGGGGGAATATTTTCAATGGCCCATCATCCTCCCCAACAAGCACAAAGGTGAAGCCAGGGCACACAGCCATCAGGCACTGTACACGAACAGCCATGCTACCCAAAGGTGCCCTGATCACAAGGGTGCTCAGAGCACCCCAATACCCATCTCCAAGTAAGTCATCTTGGTTTAACTTCATAACTGTGCTGACCAAAACCACAGCCACAAACTACATGTGGCTCCTGAGCCTTCAAAAGTGGCTGGTCTAAATTAAACTGTGCTGAAAGTGTACAATGCACACTGGATTTCGAAGACTTAGTGTGAAAACATGAATGTAACATATCTCAGGTGTTTGGGTTTTTCTTTTTATATATGGATTGATTACATTTGAAATGAGAATATTTTGGATATATCGGGTTACAAAAAAACATTAAAATTAATTTCACCTGTTTCCTTTTTATTTAATGTGCTATTAGAACATTTAAAATGTGGTTTGCGTTACATTTCTTTTGGCAAGAGCCAGTCTATCAGGCAACTATGACATGCAACATAGGCTGAATAAACGTATTAGGCCAGTATGCCCATTTAAGCCAATGAGTTTATCTGAATAGCTCTCAGCTATTCCCCTCCATGAGAATGGGAAACAGAACTGGTAAGTTTTGATTTGTAGGATGTCAGAGTAGAGAGACTAGGGAGGTGACCTGACTTAGGAAAGGGGTCCTCCATGGGGTACCAGAAGAGGATGTTATGGTGTGCCACTGACTGGGGTGAAAAAAAGGGCCAGACGTCCAAAGTGAGGCTGAATGCTGGAAAGGCCCACAAACCTGCCGGTGATGACAAAGGCTGGGCTCTCCTTCATCGCCCTAGCTCTGCACCAGGCTGTTCTCAGCCTCCCCAGCTCCACTGACTTCTGGGTGACCTCCAAACCTAGCCCCTTCATCTGCTCCCGCAGTGTCTCCCAGCACCTCAGGCATTCCAAAATGTCTTTCCCAACCGGCTAGAACTAGAGCCACTCCCATTCAGGAGCTTTCTGCCAACAATTAGAAAAGGAGGCAATGTGATACAGCATGATTAGCATGGCTTGCAAGCCAGGAAATTCAGATTTGTCCACTTTTTGCTGTGTGAGTCTGAGTCATATCACAACTTCTCTGGGCATCACCTGCTACATTGGTCATACAACAATACTGACCTAAATCTATCGATCTGTTGGAGGTCTCAATGAGCTAACAGGAGTAAGATGTTTTTGTTAAAGATGAGTTACACCAATAAAAGAAAATACTGTAGTCTAGAGCTGGAGGAGGAAGGAGAAAGTGAAAAAAGAAAAATAGGTAGCAGGTAAGGGATGTCATTTGCAAGGACAAGGTATGAATCCCTCCTTGTACTAACAGGAGCTGACTTTCCCCAGTGGCAAGAGGGCTCCCCCATGAAGGGCAGGCACAGGTCACAGCCTTTCTATCAGACATACCTTCCTATCCACATACCTGGCTTCAGGAATTTTCCTGCAGCTGAATAAATAAAAGTGAGTCCAGAGAAATTGTCCTAAACAAAACCTGAATGTATGTGTTAATGAATGGCTTGAAGTTTTAATGTTTCTCAGCACTGAAAAGAGGATTTTAAATTCCATTGTGAAAAATTATAATTCATCCCAGATTCACCCCCAAACCCATTCCTGTCCCAGTGGAGTGAAGGGTGGTAGAATAAGGGATCTAAAGAATGGTAGATGTAAGCAGAGTTTGCTTTTCTCGATGGTGCAATGGGCTCTGATCACACCCAATATCCAATAAGCTGTGCTGAGCATATTTACATTTTATTTAAACTCATGTTAACCTTTGAAGGAAGGAATATCCCCATTTTATAGAGGAAGAACACACCAGATGTCATGGCTGAGAGGAGTGGGTGGAATGGCTCACCGCAGGGCCTCAACATCTCCATCTTCCCAGGTGTCCGCTCCCACCCTTTGCTTCCTAGAGTTGCCTTCCCAAGCCACTATGCATCAAGCATCCCAATTCCCATCTAACTCCACAATTAAAATTTTCCCAAGGAGTAGTAAAATTCACTCCCTAATCCAATATCCAATGAAGGAATTACAATGTTAAGACTTCAGAATTTTCTTTCCCCTGTAATGCATTAGCACTTTATTAGGAGCTTTCTGAACATATCGTTATTAATTCAAGAGTGATTTGGAGATTTCAAGCAAGCTAACTGGCCAGTGGGAGATGCAACCTGTGAGTGAATGTCCACCACTCACCTTCCCATCAGGTGTTAGCACATGGAGATTAATTTAAGGCTTGGGTTGCCAGACCCAATTTTTTTTTCAGAAGAAGACAGGAATATGGGTTTATGTAAAATCTGCTTTTTAAATGTTCACTTAATTCCTTCCTCCCTTCCTTCTTTCTTCCTTTCCCCTTCCTCCCTTCCCTTCCCTTTTCCTTTTCCTCCCTCCCTCCCTCTCTCTCTCTCTCTCTCTTTTTCTTTCTTTCTTTCTTTCTTTCTTCCTTCCTTCCTTCCTTCCTTTTCTTTCTTCCTTTCTTTCTTTCTTTCTCTTTCTCTCTCTCCCTCTCTTCTTTTCTTTCCTTTCTTTTCTTCTTTCATCTGTCTTTCTTTTATTTATTTATTCATTTTAACACTGTGCAGGTCAAACACCCACATGTGGACCAAACGACGCCCAGGAGCCCACCAGCTAGGCACTGAGGTGTCACAGTCCCCCTTTCTCGGCTCATCCCACCTCCTCTGGCCCTCACAAATGAATGCAACCCACAAGGCAGCCTGTGCCTGAACACCACTGTGCCTTTGCTCGCACTGTAGCAACCCCTCTTCTACCTTCTCTACTGGAGTCTTTCCCATCCTTCAGGGATCTGATTCAATTGCACCAACACTTCCTAATCCTAAATGTTAATCTCAATTCATATCGCCCCTCCTCCAAGGCTCTCTTCAGAAAGTGACTTCCCCTCCACTGTGTTTCCGTCAGTTCTCCTCACATCCTGCTGCTCACTGCCATCATTTCCACGTTTACATCTTCCTGGTAGATCATAAATTGGTAAAAAGGAAGGAAGGGTTTGGTGTGTGTGTGTGTGTGCACATGCCAGCTATGACTTTGGTACTAGTATCCTCATTTTACAGGAGAGAGAACCAAAACTCAGGGGATAAAGGGGTCGTCTTGGTCATCTTGAGCTTTCCGTGGACACTGTGGCTTTGCCTGTCTTCTAGATATCCTGCCCCTGCTACCCAGAATCCTCCTCCTTCCCTCTCTATCTGGTGACCCCTATTCAGCCCTCAAGACAGCTTTACCTACGAGCACCTTCTTCCTGTCCACCCACCAGTTGGATGGGGCCCCTTCCCCCGAGTCTGTGCCCCACGGCAGCCTGCAGGACTGTCAGAGCACTCATGGAACTCTCTCGTGATAAGTTACCTGGGTCTCTGCCTCCTCTGAGCTGGACTGTACGTTCCTTGCCTAGCCTAGTTCCTGGCCCAGAGTGAGTGATCAGTCAGCATGTATGCAATGGCAGGAAGGAAAGGAATGATGGAGGGAGGGAGGAGAGAAGGAAGGAGGGAAGAAAGGATAGAAACAGACCACAGGCAATCAACAAATGTTGGTAGAATGAACTGCATGGATCCAAGCCCACTTCTGGGCTGAAATCGATGCTGGCTCCTTTGTGCTCCAGCCCAAAAGCAGGTAACTGGGCAGGCTCCAGCTGCACCCCTCTCTGCCCCCACTGCCCCATAGTGGGCAGGCAGGCAGCAGGTTGCTGCTTGGCTTCACAGCCCCGGCAGCCAGCATTCACCTCGGCTCTTTGCTCCTGGTCCCTGGCCCTAGGGAAGTGACTTTCTGCCACAGTCAGGCTCTGCTTTGGAAGAATAACTTCAGTTATGACAGATGATGGTGGGGATGAGCCCACCCCAGAGGCTGGCAGGAAAACGCACTGGAGGAGCTTGCAGCAGGCCAGTCTAAGAAGGGCTGACAATTCTCATTGCACAGGGCAAGCAAGGGGAAGGGAGTCTCCTTTCAGAGAACCCTGGAAGGGAGGCTCTCTGCTGCTCTGGGCGTAGCTAGAAAACTCCTGAGGCACTGGCCCTGACCTTGCACCCTTCCTCATTCAGGGCCATGAGGCTGGGCCGGACTGCTCCTGCATCTAGACCTCTCCCTGGCCCAGGCCAGTGAGAGCTATGCCGGTCTCAAGAGAAACTGCAGAGACTCTAGCCTGGTTTGAGGTCCTCAAAGGCCCAACTGCCCACTCAAGGGAGCAGTTTACAACACCCACTAACACCCACTGTGTGGTCAGAGGGGTAAGGAACACTGCGCTCACCACCATACCACCAAAGTCAAGCCAGGGAGGGAAGCCAAGGACACCATTCCTCCAGGGAATTCAGGACTTCAGAGAACTCGCCTAGAAAGCGAAAGATCTGGGGAAAGGTCACAGCGTCCATGATCTCCCATAGCCAGGGCAGGGTTCCCAGTCCCCTCCCACCCAGATTTCACATCCAAGCAGCTGGGGTGGAGGGGCAGGGTCCCCTCGCTTTCCCCTTCTCCTCCCTTGTCATCCTCTATCTCCTTCCTAGTGACTCACCCAGAGCTTGTCCCCCAACCTCCCCTCCCAGGGGCTTCCAATCCCCAGCTCAGGATAACTTAGAATACCGGGCTTTCAGTGACAGCCTTGGGCAGGCATTTTAGCTGGCTAAATCCTCAACAAACCAGTAAGGTAGGATCTTTTACCTTATTTTAAAGCCAAGAAAATGAAGTTCAAAACCGTTTTATAATTAGAAAAGAAAAAAATCTTAAAACAAAAAGAGACCACATGACTTAAATATACAAAATATTTTTAAAAAAACACCCAAAAAGAAAAAAAAAACACCCAAAACCTAATAAGAACCAGGACTTACATGAGAGAACTGACCAACCAATCCTACTGTCTTAGAAAGAAAAGAACAAGCTCATTTTATTGACTCCTCGTTGTGTGTCCGTGCTTTATGTGCACTATCTCACTTCAACCTTGGGATGACCTTACAATGCAATCTCTTAGTATCCCCATTTTATAGATAAGAAAAGGGGACAGGGAGGTGGTGGGACTTAATTGGAGCCCAGGGCATGCCATTCATCACAAGGCCACAGTTCCAGGGTTTCAGGTTCCACTTGGGGTAATGTAGCACATTTGCATTTGAACAAAGGTCTCTGGAGAAGACAAAGGTGACCCAGAGGAATGACTCCAATGTGGGGAATTTCAGGCCTCAGCTCTGCCAGTGGGCAGAGTTCTCAGGGCAAGAGCCTTTTGGCACCACCAGGCATCACCCGAAGGCAGCCACCCACACACCTGGGTAACACAGGGCTCCATTCAGCAGCTGGCAAAGCTGAGGACATGGGGATAGAGTGAGAGGGAAGAAAGCTAGGTCTTCCTGCCAGCCCCAAGGCAGGCACGAAAGTGGGGCAATAAGGAACGGCAGAAGAATGCGATTTCAGGTTCTCCACAAATGGCCCCTCACTCAAAACAGTGCGGAAGAGACGTTCGAAGCACTAGTCAGGGATGGACAGTGTGGTTGTGCAAGAGGCCTGGGTTCTTTTCCAGCTCAGTTACTCACCCCCTCTGTCACTAGGGCCTCTCCACTCCTCGGTGTCCTGCACTGTAAGATAAGGGGGCTGTCCGGGTGACCAGTGAGGTTTCCTAGAGACAAGCTCTAGGAGATGGGACCCAGAACAGGTGCCAGGAATTTGCAATGGGGTCCTGCAAAGAGGATCGAAGGACCCAGTTCATTTGGTTTAATCAAGGTTCTACCGAAAAGGACTTCTTGACTGATCATGCCCTGAGCACTGGGCTGGGAAGAGGGAGCTCACACACAGAGGGGACAGCCTCACACGTGCGTTCATGAACTCTCCAAGGCCAGAGCCCACCGCAGCAAGGAGTGATGCCTGCTGCCTGCGGACCATATTGAGGGGTCCAGGGAAACCTTCCTAGGGGAGTCCATGGGTGAAGAAGATGGGATGAGGGTCCAGCGTAAGAGAATGGAGGCGTTCAGGTGGGAAGAACTATGCAGACTGGCACTGAAGCACCAGAGAGAGAACATGCACATTCGGGAAAGAAGCACTGTCCCATTCCTTGGGTATGAAAACTGAGGCTTGGCATGGCCATAGCCAGGTGGCACAGCTGGAGTTAGAGCCCAGTTCTTCCTGACTCCCTAATAACTCTTAATATGCGTCCCATCCTCACTTCTGCTGCATGTACATCTGAGAGTGGACCCAGGGTGGAGAGGGGAAGGGAGGAGGTGTGAGGACAGGCAAGAGGCTGCAGGGAAGGATGGGAAAGACACGGATGGATAGTAGGCACTTTCTCACCACATCAAAAATAGCAGCAGTGGTTTTCCCAAACAGACTCTTGTGTGTTTGCCTATGGTGGTTTTTAAGAGCACAGCGTTCTGGAATCAGCCAGATCCGGGCTGAGCTCCTGGCTTCACCATTTAATACTTCTGTGACCTACAGCAAGTACTTAACCTCTTAGAACCTTGCTCTACTCACCAGGACAACAGGAATAAGAATAGTCATACCTTACTGGGTCGTTGGTGAAGATTAATAGCTGCTGTATTTAAAGGGCGTGGCACAGTGTCTGGCATAGGTTAAACTCAATAAAAGGTAGAAAAACCAACCACTGTTCTAAAGTTGCTCCAGTGGACTCTTCTTTTACCAGGTTTCCTCCTCAAACCCAGCATCTGGCAGGTCCTCCCACATCCTCACTGACTCCCTCCCTCCTCCTGTCTGCCTCTTTGCCTTCCCTCCATTTCAGAACCCACTTCAAAGCTACTTCTCCTTCTTAAGATGTTAGCTTGCATTTGATCAAGTGCTTCGTCAATTAGCTTGTGGAACCTCCTCAACCTCTCAACAATGCAGCGTCCACTCTGGTTATTTCAATGGTCTGGTTTACCTGGGATCGGCCAAGCGATCAACGCAGGGACTGGTGGGTCGGTGGGCTGATAGGAATTACCTAACCAGCTGCCCATGTGTGCCTGCAGTTTTTAAATTAACCTCTGGTATACATCAAAACCGTCTACCATAACCGCAAATTATGTGCTCTTGCAAATTTGCCAAACTATTAAATGAAATTTACTACTGCTCAAGAATGTTTTGCACTAATTAGGTAGATAGATGGGTATATGAAAGATTAGGGTGAGGGAGGGTGGGAAATTGGGAACCAAAGCTTACAGACTTCCTGTCAGGGGGCCTTAACCCTTTCAGTGAATGGACTCCTTTAGCAGACTGATGAAGTCTGTTGACCTTCTCTCAGAACATTAAAAAATATAAAATACATAGCTTGACTACAAAAAAACCCAATTACATTGAAATATAATTATTAGATACTTTAAAAACAGAGTGTGTAATATAGTAATATATGTTCTTTATTAATGCATTAAGTAATAAGCCCTAGCAGCAGGTATAATAATAGCTATAATTTCAAAGCTGCAATGGGCATAAATCACAGTTCAAGATATCCGCAGCAGCTGAAATATGATATCAAAATATGTCATTTCTATTGGTGACAATGTCGCAGGTACTGCAAATACACGGTGGTTTGTTGCCTACATCATTCATAATCGAACAAAATGCTAAATAAAGATGTTATTTTTTTCCCCTACCCAAGTTCACAGACTCTTCTGAATTCTATACACAGGCCCCTTGGGGCTATTAACCCCAGCTAAGATCTCTATTATTAGGTCCTTTACAATCTCTATTAGGTCCTTTACAATCTCTATTAGGTCCTTTACAATATGCACTGGGCATATTCCCAAGTTCCAGTTCACGTCACCTCCTTCTTGAGGACTCTCCACACACAGTCCTTCCTGCCCCCAAAGGTCAAGTTCTGTACACACGACCGCCCTCCGCCCTCCGCCCTCCCCTCCCATCTAACTGGCCCGGGGAGGAAGCCTGCCTCAGTAGCAACCCCCACCCAGACCAGAGACCAACCAGGACACGAACTGGGGAGAAAGGCTCAGCCTCCAGAGCACCGAGCTCAGACAACAGGATCCTCTGGAATTGGACTCATTGACGAAGGAGAGGTTCGTGTGGTAGGGGGGTGAGGGAGATTGATGGGCAGTGCTGAGCTGAGCTGATGGCATCAAAGTGAAGACCAGTGACAGGCTGCACCAACAGGAGAGCCTCGAACTCAGAACCCTCTGCACCCAAGGGTGCCTGCCCTCCTCCCTGGTCTGTGCTGAGATATTAGCACTGCATTTTAGGGCTCCTCACCCTCTTCCTTAGAATCAGCTTAAGGGACACTCTGTTCTCTGCATCAGAAGAACCCTAAGTCAGTATTAACAACAGCATTTTACAGATGAGGAAGCTGTAGTTCAGTAAACTTGAGTCATCTGCTCTGGCTCACAGGGCTACGTGATGGTGAAGCCATTTTCCCTTTCTTACCCTTCTGTATTTGAGGAGCAGAGAGGTGATGGCTTCAATATTTATTTTAAATCACACAAATGATACATGAACACAATCTCTTAAAAAACTCGAACATTACTGATTGACATGCCTCCCTAACAAATGTAGACCCTGACCACATATTCAGTCACTACCCAGCTTGACATTCTTAGTCTTTTAAACCTTTCCCCGGGAGTGGAGTGGCTACATTTTCCAAGACAGAAGAGAGCAACACGGTAAGGACCAGCAGACGAGCACAGCACCTGGAAACGCTCAGCGCTGCTGCCTGGTGCCCTGCTATGAAAATCAAAATTGATTTCACTGAGTGCTGGCGTCTCCAGCTTCTGGGCAGAAATCAGGCTGTGGAGGGGAACTGGCACCAAGGGCTGTTCTTTTACCTTTGCATGGAGCAAATTCTCCCCAATGCCATATTTCTCTGCCCCCTTGTCATTTGACATCAGAGCAACAAACAAGAAATACATACCAAAGGAGACATAAAGGATCCTTCCAACAAAGGGGGGAAGGCCACAGCCCCATTAAAAAGCATATACCCAGCCAATAAATTTTATTTACTTTGGGGGAAAAATAATGGGGAAGGAGATGGGAATTGGGATTTATGTTTCCTCCCACAATGCCTGCATCCCTGGAAAGCTATCTGAGGAA
Source organism: Smutsia gigantea (assembly GCA_032199065.1). Taxonomy (NCBI): domain Eukaryota; kingdom Metazoa; phylum Chordata; class Mammalia; order Pholidota; family Manidae; genus Smutsia; species Smutsia gigantea. Next base: position 71,765 of record JAVSCE010017299.1, on the reverse strand, counting down.
CAGAGTCCAGGCTCGGGGCCCTGAAGCAACAGTGAGGTGGTCCTTTTGAAAACAGACTTTTTTCCCTTGGAGAAAGAACATTCAGCCAGCTTCTTCAGACACCACCAATCTATAACTGCCTGCATATCACATTAACCATCTACTTGAACTCTTGGGGCAGCATTTATTTTATCCTGGAAACAGACAGACCTATTTTTAGCAGGGAGCCCCTCTTCTTTCCTTGAATCCTACTTTGAAAAATGTTCACAGAAAGGTCTATTAGAAGCCTCATAGAGTAAACTTTGGGTCTGGGAGATTAGCATTCTGAGGCACAGAGAGGTTAGGGATCTAGTTGTAAATCACACAGCTGGTTAGCAACAGATCTAGGCTCCATTTCCCGGGCACCCTGACCTCCAAGCCTGCACCTTTTCCCAGATACCCTACTACAGAGTAGCACAAAGTGCTTAGGCATCTGACCTCCAAAGACAGAGCTCTGTCAATCCCAGTCTATTATTTATCAGTTTCATTAGCTCTGGGCAAGTCACTGAGCCTCTCCAAGCCTCATTTTCCTCATCTACACATCTGGGGTTATGACTGTAACTATCTCTAAGATTATTGCAAGGATTCCATGTGCCAGGCCTGACACACATGATCCCTGTTACTATACAGTACTGCTCTTGCTTCACCTGCAGAAGTGGGTGGCTCTGTCATCTGAAATGTGATAACTGGATCTGCACAACTGCCCAGTGATACACAAGAAAAGACTGTTGTCAAACCCACTTTCCAGTTAAGAAAACTGAGGCCCTTACAGAGATGACATAACTTGCATGAGATCAGAGTTTTAAAAATGAGTACATTCTCAGCTTTAAGAAGGCCTAACTGACCCCCTACCACACCTCCCAAGGTATGGGTTGAATTAGAAATAAAGGCTACCTTTTCCCTCCCCACTGCAGAGCAGAACCATGTATGTATCACTGACTTACACATGACCCTTCCTTATAAACTGGAATCAGCATTGTGCCTGGTACAAAGCAGAGACTCAATGCAGTTTTGACGAATGAGTGAATTACTGAGTGAACGAAAAGCCTGATCGGCAGATAAGAAGGCCCTGCTTGGCCCAGAAGCCTAAAGTAGGTGTCTTGTTGCAGAAAGTAGAAGGCAGGCAGACAAGACTGCCAGTGGCAACAATAAGAAGTCCATTCTCTTCATTCATTCCCATGTAGCCTGTTCCATGGGGAAGAACCCTTTGACAGGACCAAGGGCTGAGCCTCTGATCTCAATGATCATGTCTGAACTGTTTCCAAACCGGGCCCACATGGCTCAATCCTGGGCCCGGAAGAAAACTGTGAAGCACACATAACCTTCCTTCAGCTAAAACAGATGTAATAATGCTGCAGGCAAGGGGCAGCCCATCTATCTTCCGAATTGTAAACTCTACTCATAATAAGATTTTTCTCCCTGTCACACCTTAGGCTGCTACTGAACTGAAGCAAAACCAAGATATCCATCTCCCAGCCATGAGCAGTGGCCCTCACAAGGAGGCAGGGATGAAAGGAGACTACCTGGCTAAGAGAAGCAGAGGGAGCTGGAAGGAGCCCTGGATTAGGCAGCAGAAGCTGGGGGTGGGGAATGCCCTTAACCAGCTGTAGGTGCTTAGGCAGTCAGTGCACTTTGCTGGACCTCTGTTTCCTGCAAAATTAAAGTCCAAAGCTCTGGAAATGGGGCCAGTGGGGGAGGGGATGGTTATGAATCACATGATATCATATGCAAGATATTTTATGTTAGCTATCCAGGAACTATCCATACTTTTCATTCGAATCTAGAAGATACATGTAAGGCTCGTCTCCCCTGTAAAAAATCGTTAAGAAATAATAGACTGGATGGTTTTCATCCAGTAAACATTTATTGAGTACCTTCTATGTGGCTTTCTCTGTGCTAGGAACTGAGACACAAATATGACAGGAGAGTCCTGCTTTTACCACGCTCAGTGAAGACGCTATGTTTGCTGTGAGAGAAGCACATCCAAGGGGCTTTGGAAACAAAGAAAAGGCAGCATTTGACTCTAGTTAGGAAAGGCCTTTGGGGAGGAGGGGGACCTTAAGTTTAATGCTGAAGTTAAAAGCTGAACACACATTCAGTGGTGAACAAGTTGGAAGAGTACTTTAGATAAAGGGCAGCATGCGCAAAGGCAATGTGTGTTCCAGGAACTGCTTGAAGTGTAATTGTGAGTGGAACATAGAGGGTGCTTACTGAGAGGGGTGTGTTGGGGGCAGACAGGGGAGTGGTAGAAGCCAGAAATGAGGCTAGAAAGGCAGGCAGGGTCCAGATTAGGAAATGCCATGTAAGCCACCCTAAGGAATTTTACATTGTAGGCAAAGAGTTCTTTCTAGTTTTAAGTCTACGGTGAGCCACCACTCCCAGTGTGACTCTTCCTAAGTGCTGGGCAGAGGTCTTGGTCAGCGAGCACAGTGGGCAATAGGGAACAAGTGGAGGAAGAAGGCCTTGCTGCCTCTTGGCACCCAGAATGGGCATGGGCTGTCTGACCAAGGCACCGGTAGGAAGTGCATGCATGGGGGCGAGTCCGGCACTTGCCTGTCAGTCTCTCTGTCTCTGTCCCAGCCAGGGGCCTCTGACTGGCCATCACTATAGCTGAAGAAGGAAGGTACTGGTGGGCCCCGGCAATGGAATGCAGAAGGGGTATTGCCCATTCGGGCTCCTGGTCGTCACTTGGCAAAGAGTCTTTCAGTCCCTCTAAAGGACTCTGCTCTTCACTTCAGGGCCTCTCACATGCTGTTCTTTCTGCTTAGAAGGCCCCTGTCCACCCTCTTCAAATAGTTAAATCCTACCGGCCTTCAGCCTGAGCAACTACTGTACCTATCACAGATTCTCCATTCTTTCCTTTCAAAGAATTCAGCACTGTTTGTGACCCTATATTTATTTGAGTGATTGGACGCATGTCAGTCTTGGCCACTGGACTGCAAGCTCCATGAGGTCAGACAGTGCCAGTTTTGTTCATTTCTGTACCCACCACCTTGCCCAGTGCATGGCACACAGCAAGTATTTGTTGACTGAATGATAGCCTGGTGTGAACCCCAAGCCATTCCCCATTCTCTCTGAACTTTAAAATTCCCTAAAACTCACATTATGGTCCAATGCGGATGCATTTTGGACATGGGCAGAGAGTTGGATTTGAAAAGGCAGGCTCAGAGTGGACTCTGCTTCTAGTCCGCATGTAACTGTGGGTTCTCCTGTGATCATGTTTTGAAAGGCTCTAAAGAACTGCATTTGGTTTACTCAGGTAGGTAAGTAGTTCCTTGGGAATTGTGTTTTTAGTTCAAGATGCTTTCTCTGCAGGCCTCAGCCTGGTCGCTGTGCATCTGACCCTACTTCATCAATGGGACTTTGCCCAGGCTTCATTCAGATGGCCATCCTGGGAGAGAGGGGCTCTCCACCTCCCTCTCATGGAAAATATCTCCTACTGGCCCCCAGGCCTGTACCCTAGGATGCTTAGGAACTAAAAGCTTGTTCCTGCAGCCCTGGCAGATGCCCACAGAAAGCGCAGATTCAGACCTGGTGTTGGGGGCATTGGGCTCGACTTCCCAACTCCCATGTTAAGCAACTGGCCACTCTACAGGGACAATGTATTTGGGTTCAAAGGTGATCAAAGGTGAGACCTTAAGGGACAAATGAGGGAGGGAATCTCACCAAGTGGCGCGCTCAGCAAAAGCGCTCTTGGAGGCAAGCTGGCCCCTGAGAGTCACCCCACAAACTCCACCCAAGGTCGAGGCCCAACGGGAGCGCTGGAAAGTTCAGCCAGAGGCCGAGAGGTACCAGGATGGGGACTGGGGGCCGTCTTTGTCGAAAGAAGGGAGACCAAGAGCTCGATTCCAGGTAGTCCTTGGAGGCGGCGGCAGGGCGCCCTAGTCTCCCGCAAGCTGCATCCTGGACCGCAGCGCCCGGCTCCGAAGCGCTGGGCGAAGGCTGCACCAGCCGAGCCGCAAGGACACCGCGGCCTGCCCCCTCCCCAGCACGGGGCCCGGGGGAGTCGGTCCGGGCGGAAGGGGAGTGGCGCCCGCCGTTGGGCAGCCCCCTCCCCACGCTGTCGCGGACCCCAAACGAGGGCGCCAGCTCTGCCCGGGCTGCCGCAGCCTCTGCCCCAAGGGGAGCCGGGGACGCGGCGCGGGGAGGGGGCGAGGCGGGCCGCCAGGCAGAGGAGAGTGGCCGAGCGCGGGGCCGAGACCAGCCGACGCGCTGCGCGGACGGGGGGTCGCAGAGAGCCTTACCTTGGCGAGCGGCAGGGGGCCGGCCGGCGCACAGCCCGGCTTCGGGGCGCACGCAGTGTCCGGGTGCCCAGCCCCGGGCTGGCGCACGCTGATCGGCCGGGGCGCGCACACCTCGCGCGCCCTCTCGCCGGCGGGTTCGGCCTGGGGCCCGGCGCGCTCACCCGTGGGCACCCCCACCGCGGCCGCTGCGGGACTGGCCGGGCGCGGCCGGCCGAAGCTTCGCCCGTCGTCGCCGGCTGCCAGCACCACCGAGTCCCCGCCTTCGCTGGGGGAAAAAAAAAGACTCCTGACGCGGCGCGCGGGCTTTGGTGTGTGGGAAGGGGCAGCGTTGCGAAATCAAGGGGAGGGTTTAAGCCCTGATAAACTCAAAATGCCCTTGGGCAAAATTTGAAAGAAAAAGTTTTTGAAAAGAGAGCCGAAAACTCCTAATCTGTGTGGAGTGCTTTTCCGATTTCCAAAGCGCTTTCACATCCGTTACCACTACAGTACCGACTGTTGGGGCATTTGTGTCCTCATGTTAGAGCTGGGGGACACCATCACATCACACAGGTAATGACTTGCCCAGGCCAGGACTAGAACTCGGTCCTGGTGATGGATTCCAAGGGCACTGCGGTGCTGTACACAGCCAGTGGGATTTTCTGATTTTAGGGGGAGGAAGAGAGAGCGTGGGGTGGATGTAACGGAACTTTTCTGTCTTCTAAGTCATTTCTTTTTCCATTTGCTTTGGTCCTTCCCAGTCATTGATTTAGGCCCACTCAGGAATCCTGAGTCCCTCATTTCATATTCCCACCTTCCAGAATGCTTATCAGTTCAAAATATTTGCATTTCAGTCACAGAGTTGAATGACCAGCGTGTAAGTGCCACGCGTTCTGCACAATAAACTCAGGAGGAAAGAGGTGTTGCTACCTCATTTTACACATGAGGAACAACAGGCCGGGGCGGGGTCAAGTGTAGTGGAGGCTGTGGGACTCCAGGTCCCAGCTCTGACCCACCATACACACCTCCAAAGGCTTGGCTCCTATGAAACTAAACCAAAGAGGTTTCATTTTTGACACTGACACCCTGAAGGGGTAGATATTTGGGGCAAAGGACACTTCTGGGATTCTCATTTTCCCAGTTTGATGGAAACATGATTATAGCGATTTTGCTTCACTAGGGCTCTGCTGGAAGCAAATCGATGCCTCTAGAGCAATAACAAATGGCAACAGAGGCTTGACCTCAGGACTGGGAAGTAGTAGGGAGTAGTGGGGACTGCGGTGAGTTTGAAGGCAGCTCTAGGCTCCTGCCCAAGGGGAGGGGCTGCTGCTACTCAGCACTAGTCAAGTTCTGCCTTTCAGAGCAGGGAGTTAATATGGCCATATCTTACCATTGTTTTAGGAGAGGCTGCAAATCCAGACATTTTAACTCACTGTTGATAACTCATTTAAAATAGGCTAAACAATTGATATCTATATGTCAACATTATTCAAACCAAACAAAATGAGTTTATGGACCAGATCCGGCCCATGGAGTAGGGGTTTCTGCCCTTGAGTCTGGGATATTTCACATTGTTTGATTTGAGCGTCCCAGTGCCACTGTGGGATGGGCCCAGCATGGATTACTATTTCCATTTTATGGAAAAGGAAACCCCAGCTCAGGAGGGTTCCCTGACCAGCTCACCGTTGTGTACAAGCTAGCAGAGCTGTAACTGAAACCCAAGCATTCTGACTCCTGGCCTGGAGGCTCTTCCCTCTGCATCCTCTGATCTCATTAAGAATCTGTTTCTTGGTTTCTGGGATTGTAAGCCAAGTTAGGCATGGGTCTGGCACTGGGGTGTGGAGACATAGCACCTTTCCTGGGAAGATGGAGCAGGAGTGTGCCGGACAGCTGTCCTCGAAAGCTCAGCCTGATGACTCAGAGATGAAGCTGAGTCTTGAGGGTAAAGCTGAGTCAGAGGAAGCAAGGTCCAGATCGGGGCAGCCAGGGGTTCTGGATCCCAGATTAGGTTATGAAGAAATGAACTAAGAAAATACACCGACCCCGTCTCCCAGAAAACCAGAAGCCACAGGCACAGAGACACCAGCTAGAGCATTGCTCACTTGGTCTGTCATCACAGGAAAGCAACAAGGTTAGACTGGAAAAGTTAGATTGGAAAGTGGGTCTTTGCAGGCAGCAAGCCTAAGAATCTCAGGTCTGGGCATCTGCATGGCAAGACGCAGCCTCGCCGTTCAGACAGAGTGAGTCTCAATAGCTGATTTAGAATGACTGGGCACAATGCTGCTGTCGCCCGAAGTTCTGTAATTGAAAGACTGAGCAGCAGGCAGAGGACAGAATGCCTCCTTACCCCACCCTTTGCTGGAGTTTGGAGCAGGGTGTGGGAGGATTGACAAGCATTCACAGTCTATCATGTATGTACCAGGCACTGTGTGGAGCAAGCACGATCTCACTAGGATTCAAAATAAAACTGTGAAATGGCTATTACTCTCCTATCAAGGATAATGAGACAGAGTATCGCTTGCCTGAAGACACAACCAGTAAATTGGGGAGGTGGGATTTAAACTTGGGTCTTCGTGACTCCAAAGACTAAACCCTCTCTAAGTCAGGGCCTGGAAATTGCAGCTGACTTGGAAATGAGTCACTCAGATCCTGTTTCAAGAAAGGACTGCTCAACGGTCAGCAGTGTGTGGTTAGCCGGGTCCACAGTGCTGCGGGCTCCTGCAGGGTCTGGCTCAGTGAGTGGTGTGTTAGTAATGTTTAACAGCTGGTTCTTGAGGTTGGGGAGTGTGTGCATAGATAAGGTCAATTCTCATTATTCCTGGTAGTTCTGTTAAAGCAGCCACAAACACTGAAATTGCTAATATTGAACCATTGCTCCCAGGGGAAATACAGGGTTGGGTTCCTACAAGCTTCTGGGCACATTTTCATCAACTGATCAATACATAACCTTGTTTTGTGTGTTTGTTTAAAGACTATAGTATATATATATATATACACAAACACACATTATTTTTTTAATATATATTATTGATTTGTTAACATTGAATTAATGACCAATAGCACTATAATTCACATCTGAACAAAAGCTTATTTAACACATGACTTTTCTCCATAAGGCACATCCCAGCCTTCTTGTGCTTAGGAGCACTAGGGACCACTTCAGCATTATCCTTTGGGACTAATTTAAACAGTGAAATCACACAGAAAAAGTTCAAAAATGAAAAAAGAATTCCACTAAATAGACCTTGAAAAGGACACTTGAGTATAACATGAGCGCTGATGTACAAAGGCAGAGAGTCACCTTGCTCACCTTCAGCTGGGATGTGCACACCAGTGACTCAAAATTTTCACCACTCTGCATAGGTCTGTGAATGACTGTGAAAGTGCTACAAGTATTGGTTTGGGGTTACGAATTAATGTTAGCAAGTAAGTGAATTTGCAAATACAGAATCCACATATTATGAAGGTTGGCTATACCTGTATATGTCCATGTGTGCCTCCTGGGCCCTTCATATCCACAACCTATCCTTCCAGGCTTATCTCCCATTATCCTCTGCCAAACTGGAGAGTTCACCATTCTTCAGACACGTCCTACACTTATCTAGCTTTGTGACGAGTGCAGGCTGCACCTGCATCCTTCCTTTCCTGACTTCCAATACACACACACACACACACACACACACACACACACACACACACACACAAACACCCCTTATTTTCCTTTGTTTTAGTGATTCTGTTGTGCAACTGTACCTCCTCCATGAAGGCCTTCCTGATGCCCCAGACAACGGGATTTCTCCATCCTTGGGGCCACCACGCCATTTTGAAGACTGTCAGACACGGCTCATGTTCTGCCTTGTGCTACAGGGCAACTTTAGTGATTTTCAAAAAAACACAAATCTGACCATGCCACTCCCTTGATTCAAATACCTTAAAAGCATACCATTGCTCTTGGGGTAATGCCTGGATTCCTTCGAGAAGACTTACAAGTCTGCTCCTTCCTACCTCCCAGTCTCAGTCTGTGCCCCCCTTGTCGCCTCTCCTCCTAGGCACGGGAGATTCCTCTTGGATCCTCCAGCACACTGGGTTCTTCCCTGCCCAGAGTTCTGTGTGTTCTTCTGCCTGGAATTTTTCTCCTTTCAATTCCTTGTCTAGATAATTAATACTCATCCCGTGAGTCTCAGCTTAAACATCACTCTGCAAAGAATCTCCCTGATGTGCCCCTAACCTTTGGACTAAGTTAGGAGTTCTAGTGTCCACTCTCATAGCCTCTCTGCTTTTCTTTTATCACAGAGCACAATCTAAATGATGTGTTATTGCCCATTTCTCATGTGAGATTGTAATTACATAAGAGTGGCCTATATCCCATTTGTGTATTTCAGCATCTAGTTCAGAATCTGGCACATATAAATGTAAAATCTTCCTCTCAATAAATGTTTTATGAATGAATAAGTAAATAACTCTCCATTGCCATGAGATCTTTCGGGAGTGATAGGAGAGCAGATAGTAAAGTAATCATGGAGGATTCAAGTTTCTTTTACTTACTTGTGATGTTAAATTACTACCATATTAGTGTTTTATACTACACACTTAATTCTAAATTCAAAAGTATTATTATTAAATTCAAAAGGAATTATTATTAAATTCAATAATTATATTGTTAAATCAGTGTAAAGGTCCGCTTACATTATATCATACACAAAAATCATTTCGCTAATGTAGATTAAATTGTGAAAGATAATCAGTGAGCTTCTCGAATATAACAGGAGAATACTCATGTTCTCAGAGGCAAAAATTTCTTAAATAAGACAACAAAAGCACTAACCCTAAAGAAAAACATTGATAAATTTGGAATACATCGCAATTAAGAACTCCTGTCCATCAAAACTTACTGACAGAAACAACCACCATTCTATTCTCTTTTATGATTCTCAGCTTAGCCAGGCAGATCTCTTACTCCATGTGATGCTGGTTGGGGTTGGGTCATCTACATTCAATGGAGCTGGAACATCCAAGATGGCTTTTTCACATGGCAGGTTAATAAATACTGGTTATTGATTGGGAGCTCAGCTAGGGCTGCTGACTCGGCAATGCCTACACATGGCCTCTCCGTATGGCCAGGGCTTCTCCCAGACTGTTGTCTCCAGGGCAAGTCTCCCAAGAAGCAAAAAGTAGAAGCTGCCCAATCTCTCAAAGGCTGGGCCCAGAACTGGTGCAACTTCACTTACAACATGTTTTATTGGTTAAGCAGTCATGGGGCAAATTAGATTCAGAGGGAAATAATAATAAATATCAACTTTCAATGGAGAGAGTGAAAAAGGATTTACAGTCTTCTTTAATCTACCTCAATACCATTAAGAGAGTATAATAGCAAACCACAGACTGGACGAAGATGTTTCCTAAACATACGTGTTATAGGCTGAATTATGCGCCCCAAATTCACATGTTCATGTTCTAACCCTTAGTACCTTAGAAGGTGACCTTCTTCAGAAATAAGATTATTGCAGATGTAATTAGTCAAGATGAAGTCATATTGGAGGAGGATGGGCCCCTAATCCAACACAACTCGTGTCCTTATAAAAGGAGAAATTTGGTGCAGAGATACATACATGGGGAGAGCACCATGTGAAGAAGGCAGAGATCCACAAGGAGTACCAAAGACTGCCAGCAAACCACCAGACACTAGGAGGGAAGCATGGAACAGACTTTTTTCTCACAGCCCTCAAAAGGAATTAACTGCCAACACCTTGGTCTTGGACTTCTAGCCTCCAGAACTGTAAGATGACACATTTCTGTTTAAGCCACCCAGTTTGTGGTCCTTTTTTATGGTTTTCCTAGGAAACGAATACAATGTATAAGGAGTATCTTCAAAGCACTCCGATAGAGAAATCCAATAGAGAGGCGAGAAAAAGTTTAAACAAACACTTCAACAAGAAGATATTTAAAAGACCAATCATATTCAAGAGGGCTCATCATCCTTAGTCACTAGAGAATTGCAAATTAAGTCTTAATCAGGTATCAGTGCACAGTCTTCAGAATAGCTTATACTAAAAATGTTAATAATACAAAGTGTTGGCAAGTATCTACCAAACCTGAATATATGTATAATTATGACATAGTAATTCCACTAGTCGTAGGCTCAATAAAAATGTGTACGTATGTACACCATAGGGCATAATCATGATTGATCATAGCATTACTATTCATAACTTCCCCAAACTGGAAACAATTCCAATTTATGTCCAGTGTAGAGTGGACAAGTAAACTGTGGTTTAGCCATACAATGGAATACTCCACAACAGTGAAAATAACCAGCTACTACTACATGCAAGCACATGGATGAATTTCACATAAATGAATGATGAGCACCAAGTACAAAGAGTATAGACTATGTTATGCCATTTAATAAAGTTCAAACATAGGAAGAACTATTCTATCAAGATAGAAATCAGAATAGTGGGTATCTTTGGAGAGCACAACTAGGAAGTGGCACAGGGAGGTGATGATGTTCTATTTTTTTAAATATGATAATCACAATACTATGGTACTTTGTGAAAATTCACTGAATTGTATTTTATTTGCACACTTTTCTGTGTGTGTTATGGTTCAATGTAAATTTTTATTTAAAAATTTAATAAACTCATTCCAAAGTATCAGATCATCTCCACCCACTGATAACTGGAAATGCTAGTCATACTTTTCACATTTGTAATGATTTATAAATACGCTGTACTGGAAAATCATTCTGATCATTTCTGAGGTTTTGTGAAGAGGAGATTATAATTTCAATTTTTAAATCTTTTTATACAATGAAGCTTTGTTGTGTATGTGAAATATTCAATGTCAATTAACTATTTAAAACTTGGTTAAATCATAGAGTGGACAATAACACAGTAAGCAAGGAATCTGACATTACGTTGGGAGGCACAGGTGGCCCATTTAATGACGAAATTGGTCATCAAACAGATCTCAACAACATCAGCTTGCCTCCCAGTCTCCATACAGATGGCACTCTACACACCAGCCTTCTGAGCATGGAGTTCCTCCAACCTTGGGCTCAATCTCTCTGACTTCACATACAGTATTCTCCCCCCAGGACAGGTTTGCATAGTTCTTCACCTAGCGAACTCCTTCTGAATCTAGTTCAGATATCACCTGACCCCAACGACAGTCTCCTACATGGCCCCCAGTGGTCCCCTTCCCCCTGTTTTCACGCTCTGTGCAATCCCCTTCTCTTGAGTGTGGGCTGGACCTAATGATTCACCTCTAACAAACAGAATATGGTAGACGTGATGGGATGTCACAAGATCAGGGTACAAAAAGACTGGCTTCCATCTTGGGTGCCCTCTCTTTTTCCTTTACTCCCACTCCCTTGCTCTGAGGGGAGTCAGGTATCTTATTGTGAGTACCCCTATGCAGAGGCCCAAATGGAAAAAAACTCATGTGTCTGGCCAACTACCAGTGAGGACCTAAGGCCCGCCAATAGCGAAGTGACTGTGCTTCAGGGTGACTCCTCCCTAAGCCAAGCACTGAGATGACTACAGTCCCAGACGATACCTTGATTACAGCCTTGTGAGACCTTGAGCCAGAGGAGCCAACGAGCTGTACCCTGATTTCTGACACACAGAAACTGTGAGCCAAGACATGTTTGTTGTTTTGAGCAGCTAAGGTTTGGGGTAATTTGTTCTATAGCAGTAGGTAACTAATAGAGCCCCCATCCTCACCCCTCCCACTCTAGGTTGGATTTGCTGCCCCTGTTGCACCCATTGCTTCCTACAATCAAGCATTTATCACAGCTTGTCATAATCTACTGTTTACTTGCCTACCTCTCCCATGAAAGGGACCAGGGACCAATGTCATTCCAGTTCCTAGAACTTAGTTGTACTCAAGGTTTGATTAATGCATGAAAGAATAAGTAGATGATAACTGTTTAACCTTGGGAAATAACCTCTCTGATTCTTAATCATTTCATTTGTAAAATAGTAACAAAATTTATAGAAATATTTAAGAGGAAGAATGAGCATGTCTTGGTAAATAATTAGATGTGAGAGGTGAGGGAAAAGGAAAAGTCAAAGTTTGGACAATTGGGTGTCCATACGAGAGAGAAAAAATACCAGAGATGGAGACTGTTTAGAGTGGAAGGTGGTGAGTTGAATTTTGGACATGCCAAAACTGAGGTATTTTTGAACACTTCCACCAGGCTGATGGTTATGCAGTCTGATGCTTAGAAAGAAGTTTATGGTGTGATGTATTTGGGAGTTAATGGCATGTAGATGGTAATCAAAGCCATGGGAGAGAAGCCAAAGAATGAGATAAGTTGTGGGGTGAGAATGGACCCTAGGGAAGATTCTCATTAAGAGGAAGAAAGAGGTGCACATGAACTGTGGGGAGAAGACAGGTCTGTCTAGAATTGGAAGAATGTGGTGACCCAGATGGATGGCTGTAGACAGTGCCATAAAGCAGGGAACGATCAATAGTAACAAATATAGCAGGAGCAAGATATTAATTGAAAAACATCCCTTGGATTCAGTAACTGGAAGATCATCGGGAGACTGTGGTCGCCTGCATTTTTCAAACGTGATGGCAACACTATTTCCAATCCCACATGCTCTTCTACAGTGTGACCTCACCACTGTGCAATTGAGAGATGGGGTCCATACTAATTTCCCCCCGACTCTAGGTGGACTTGTGACCACTCTGGCTAATGAATTATAGTGGAAGGCATGCTATAGGACTTCTGAGGCTATAAAAGTCATAATGACTTCTGAGTCATAAAAGGCAATGACTCTTCTACCTCATTCCTGGAACACTAGAGCGTGCCATGTAAGACACCAGACTACCCTGAGACCATGCTGTGAGGAAGCCAGACCGCAGAGAGAGGCCGTGTCTCCGGTCAGCAGTGACAAGCCATCCTGCATGACCAATCTGTCTTCCTAACTCTCAGAATGCATGAGTACAATAAAATGGTTGTTTTATGCCACTAAGCTTTGGGGTAAATTGTAATTTGTTACACAGTCACAGTACCTAGAACATCACTTTAGGCAAAGTTGTTTCCATGGAGTGGTCAGGACAGAGGCCAGTGTGTAGTGGGTTGGGGAATGTGTAGGGGGTAAAGAAGGGGATGACACATGAATAGGGTACAGTTGGGGGAGGTCAGAATGGAGTATTATAGAAGGGGGCTTAGGAGGGCTCCTGTCAGATGGAGTCAACTGGGCAAATTTATAGGCAAGAGGAAACTATCAGAGGAGTGGGAAAGTTGAAGCAGAGAATTCAGCAGGGGCGGTGTGGCACAGGTTGAAGAGCAGGGCTTGAATGGTCTACTGAGACTAGAAAATAACCGGAATGTGCTGGGGAAGGAAGGCATAGCAGGAGAGCAGAGCAAGGGCAATGGTGGTGCTGGGGCTGTTCCCATGATCACACACAGGATCCGGACTTTCAGCCAGGCGGACTGAAGGACTCAAGGAAATGGGAGGACCAAAGGGCTGGGGTCACTTAGAGGTCAAGGTGCAGGTGTCATGGGTAAGAGGTCATGAGATAGCTAACAGGCTGGGAGAATGCCACCACAGAGGAAGTTACTGGAGTCTAGATGCTCCGTTCTGGCTCACGACAAGATCCGGGGTGGAGCCTGCAAGTGGTGGCTGAAGGAGAGTAGAGGTGAGGTCCCTCGGAGCTAAGGAGACCCAAGAAGTGACAGTGCGGTCAGTTGGCTGCCTGGGCACTGAAATCTCTTAGGATGGTGCAGGCCCTGAGCAAGAGAGGGAGACTGAGAGCCAGGCCATGAGTGATTCAGTGAACGAACCTTAGACAGTTTTCAGTGCTTTAGGAGGAGAGCGGTCAGATGGCATGGGGCTCAAAGAAAGATATGAGTGTGGACAAACAGTGCCGCGGAAGTGACACTAGAGAGCCAAGACAGTCCAGACATCGTTTCTGCTTCATAGGTATGGGCTAGGGGTGAAAGGGTGGGCAACTTTCTCCTAAAGGGCTATTGTGAAGACTTCTGTTAAGACAAAAGGGGATGAGATCCTTCTGTAAGTGTTTCGGGGGAAAGGGAGATGTATCGGAGGATGGGATGGCTAAATAGGTTTGGGAGTGGGGTGAGTAGGAAATACAAGGAGGGAAATAAATGGTGGGAGAAAGGGGTATGGGATTTGAGGTTGGGGAAGGGATGCTGTGCTATGAGGCATTTGTTCTATGCAGGGATCCTCTTAAAAAGTGTCCCCAGTGGAGGGAAAGGCCCAAGTTAGGCAGGCAGTGGAAGCCTTGTTCCAGATCAAGGTCCTTATTCCCCAAATCCAGGGCCTCTCCTCTAGGCAGGCCCCTCCCACTGGAGCCAGGAGGCCCCTGTGCCTGGCAGATGACTGTCTGTGGAGATACTGCAACGGGGGTGGAAGGCGGTGGGTGAGGGTGGGGCTTGACGGTGAGACCCTCAGGTGGCCTGGGCATCCTTGGCTCAGGAAGTTACACAGAGCAGTGGATCTTCCTGTTATGACTGTTTTGCTATAAAAGAAACAAAAAATAGAATTCTTGAACTCTCTTGAGAGGAAAACAATAAAAAGTGATCTGACCACGCACCTGGCAACTCATTTTAAATAACTTTCTTTGGCTACTTTAAGACAGAAATGGACATGCTCCTATTAATAAGCCAGGCTAAGTAAGGCCTGTCTATGGCCAGGGAGACTCTGAAAGCCTCTTTCCCCATAGAGTTCTCACTGGGACAAAGAGCAGGGAGGTGCGCCTGGTACTGGACAGGACCACACTGGTCACGGCAGGTAGAAAATTCTACAGGGACTTCTAATTCCACCTCTTGTCCCTCACAGTGGAGTTTATACACATAATTGCCACAGCTAAAGGAGTGGGTTTACTGAAGACCAGGCATCTTGCTTCCTAGTTTCTCTGCATAACACCGCCAACAACCAGGGAGAAGGCTCTATTCTAGCCCCGCTTTAGAGGTGAAAACTGAGACTTAGCAGAGTACCTTTCTACCCTCTACCCTGCCCCCTTCAACCCCCCACAGATAGAGGGGGAAGCTGGGACTCTAGGCAGACTAGGTCCGGAGCCCAGGGAAATACCCACTCCCAGGCTTTGCCTGCCTTCCTGAGGTCGGGTTCAGTTGTGGGAAGGCCTTCTTCCCCTCACACCGTGTCAGATGTGGCTGCAGGCAGCTGGTCATCACGCCCAGCTCTCCACTGTGCTCACACAGTCATTCAGTGTCCTCGCTGTAACCTGCAAAGTCCCCGTGCACTGAAGACTAGGTCTCCTTCCACCCAGAATCTCCCCTACTACCTGCAGGGAGGCCACCTCCCGTCCATCCGTCCATCCGGCACAGGCTTCCTGGTTTTGAGGAAAGAGAGCCACTCCCAGTACCTGAGGAGAAAGGGAGGAGGTGGAGTCAGGGCTGGAGGTAGGGACTGACGGTGCCTGGGGGCTTCTGTGTGTCCTGGACCATGGGGTTTCCATCTGCCTCTGCCTTTTTCATGGTCTTGTCCTTTCCATAGTCTCACTTCTCACTGCTCACCTCCTGCTATCAAGTTCTCCCCTACTCCAGGTTTCTCCTCCCAGCACGGCCCTCACAGCCCTGACTCCACTGTGAAGAACCTTCCAACGCATTCCTGTGGCCTCCAGCCCTGCTGCTGACTGCCTGCATGTCTCAGCATTTCTTGGTTCAAATTCCTGAGGTGGGAATCTGATTGGCCCGGCTCCCTCTTTCTGCCGTAGGTCATAGGTCGCCGGCAGGCCCGGGTTGGCTCAGATGACTTCCCCTGCTGTGCTGGATAGTGTGAGTGGGACAAAACAGGACGGAATATGGCCGAGGAATGTCCCTCTCCCCTTTCAGCCAGGGCTATTTTTTGAATTGTTCCTTTTAGAAAGAACAATAGCCAACATTTGTACTGTACTTGTAAACCCTCACTGGCCCCGAGGCAGGAACACAGCCTTTTGGGGCCTTTACAAATAAGGGTTTTAACTGCCAGAAATGCTAACATACAATAAGCCTGTCCTCATGGCAGCGCTCACTATTGCCTAATGCCATTCGCCTTCAAACTGCTCCTCCCACAGAAATGTCTGTCTATCTCTGGGAGGTCCCAAGTAGTGGCTCCTGTGTGAGCTGCGTCCAGTCTGCTTCCAGATGACTGCGCTGTGGTTTCTTCTGCTCCTGCCACGCGCTCTGCTGGGCCCGCCAACTCCAGCCCTTGCATTTTGGCAGCTGACTGTGTTCTCGGCCCGTGTTGCCTCTGCCGATTCCTCAGTACCTGCCCTGCAGTGATTTGAGGACCGACTGCAGCGGCAGAGTGCCATCTGTTTAGGTCACCTACTCTCAAAGGGGGTCTCCATGCTCCAGCCTCCGAAGACTTGGGGAGGCTTGAATGAATGTGCTCTTTCAATTTGTACTCGCAGGCCACCTTCCTCAGGACCCAGGCATGAGAGCATCCTGGGTGGTGGGACGGGCAGGCTGGGGCGAAGTTAAGGAGAAACAGCAGGTCTGCTCTGCATCCGCTTGCATTTGGTTACTGAGGGCAGCGGGGTAGGCGTGGGGCAGTTATTTCCCAGGAAACTCCTTGGCATCGGAGGTAAGGAGGGAGATGGACCCTTAAGTCTGCACTGGTCTCCTGTCTGTACCCCTCCCTCTCTGCCTAGTCTGGGGGTGATGTGAGAAGGAACACCAGGGAGAGAAGTGGGGAAGAAATTGGGCCCAGACAGTCACGGGGCCGAGGGTACCATGTCAGGCACTCACAGGTTCTGGAGCACCAAGTATCTGGCTGGTTGGTTGCCCTTCCTGGGTGCCAGTCTTTTATAAGGGACGTAAACCCAGCCCTTGTAGGTCACCCAGCAGACGGTACAAATTTGACATGATACTAAGAGCACATTTTCAGAAGCCAGGCTGCCTGCATTTGGAGTCCTAGCTCCACTCACAAATGGTGTGACCTGGGACCAATTTCTCCAGGCCTCAGTTTCCTCATCTGTTAACCAGGAGTCATAATAGGACCTATCATGTAAGATTGTTATGAACAGTAAATCAGATAATACACACAGAAAGCATTCAGAGCAGCATCTGGCACGCGGCAAACAAATACATTATTGTTTTAAGCTCACCTGTGTCTTACCCTCTCCAACAAGATTGTAAATTCTTCAGGGATTTTAATTTTCTGTGTTTCTCACTGTAGGTCAGAATTGACGATGGGAAAATGAATGAGTGAATGAATGGAAAATAAACTCGTAAGTTTCCAGTGAAGGAGAGTTTATTAACAGTGCGTAGACGTGTGATTCTGTGCATTTACTGAGGCCCACCCTCTCAGTGTGATGACACAGGCTCACCCCACAATTCCCCACACCTGCCCTCTCCCCTGCCCACCTGTACCCACACACTCCTGCACCCACTCCCCTCCCCACACCCTCCCACACACCATATCCCCCTTCTACATTGCTCACGCACAAACACATCCACGCATCCACACATCTTCCAGCACCCACTGTCCTCCCCCCACTATACACAAGCACACACACGCAGGAATGCACACACAACACGCGTGCACACACACTCCCATCCTGAGGCAATCTAAGGAGTGTGTTTTCCTTCTTATCCTTCCTTAGGGTGAATCAGGAAAAGAAAAGCTGCTCACTGCTTTGGGTCTTCAGCTCCTACCCCTGTTTGTCCCCCACCCCCTTCTCTCTCAGTCTAAGGAAAAAAGCTGAGGGAGGTCTGGGCCTGAGTTTCACAGATGCCATTGAAATGAAGCCACAGTTCAGAGGTCACCAAGAGTTGGTGTCACCTTCAATTTCCTCTTGACAGGAGAAAACTCATTTCCTCTTCGGGTACCTGGACAGAAACTATACTTTTCTCAACTCCAGAGGAGAGCGACCAGGCCTGCTTCAGAGGAACTCAGCTACATTAGGATTTTCCCCCATTAGAGAGATTCTGACGGCTCTTAGCTTATCTCTGCAATGATTTTCTCATTGCCTAGGGGACAGATAGGAGAAAACTAACTTATGTTTAACAAAGTATTTTTATAAATATTTAACAAATGTTTATATTTGAGTGACAGAGCACTTTGAGGTTGGGTAGTTCTCATTTTACAAGTAAAGAAACTGAGCACAGAGGTGTTGAGTGACTTGTCAGTGGTCACACAGTAAGTAAATGGTGGAGCCAAGACTCAGACTATTCTTGACTCTAAGGTTGTAACTAAAAATTGAAAGATCCTCTCTATAATCTTAGGTCCAGAGAACAACTTTGCCAGAGCATGGCCAGTGACACGCACAGCCGTTTCCTGAGGGGCATCGACATGAAACCATGTGTGACAGCTTCGTCTTTCTGCTAGGATGCCGGCACTTCCTCTTGTCTCTGGCCAGCAGTTTCTCCATCCATCTACTCATCACCCACTCACCCTTTCATCTACCTATCCACTCCAGCACTCATCCATCCATGCATCCATCCATGCCTCCATCTGTCCATCCGTTGCATCCATACATTATCCAACTAATTAAAAACCCTTCTGAGTCTCTATTTATTCATCAGTTCACTTGATGTAAAGTTTAAATGATACAAAACAGGTTAAATACCTGGTATATATATAGTATAAAGGTGCATTAATGTTTATTCCATGAATGTCTTTTGCTTTATTAAGGAGTCAATTTCAGGAGGATTTTAAAGTCTTTGGAATGTCCCATCCCTGTGGCTGGATAATGTTCAATGAGCTCTGTCCTTTGATATATTGCTCTGGGGGCCTGGAATGGTAGGGGTGCCCTGGATCATTCTTATTCGGTGTGTTTGGCTTCCACAGAGAATGGTAAGAAAGTCCCAAGGAGAAACAGTGGGCAGATGCGATCATGAATGATATAAACAGAAGTCAAGAGCAGCCTTCAGGCCCCCTCTTAGAGGAGTCTGGTGTGGGGGTTGGGAGCTGGGGAGCAGGAAGTTTAGATTGGCTCCTCCACCTTTCCTCCAGACTCTTTACCTCTCAAAAAGAAAGCTTGTGCACCGTTGAACTATAAAAATCCTCAATTGGGGCTTTGATGTGTCTTCTGTGTAAGAAGCCCCAGCCCGGCCCTGGGGGGGAGGAAGGAGCTGGAAAGCTTAAAGACTGCAATGGAGCTGCTGTGAATACAGCTGGCAAGGCTGTGGCCTGGATTTTCTCCAGGAGATGATGATCGGGGAAATGGGCCCATTTCCCATTCCCATCCCATTATGCCTGACATTTGTAAAGCTCTTTACAGTTTGCACAGAGTTTCCACATGTACCACCCCATCACAACCCTATGTGCCAGGAAAGACAGACATTTTTAGGCTACAGGGGATCAGAATATTGCACCCCAAAATATGCCACTTTGGCATAAGGATGATTTTGAGCTGAAGACAATCGAGAAACAGCAGACACCAACAAAAGCTCTCCCCCTTCACCACCATTTGCCTAAACGCAGAACATAAATTTCCATTTGTAAAGGTGTTTCCTTCTCCTTTGCCTGGAAGAGGGGCACCATAAGGACGGCTCTCAGGCTTCTGATTGCAGGAGACAACTCTCAACTTGTAGCGCCCCAGAGATGGCACTAGGAAGAATCTACGTAGCATTGAAATAACTTACTTACACACACGTACTAAAGTAACCTTTATCTTCCATTACTTCTCCCATATATTTATCTACCCACTATTTGCAGTCTCTAAAAGCTTAAACCTCTTTTTCTTTGTCTTATGACTGCTCTGCAAATTTATTGTTCTTCATTAAGATGCTACGTGAGCCCCACATTCTAACCACCCCTTGGAGCTTCTCCTGTGGGTGTGCACGCCACATGCTTTCATAAACTCTGTTTGTTTGTTCTCTTCTTAATCTGTCTTTTATCATTTTAATGTCCTGAGCCCCAGCTGCAGGGCCTAGGAGGCTGAGGTTTTTTTCTCCCCTTCAATACCTATTGTAGAGATGAAGAAGCTAACACAGGGCAAACTGGCTGTCCTCCAGACCACTGAGGCTCCGACCCCAATCTCCTGCCTGTAGTCCAGAGTCCTTTTCCACATTCCAACGTCCTCTTTCCACCAGGCCCTGACAGTGGGAAAGAGTTATTTCACCACATCTCAGGCAGCCTGTAACTTTCAAAATCACTTGGAGAGACTTCTCTCTTTTCTGTTGTTTTTATTAAGTATTTAAGTAATTAATTCAAATCTATTATACAGAGCGCCTGCCCCGGGCCAGGGAGCTGGCTCTCCTGAGCAAAGGCAGCGCATTACGGTGTAGTGGATACGAGGCCTGATTAGGACCAGGCTCCTCTAGGAGCATCAAGTTCCTCTGCCAATAACCTCCTGGAGGAAGTGATTCAGCAGCTGAGACCTAAAATATAAGTCAGGGTGCATCCAGCCAAGGGAGCAGGGAGAGTTCTGGGTAGAGGGAACCTCACCTGTGAAGACCAAGATGCAAAGAGCTTGGTGAGTTCAGGAAACTGAAGAGGTGAACTAGCTAGAGGATGGGGTAGGAGGAGGGGGCAGGGGGAGAGGCGAGACACAGGCTGGAGAGGGCCAGGGGACAGATGTCAGAGGACTTAGGCCACAACATCGAGGAGTTAGTCTTTATCCTAAAGAAGCAATGGGAAGTCTTTGGAAGGTTTTAGCAGGGGCTTCAGATGGTTATATTTGCATCTTACTGAAGTGAGAAGAATGAGTTGGAAAAGGTGAGAGGTGAAGGGCTAAACCAGGGGTAGGGGCGAGGTGCTGGTTTTTCGTGTTTTTTTCAATATGTCTTTACTACCAGACTGAGAACTCCTGGGAGGCAGAGAATGAGTCTAAAAAATAGGGCCCTGAAGTTACCAGTGCTGCCTCAGAAGCACGCTTCTGTAAGAAACAAACCTTTATAATTATCACTAGACAGTGGGTGCCCGTCATGTGCCAGGTAGAGCCTATATAGACCCAGGCCTGCCCTCAAGGGGCCTACCATCTAGTGTGGCATATGGACAAGGAAACTCCACCCTGGTGTCTGCACCAAGTCCTGTGGGAGCACCATGGGGGTATTTCTGGCTCTGCAGAGATCAGGGAGGCTTCCCAGGGGAGGTGACACTGGAGCTGGGTCTTGAAGGATGGAGAGGAGTTTGTTGGGTGGCTAAATTTTGATCCAAGAATAGGGACCTCAACTTTCATAAAAGACAGTGAAGTGAGAGATTGAAATGGCATGTTGGGAGACATTTGTCAGGACTTCCCCAGCCCTGCTTCCCTGCCCTTACAGGCAATGCCTGAGTCCTCCACCCAACCTTAGCCCCAGCTGCCAACCCACAGGCACTGGGCCTTCAGCTCTGTTTCATCCCCTGACACCTTCCTAACACAGAAATGTGAAGGCAGCCTAGTGTAGTATTGCCATTGAGAGCAGATGGACTTGGCTTCAAATTGGGTTTGCTGCCACATCACCTTATTAGGCAAGTCACCTTGACTTTTCTAGACTCTCGGTTTCTTCATCTGTGTAAGGAAGTAATAGCAGGACCTACATCACAGCATTGATGGGAAGGTTCCTGTACCAATTACGACATCACGGTGCCTCAGCTCCAAACCCTCCTGCACTCTGCTTTGTGGTGATGGGGCTGGGTGCTTGCAAATCACATTTCTCTTCAGTCAGGGGACCACAGAGCTAGAGGGGGAAGACAAGACTTCGTCCTTCCTGTCTGCTTCCTGTGGGCTTCCTCTCTGAAGGGAGAGATTAGGAAGGCTTCTCAAGAGAGGCGACATCTGAACGGGGTCCTGAAGGACAAAGAGGAGTTTGTTGGGTGGCATCGCCCCACCAATGCCTTTTTACCCTGGCAGCAGCAAGGTCTCCCCAAAGCAGTAGCTGAAGTCAGTCTGCAGTTTTTCAACACAGAATTAGCTTCATCACATCTGATCAGAGACATCAGTATCAGCCCAGCAGTGCCTCCTCCTCGGGGGTTTGAGTTTCAGTTCACGGGCTCCCTCCACTAAGACTCTAAATTTTAATAATTCTAGTTATAATAATTCTTTTTCCCCTGTGGTTTCTTATCCCCAGGGTTATAGCTGCTTTCTGCAGTTGCTATCTTTGTTATAACTTACAGTTCTTATTTTACCCTTTCAGTTACCTAATTAACACCTTTATACCCAGTTAACAATCCCTTACATTAAGTTCTGTATGTTCAAGTAACTAATGTAATTTCTGTCTCCTGGTTGCACCCTATTCATTGATTTAAAAGATATGTATAAAATGTTTAGTACATACTAAACTCTCAGTAAATGCTTCTTATGATTCCTTATGAGTTCCTGACATTGATTCATTCATTCATTTGTTCAGCATATGCTGTTTCCTCCTATGCGTCAGGCCCCCTGTGAGGTATTAGGGTGCAGAGCTAAATAAGACCCAGTCTAACTCTCAGGGGGTCCGCAGTCTGAGTAGAGGAGACCGCGAAGGACACGAGCCTGTCCCGGGAACGGTTCCTGGCGCCTCCTCCCGTGAGCTCCCATTGCTGGTCTCGCTGCCCAGTTACTCCACCTCCCAGATCACCCAGCATAATGGTAAGGCCAGGTTAACTTGATAGTATTTTATATTATTATTATTTATCTGCACATCTTGCCATCCTTCTTAGATGGTAAGTTACTTGAGATTGTATCAATTTATAGGCTTAGCACCGTACCTGGGACACGATAAGATATCTAAAAAAAGATGACGAATGCATGAATTCATCTATTTAACAAATATCCCTTGACTCCTTACTAAGAAGCAGGTTTAGGCTAGGTACTGGGAAGACATAGACAAGGAAAATCGACAGGGTCCTTGCCCCCAACGAATGGATGTCTGATTTGGTAATTGAAACTAGACAGCATTTTAGGACTGAGACGTTCGTGGGGCTGGGAATGGTTCCATCAGCCTTGTATGAGGCAGACCTTTCGGCACATCTGCTTCCTTCCTGCTGAGCTGGTGAGCCATCAGTGGGAGATGGCTGCCTGCTGTGGTTTACCTTGTGTCCTCAGCGCTGTTGGCCAACAGCTATATTTAAATACCAAACATTTACATTTTTAATGTTGACTGGAACTGGGAAGGCTGTGATAACCTTTCCAGACTGATATTGGGTTTTACGTGATTGAAACAGGCCTGGCTTCAGGCATTTCTTAAATGGAAAATTTAAAGTATTTTCAATATCAGTGAGAGTACAGAACCATCTGAGAACACAGTGTCCTGTTTGTTTGCTCAGAAAAGATCACCTCCCTTGAGGACACTCAGCATATTTGCCTCGCTAACATTGCAGGGTCTTCTTAAACCTTCATTCTGTCCTCTTCACCTTCTTAGAGGGTATATGGCATGAGAACTGCAGGACGGGCCTCCCTGGGGAGGTAGCTGATGCTCAGAAGAGTTTAGCGAAGCACAGAGGTACAGTGGAAAGAGTTTTGGCCTTAGAACTTGTTCTAAATACCTAAACACCCCTGTAGCTTACAACCTGAGTGTCTTAGACAAATTGCTTACCTCTCTAACTCTCCTTTTCCTCATCTGCAACATAGGAATAAAAATGCTCTTTCCCATATTTGCTGTAACTTTCAAATATGGTGATCTGTTAAAATGCTTAACATCCCATGCCTGGTGCTTTGCTAATGCTCAGTGGGCATTAGTCCTTAGTCTCCCCCCAGCAGTGACCTGTCTAAGGTAACACATCACTATCGGGCGAGAACCCTAAGCTCCTGGATTGAAGCCTCTTCCCAAGAGGACCACCAGACACAAATAGGTCAAAATGCACGTTTGGGGTGAAAGCAGGCAGACTCATTGTCATCTTCACTGTATTCTGATTGCTCTCATTAACCGAATATGCCATGACAGCTTATCTAAAGACTGCTAGGCATCTATACGTTCCTTCTCTATTTTCCTTGTAAAAGTTGCTGCACTCTCCGATACGGTAGCCAATAGCCAAATGTGGCTGGTCCAGTCTAAAGTAATCAAAGTTAATAAAATCTAAAAATTCGTTTCCTCAGCCACAGTAGCCATATTTCAAGGTCTCAGTGACCCCATGTGACTAGTGGCTACCAGTAAAGATATAGGCCACTTCCATCATCTCAGAAAGTACTATTACAAAGTGCTAAGTGGGAGACAAAGGATAAGAGAAGAAAGGAGAAGGGAAAGGAGATGAGAAGAGAGGAGAGGAGAGGAGAGAAGAAGAAAGGAAAAAAGAGGCAAATTGGTTTTCCAGAGCATTGCATTCCTCATTCATGTGCATCCTTGCATGTGTTTATTCAGGCATGGAAATCAATATCTATGTATTTACACATTCTGATGAAAGAGGGAAATTTTCTTCTCTGAAAGAGTCAGTGCCTGAGAATTTTTAAAATTTAATTTGGCTCAACAAATATTATCATTTAAAACTCAGATGTGATCATTGCATCCCCTGCTCAAAATAGGTCCACAGCTCTTCATGACCTACTGAAAAAGCCCCAAATCGTCAGCATGTTTCCAAGGCCGTTCATGATTTGCTCCCAGTAGCTCTTCCAGGCTGCTTTCCCACCATTTCCTGCCCCCTCTCATTGCACATGTACTTGGCGTTTGCCCCATCTTGCCAAGACTGCCGTCTCTGATGAACTTTGTACTCGGTGTTCTTTGCCTTAGCTCCTCCTGGAGCCCATTGCCTGGGATAAACTGAATGGCATATCTCCACCTAGGACACTGGTCAAAATGCAGCGCAAATGCTTCCTCCTCACTCGGCCTTCACCTTGATGGGCTTCTGTGTCCAGAATTTTATTCATATTTTTCAGAGCATTTGCCCAGTTGTATCCGTGTTTCTTTCTCTACTCTCTGTCCAGTGCCCCCCACCCAAAAATAGTGATTTTCAGACTCTCTGTGGAGAAAAGACCAGTATTTTTTGTTGTTGTGTAGTCTTTGTAAAAATTTGCAACCAATTGCAGATTAACGATTTCGTGAAATAGAATGAGATTTGAAAAAACAAAAACAAAAAACAAAGACACAGAACACAAGGCTTAGTTATTTTATTGTTAGATTCAAGTTGCTATAAAGGTTTCTAAACCCTGATTCTCAGTGTCTGTACTTCTCTTTGATCAACTGTTTTCAGACCACAGCTGGAAGAGTAATGCCTGCAGACCCCGTGAGAAGGCTGTGCTGTAGATAATGCTTTATGGAATACACGGGAAACTTCCTGCCAGTGCTCTTATGATGTCTGAAGGGATGCCCAGTGGAGTGTGTTTGTGGAGGAGCCATTGAAATAAGGAGGCCCCTTTGTGGTGATGTTTGCAGGCAGATTTGGGTGTGGATCCCGCTTCTGATGTCTAAGTACCTCCATGACCCAGAACATGCTACCTGAATGTGGCCTTGACCTAAACTAGACCATGGTTCTTAGACTCCTTTGTGCCATGGACCTCACTGATAGTCTGGGGAGGCCTATGACTCTCCTCTCAGAATGGTTTTAATATTTAATGTTTTAAATACCCAAGATTTCAAAGGAAATCTATTATATTCAGTATAATTAAAATGTGTGGTACAAAGATGTTTCTTTATTAACACATTAAGATAATATATCTGGTAGTGGGCAAAATACCTACTATAATTTGAAGTATTGATGAGTGTAAAACTGTATTTCAAGTTTCCTACAGCTGGACTGTGATTCGAAAATAGCTGTGATTTCTATTGTGACCATCACAGATACGGCTAATTCTGAGATTTGTTGTCTATGTTTATGATTGAAGGAACTGTTTAATTTCAGTTGGAGAGTACTGAAAATAAAGATGCATTTTTTCCCATAATCTATGGTCCAGAAAAAATGTCTCCCAACTCTGTCATTGATTCACCAATACTTATTAAGAACTTACTGTGTGCCAGGCTTTGTTCCAGCACAGGCAAAGTTTCTGCCCTCACTGAGTTTTCATTCTTGCTGTGAGACAGATACCAAAGAAATAAGTATAGTTTATTCTCGTTATTTGCAGTAGTTACATTGTTTAAAATCACAGTGAACACTGAATTAGTGAATACTGAACCATTGCTCCTAGGGGAAATACAGGGTTAGGTTCCTGCAAGCCTCTGGTCACAACACTTCATCAATGAGTTATTATATTGACTGATGAATATATAACCTTGTTTTACGTGTGCTTCCATTTAAAGGCACTTTACTTAGTATACACTGTTGATTCATTAACTTTGCAGTCATGGTCAGCAGGACTAACAATCTATAATTATAACTATATGCCTGAACAAAGCTTATTTAACACATGTATTTTCTCCATAAGACCCATCACGGCCTGCTGGTGCTCAGGAACACTAGGGAGAACTTCAGCAGTCTGCTTGGGGGCCAGATTCAACAGTAAAATCACCAACAAAAAGGCAAAAAAAGAAATGGGAAAAAAATGTGGCACTACATAAACTGTAAAAAGGACATGTTTACTGTAATAAGAAAGCTGAAACAGGAAGGCAGAGGGTCACAATGTTCGATCTCAGCTGGGAACGTGTGCTCTTCAGGTGATTCAAATTTTTCACCTCTCTGTGCGTGTCTATGAATGACCATGAAAATGCTACAAGTACTGATTTGGAGGTCACAAATGAATTTTAGCAAGTGGATAAATTCACAAATACAGAATCCACCAATAATGAGGATTGTCTGTAGATTTACAACATTATGTTAGGTGGTAAGTTAAATAAAGAAAAGTATCACAGGATAATGGTGGAAATAGATTGAAGTCAAATTTGAGGTGTATTCTGAAAATAGAGCAAATGGAGAATATGGAATGTAGGAAAAAGGCAGGGGGTCGTGGCTTTTTTCCTAAGCAACTGGGTAACTGGTGGTGTTATTTAATGAGATGGGGAACAATCAATTATTGAGCACCACCTGTATGTTCTTTACAGCACGTGACGCTTGAGTAGCAACAGTGAATATTCAGAGGCATGTATTTCCTGGAGGAACACTGGGAGTAGCCCTTAGAAGTTATCATTCCTTTATTAAACCAGTTGTTCCCCTATGCAGAAAAGGAACTGAATCCTCTCTGCTTTGCACAGTAATGGGGCTCAGAGATGTGCAAGGCATTATGGCAATTGCAGAACTCTCTCCTTCAATAAGGATTTACAGTGACTACACTGTCCCCAAAAAACATTGTCTGTCATTGGGAAATATGTATTTGCTTAATTTAGCCAGACCACTAATGAGATGCCTGAGGATGACTAAAGTGCATGCTGGCTGAATGTGGAAAAGAAAGTCCAACCAGAAGAACACTTACTCATTTTTGACTGTGGGATCTGGAAACCCCTTATTCCCCAAATGGTTCTTAAGTTTTGATGGCTGCTGGTTGAAGCTCTGTGGCCCTACCTGGAAGTGAATAACTCTGATTCAGGGCATCACTTGGGGAGAGATGGGGAATAGAAGGGTTCAAGGATTGATATATTTCCCTGAAGGTAGGTGTCTTACCAATGGGTTTCAGCCCACGGGCAAGTTCACTATGGATTCAATGTGACCAAAGAAATGACAGTAGAATGTTCTTGGGGTGAAAGGGTTATACCCAACTTTATTCCCAAGGTGGCAGGTCAATCAATATAATCCCATTCACTCAGAGCGAGTCTGCATGCAGCAAGCCAGTTTTTGCCTCTGGACCCCTCTGCCTGCACAGCCGTCCTCTGGGCCTCTGTCCTCGGCACTGCCACCACTCCAGCCTCTGCTCTGCTCTCCTGCAGCCTTGCAGCCATGACACCGTGTCGCCCAGAGCACTGGGCGGAGCTCTTTATATAGAGTCAATAGCAACATATTGCTCACATGTGTGTAGTGAGCGAGCCAACCCGGGCCAGGTGAGAATCCTGGTCATAGGAACCTTTACTTTATCCACAGTGGGAATATAGCTCCTCTTGGAAAGTGGGCATCAGTTCAGATGGATAGTGCTCGGAGGAGAAGATACAAACCCAAGGGCAAAGGGAACCAGCTTAGGAGCAGAGAGTGCTCACCAGGCATCCCCTCAGTATGAAGGGGCTAAATCTAAGGGACCTGGTCCAAGTTCTAAAATTGCTCCAACCTTCCTCTGGTGGAAGTCATATACACCTGCATAGCCTGGAAGGGTAGCCTCAGGAAGACCTAAGAGACTAATGGTCAGGGAAGGGAGCCTGTCCCTCTCAATCTCCTTCCTGGTGTCAGTGGGACGAGCCTCAATCTATAAGGTGACCATGACTCAGGTTTCAAGTAGTAACCAGTGGTAAAAATGGTGACCCACAGAGGAACTGGGAATACCCAGGAAATATGCTTGACTGTGACCACGGTGTACAAACAGAGACAGCAGTAAGTTAAAGAAAGCGGCCTTTAAAGGGGGAAGTGGGGGCCTGCCATCTGGGTCACACATTCATGCTTGCCTCTCCCATTAGGCTTGTGAGCTTCTTGAAAGTAGTGAAGATGCCTTATTATCCTCAGCATCCCCAGTGGCCTGCCCAGGGTCAAGCACATAGGGAGCTGCCAGTAACTTTGAATGAAAGAAGGAGGAAGGAAGGAAAGGTGGAAGGAAGTAGGGAAGGTAAAGGACTGAGTGTTGGAGACCATGGGGAGCTCCAAATAATAGATTTAGAGCTTCAAGGGCCCATAAAGGTAATACATTACAACCCCTCTGTTTACAGATTTGAAAATTATACAATGCACCATTCATTCATTCATTCATGTGTAGACATAGGTTGTCTCCTCAGCAACCAGGCACCAAATTTAGCACAGAAATGCTAAATGAATGAATGATGCCTACTCATTCTCAGGCCAGGTACAACTATCAATGTGATGCACACACACCAAGAACACAATACGGGGGCACAGAGGGAAAGTAGTTATTCTGCCCAGACATGGGATCAGGGTTGGAGGCAGAGGGAAACGTCTTATGAAGGAGACATTTGTACTGAACCACGGAGTCTGGCTGGGGTGGGCAGAGGAGATGGGGAGGGAGGAAAGACAAGGGAATAAAGAAAGTAAAGGTGTGGATGAAAGTGCAGCCTAGAGAATATAGTCAGTAATTCTGTAACATCTTTGTCTGATGACAGTAAATACACTAGTTGGTAGGAGGATTTAATAATGTTGATAACTGTTGAATCACTATGTTCTGTACTTGAAACCAAAATAATATTGCATATCAACTATACTTAATATAAATAATTGAATATGTGAATCAATCGATTAATTAGATGAAGGTGTGAAAGTGAAGTCTCTGTGTAGAGACTGGCAGGTGGTCACTTCACTTCACCCAGAGTCCAGGCGCTAGGCAAGCAGCAGCAGCGGGAATGGGGGGGGGGGGCGGGGAGTGCAGGCGGTGCATCTGGAGGGGCTGGCGGGCAAGCAGGGGCCCTGAAGTTTCTGAGTGGGTAAATGGTATGCTCATCACTGTCATGTAGGAAGGTGACACCACCAGGAAAGGAAAAGATGAACTGGAGGTAAGAGGGACTGGAAGGAGGGAGACCAGTTTGGAAGCAATTTCTGTAAACCAGGCCAGCAATGGTGGGAGTGTAGACAGAGGGATCGATTTGAGAGACGTTTTTGATATCCAATCAGCAGGGCCTGGGATGCCTTTTCCCCGCCCGTGCACACAGCCTCCTGGACGGGGGCTGCAGGGAGTGGGGGCTGGAGTTTGGATGGCCGGGTGGGTGCTGCTGCTGCTCATTGAGGGAGCAGGCTCGGGAAGTAGAATAGGCTAAAGGCAAAAAGCAAGATTCAGTTTTAGACATTCCCAACAGACAAATGAGAGGATGTGCGGTTTCAAAGGGAAATAAGCCTGACACTCAGGAGAGTGGATTTGGGAGTCATCGGATGTAGGTGTCGCTGGAAGCCGTGGGGATCAACCTACAGACTGGTTAGGGAAGGGAGGGTGGCCCACACCGAGCAATCAGAAACGAGCACCTGATAAATCGGGTATGACAAAATGTCCAGATTAGTGACAGAAATAGTTAGTACAGTTGTCAGGAGAAAGAGAGACGAGTAACAGCTGGAATTGCTAAAAAAATTCTTCCTGGAGAAGATGGCCTGAAACAGACATAGCAGGATGTGCAGGATTAGGGGGCGGCTGCGGGGGTCCCGGGCAGTGGGGGCAGCGATGGGCAGAAGTACATTTCCCGCGATGGAGCAGCCAAAGAAGCAAGGAACCCATTTGAAAGCCCACTTCGCTTGTTGTGGAGCCGCCATGTCTTCCGCCTTTGGTCTCTGCATCTTTCGCAGAACCCCCGACAGCGGTGCGCTGGGACAGAGCATCCGGGGTCCACAACCTCTGTGGTCCGGAGGGGCTACTCTGAGGAGGGCCCAGGGAAGAATTTGCCGTTTTCAGTGGAAAACAAGTGGCGGTTACTAATTATGATGACTCTGTACCTTGGGTCTGGATTTGCCGCACCTTTCTTTACAGTAAGACACCAACTGCTTAAGAAATATTTTATTTAATTAATGAAGCAGATATGCAGGGGAGCACTTTAAAAGAGGCACAGTCTCTTTGAAAATGGATCAAACTCTTGAGTTCAAAATACTAGATGTGTCTGTAAATAAACTTACGGCATGAAAAAAAAAAAAGCCCACTTCAAGGAAAGAGGTCACCACCATGTTGGGACGGGAACAAGGATTCTAGAGAGCCGGGTGGGGGAGACATCTCCTGACATCTTTTTGCATCTCCGAGATATTTTTACTCTGTGCACTAATCACTTTTTAAAAAAAGTTTAAATGTATCAGTTGGATTTGCACACTAGGGGTGACTCTGGTGCAGAAGGGAATCAAATGGATCCCAGGTCTAAGGGTCTGATTCCTGGTCTGCCTTTTGGGCAGTCTCTAATGAGGGACCCAGACTGGTGGCTGGAGCTCTGATACTCTGCCCCAGGAGAATCTTTTCCATGGATCTGGTCTCTGGGGAAGTTGAGCATGTGAATGAGCCCTCTAGAGAGCAGATGAGGACAGATGAGAAGTGGCTGCACACTGGAGCTTCCAGGGACATAAAAGTGTGCCGGAAGGTGGCCTGGTGAGCCAGCACTAGATTCTAATCTCAAGACTTCCTCTTACTACTTGTGTGGCTAGAGTCAGGTTATGGGGCAGTAATAATGCCAAAACCCCAATGGCTTGACACCTCAGCAAATAT
Organism: Smutsia gigantea; assembly: GCA_032199065.1. Taxonomy (NCBI): domain Eukaryota; kingdom Metazoa; phylum Chordata; class Mammalia; order Pholidota; family Manidae; genus Smutsia; species Smutsia gigantea. Next base: position 40,521 of record JAVSCE010017299.1, on the reverse strand, counting down.
GACACAGAGTTATGAGAATTAAAGATGATCAGCATCCAACATTTTTGAGGACTTACTATGTGCTGGGCTGTGTTGCTCATCTAGTTTAATCCTCATAAAAACTCTGTGAGGTGATTTCCATTATTATCCCCATTTTCTAAATGTGGGAGATAGGCACAGAGAAGTTCACCGATTTGTCCAAGGTCATACAGTGAGAAAGTACCTATCCTGGATTGAATCTCAAGCTCCCTAATTCTAACATTTAATCTCGATGTTAAAATACTCAGCCCAGCGCAAGACGCACAGCATCAGTCAGGTTAGGCTAGGTCGTGTTGCAGTAACAAACAATGCCAAAAACTCTCAGTGGCATAACACACAACAGCTTATTCCTCCTTCATGCTGCTCATTTAGAGCAGGGTGGCGAGTCTGGCTCATTGTAGTCACTCATAGACGCAGGTGATGGAGTTTCACCTTGTTGCATGCTTCTGCAATCACGGAGGCAGGAAAAGCAATGGCAATACTTTCATCCAGCATCACACATATTACTTCTGCTCTTCTTTCATTTGCCAAAGTTAAGGTAGTGGGGAAATGGAATTTGACCTTACGCCCTGAAGCAGGAACCAGAATGTTTATTAATAGCCCTAAAAAATCCACATAGGGGCTCATTAAGTGTTGATTGGATTGAAGTTGAATGACCATTTCTGACCAAGCTGAATGAACTCTGTCTCACCCAGATCAATTTACAAAGGTTTTGAAAGTCTGTGAACATAAGCAGTTATCAGTTCTGCAAAAAGGGCCACCAGAGAACCACATCACTAATTCTGCACATCAGGCATTTCTCTGTGCAGTCTGCATGTTGCCAAGAGACCACAAAGGGTTCTGTTTACAAGACTCAAAACATTCCTGGTAAGTATAATTACCATCTTCCAACCACTGCCATCCACCCCTCACCCCACCCCAGACCACCCTTTTGCGGCTACTTTCTACTTTTGCCTTTTTATAGTTTCCCTTGTCCTGTTCTTCCATAAACTCATATGAGGCACACACAGAAATATGGCAAGCTGGTGAGGCAGGAAACCATTTTTAAGCATGCATTTCAGTGGCAGTAATTTCCTTCACAATGTTATGCAACCATCACCGCTATCTCATACCCAAACTCTTCATCACCCAAATAAAAAACTGTACCTGTTTTAAGCAATAACTCCCCACTAAAGTAGAAATTTTTACTGTCACTATAGAAAAGGATTCTTAAGGTTAGGCACTTTGCCCTGTCTCACCCAGGAAATAAGTGACAGAGACAGGATTTCTGGCTGTAAGGCTCATGATTTTCTTGCTATGTTCTGAAGCCTCTCTAATAGCATCTATTACCTAGTCATTCATAGCAGGGTGATGTCAACCATCTGCTGGAGATGGGGTGCAGTTCCTAAACTTTTGTGTGTGTCCCTTCAGTGGTTTGAGGACTAGACCACCCTTCAGTCACCTAGCAACACTCCATGAACATTACTGGGTCCCTCTTAAGTGCTGGAGACTCAACGACGAGTAAAATCCTGTGTGGCAGTAGTTCAAGCAGAGAGAAGTTAGGCAGAAGTTGCTTATTTCCCCCCAAACTCTGTTTCCCTTCTTTAGTGAAAGAAATAAGAAAGAAATCAGGTATTTAGCTGGGCTAAGAGCTCCCAGAAATAGGACTACATTTTCTAATTTCTCTTGTAACTGGCTATGACCTTGTGACGAAGTTCTGGTCAATGAATTTTAAGCAGAGGTAGTATGTGAAACTTCTGGGGAGTGTTTGTAAACATAAGGAACATATGTTACTTCCATCACTCCACCTGACCTCCTTCCTCCTGGCTAGAAATTAAGCTGCACCAGCTGGAGCTTGGGCAGCCACCTTGGGTCATGAAGTATCAGCCATGGACTAAGGATGGAAGAAGCTTTAGTGCTTGACAAAGTGGAGCACTAGACCATCCCTGAGCTTCATATTTCTCATTTATAAGAGAAAGAAAACAAGTTTCTCTATTATATGTAGGTTAGCTTTTGCTGCATAACAAACTACTTCAAATGTTAATGGCTTAAAACAGCAGTCATCTTGTTTAGCTCCTGGTTCTGTGCCAGCTGTGTGGCTGGGGGGCTGGCTGGCTGGTCCAGGCGGGCTGTGCATGTCTGGCTGGCCTAGGGGTCCTCAGCTGGATGGCTCTTCTTTTATCCAGAGCAGGTTAGCCTAAGCTTCTTCACTTGCCAGTCTCAGGGTTCAAAAAAAAAAAAAATGAGAAAGCAAGTCCCCATGTGCAAGTGCTTTTCAAGCCTCAACTGTGTGTCACATATGCCCACTAGTTTACATGTCACATATAGTCTAGCAAGTCACCCTAAGGCATCATTACAGCAAGGAGTGATTCATTGGAGGCCACTGCCACAACAGTCTTCCCGGTCTAAGCCTGTGGTATTTGGGGGTTTTCTGTCATATGTAGGTGAATCTAGGCCCACCCTGTGTAGGTGGTGGCTGAAAGCAGTCAAGGACTTCTCAGTGTTCACATTCCCTGGCACGTGAGTATAAAAAGCATTCACAGTATTTTTCAATGTCCAAATCACAATGGCTGAACTCCCACAGTCATATTTGTCCTTATCTCCTTATCAAATCATTTTAGTGTCATTGAGACTTAATTATTGGATGAGAAACACAGAATTACAGTTTTGTCTTCAAGCGATGTTACGAAAACATGAAAGTTCCCTGTTTTTTACTGTGGCTTTGGTTTAATGATAATTGAAAACAAGAAAAAATTTAAAAGAGCCTCATGAACAGTCGCACTGCCATTTAAGCAATGTCAGGGAGTCCTCAAAGGTGGATGCCCTGTGCCTAGCACACGCTACTCCTAAATCCGGGCTTGCCTGCTCGCTCTCTCCCTAGCTGAAGCCCACCGCTCAGGAAGCAGTCTGAGAGGGAACTATTCCTTGGCTGCCGCTGAAGGCTTCTCATGAAATTGCCATTACTGCATCAAGGTGCTGTCTCCCGGTGTCCCCAGGTGGCCAACAGCCTGTGGTGCCAGTGCGGTGTTGGGCTATAGGTGGAGGAAGGATGCTTTTTGCTACATTCTGAAGCCTCTGTGTCAAGACTGTCCCATCTCCAGCAGCAAGTATGTTTTGCTCCAGGTGACTGATGTGCTCATGGGATTCTCTGTCACATGCCCAGACCCAGGAATCCTGCCGCTCCAGCTTCTCTCCCCTGCTCCCCGTTTCCTGCAGTCGTTGGGGCTTGTCTTGCGGGGCAGGTAGCCCTGCAGCCACAGAGACACTAGTTCAAGCGCAGCCAAGAAGCACCTCTCCTTCCTCTTCCTAAAAAAAACAAGAGCTGAGATAAGGTCCCACTGCAACTGCACACATCAGTTTACAGCCCCACCCAGGGCTGAAAGCATCTATAAGTGGTGCCTACAATTTTCCTTAAGATCCATGGATAGCATCTGGCTTACATTCTGCTGCTTTACATCTAGAAGGCACACACTTAAGATTTTGCCAAAACACAGGGACGATCTGCTCCAAAGGCAAAGTCAAACATCCATCTCACAGAAGACTGCAAACCACTCCTGGCTCTGAAACGGTGGGTTTTAAACTCCTACTCATTGACGTTTCTAAATTTCAAAATCATATCACAACCAAGCCCTACTTTAATATCTGGAACAAAATGATGACAATACAGCATGATATGTACTTAATCAGAAGCATGAGTATGGTCCAAGGAGGGAGAATCTCCTCTTTGAGCCTCAGTTTCCTCCTCTGTAAAGTTTCTGATCTCATCAGCTTACTACAAAGTTTAGAAGAGAGAATGTTTGTAGGGGGCCTTAGCCAGAGCCTGGCTCACAGTGGCCAATCACCGGGGGCTGCAGGAAGTTGTTGTCATTGCCCTTCAGGCCAGCAGGACTCTTCCTATTTGTCGTTCTTGCAAGACAGCACAGACATGGGCTCTGGGAGCCCGTTCCCCTTGACTTGATAAAGGATTTAATATAGTGACCTTGGTGATGTCCTTCAGGAGCCAGCGATCTAAGTAAAGCTCAGTCATCTACTTCTCCAAGTGATGGCTGGCGCACAAATATTTCGTCTCTGTGGCTTCTCTGGAGGACATCTGTCACTTCTGACTTGCACATGACCAGCCATGGAAGGCGTGGGTGGAGACAAATATAAGCCACCACATAGTCTGGCACTTTTGGTTTATTCTGATCCCTGCAAATGTAGGATGAGAGTTTCTTGGTAGAATCTGGCTCCAGACACCTGGTGTACGTTGGTTTAAAGCAAGGATATAACATAAATAAAATACTAGCAGACAGTCCAGTCAGGCCGAACAGAAGAAAGACGTAAGGCAGGGGGAGGCGGGGGAGATGAACGGATGGTTTGTCAACACACACCAAGGTAACTAGCTGGGGAGGGCCACAAGAATTTCCTGTGGATTTGGTTCTTGTTTTTCAGGGGTCTTTTGCAAACATTTATTTCATACTACTCTAGGAGGCAGTATGGCATAGCCCTTAACTTTGAGCCAGAAAGCTGATTGGTTTAGAAGCCAGGCCCCATTACTTACTAATCGTGGGATATAGGGGAATGAATAAACATCAGTGTGCCTGCTCCCCTTATCTGTAAAATTACCACCTTTTAACATTGGGCTGTTGCAAGGATTACATGAAAGACACAAGCAAAGCCTTTAGGATTATGCTGAGCTCACAGTAAACTCTTGGAAACATTAACTATTACTGTATTATTGTTTTGTCCTTGGCCCTGAGACAGTCAGGATTTCCAGTGACATAATCCCTGACTCAAAGTGGTAGCTCAAGGTGGCCCGAAGGTAATGGTCTCTCTAGCAAGGGAGTTTCATGAGGGTCGGGTTGTTTTTCTGTTTTATTTTCAGGGTCTAGAATAGTGTCTGGAACATAGGAGGGGCTCAAAACATTTTAGGTGAATGAATAACTTTAAATAATTCAGGAGCTATGCTCAGTCATACAGAATTCAGGTGGGGCACAAAAGAGGATGTCAATAAAATGATGATAATAATTAGATCAGTGAGACAGGTAAGGAAATAAAATAGGCCAAGAGCATGTATTCTACCACGTAATAGAGCAGTGTAAAAGAAGTTACAGTAAAGATTTTAAAATTTGACTGAGTGGAATGATTTATTCCCATGACTCTTAATTCAAGTCAGAAGAAAATTTGGGAATTTAAATTCGCCTGACCTTAAGACAGGGTTAGGGAAGTAAACCTGCATCTCAAGTAGCATCCACACACAAGCACTGTCCAAGTTGAAGGCCAGAACCTTTGACTTTGAGCTTGAATCTGTCACCCCAGCCTCAGGCCAAGGCCTTCTGTTGGCCTGGGATGGTACATCTGCTCCCTGCAGTTGGGGAAGTGACTTCGTAATTTAGAAAATTCTATAATCAAGTACAGACATGATAAAGTAAACTAAACCCTTCTATTGATACTTTCACGTGATATTAGGAAAAAGTTTATAACCATCATGAAAAATTGGGCATAATGGTTATTTATGGTATTTGAAACATTTAAGAAAATCTAGTATATTAATCATATATTTTAATTTGAAATACTAAATTATCATTAAACATTATTTTACTTTCAAAGTGCATGAAGATTTGTTTAATTTTGTAAGCCATATTTGTTTAAAAGATTGAAATATTTTTAGGTCTTTCAGGTACCTTAGGTTTGTAACTAGAGTTTCCATGCTAAAGGTTTTGCTTATCTTATAAGTAAATCAGTAAATGAGCCTCTTGGGTGTCTTGCTTGAGAGAGTCATGCTTGAAAGAATCAAATATACTAAGTTTGGAGTTATAATTTAAAATGTTTAAGGGGAGTTAAGTAACCATGATAGTTAAATGAGTTAATGTATAAGGAAATATTAACTGTTAAATTTAACTGAATATTAATTAACAATGAAAGTGATGTTATTTTATACAAAATTATTAGATTTATGAATAGTTTAACAAGATCTGTATATTGAGCATAAAGGCTTAAGAAAAAGCTATGTTTTAAATCTATAACTTTATTCAACTGAGTATCCATAAAGTAGGAAAACCTCTGTCAGATATTTTTAAAACTGAGTTGAGAGGGGAATAAGTAAAAAATCTAGGAGATTGAATTTTCCTGTTAAAAGTGTTGTTGTGGTGGGTCTTTCTGTTTTTTATTGTATTATTAAAAGTAAAACAAAACCTTACATTTATGTAACTATCATTTTCAGTGCTCTGAACAGACTCCTCTAAGTCTTTTCTGCTCACCAGGTTGACTGTCCATCAGAACAGAGGCCAAAGCTCACCGACACACAACTCTACATTTCCTCCCCAACTGACCCAAAAATCCATGCCTTCTCAATGCTAAACATAAAATGTGCCCCTTCCACCACACAGTGGTGATCTGAAAAATCCTCTGTATCAAGAGTCAGCAGGAGTAGGGCTGATCCTTTGGGAAAATTCTGGAAAATGTTGGGAATATTTTAAAGGATTAGGGTATTTGCAATATGCTACTCACATTAAATAGGTGAAGACCAAGGGTGCTAGATGTCCTGTGATCATGAAGCCGAGTGTATGAAGAATTTTTCCAACAAGTGCATGATATTCAAATGTCGGCTGGACACTCACGTCAGTTAAAAAACTTAATTAGTTTGAGATTGGAAACTTACTCATTTTACATATAAACTTGAAACATTTTTTGTGTGGTTTTAATATATGCTGAATTTTCAAAAAATGTAATTACCATGTAAATCAAGAAGAGATTATACTTACTATATTTGAAATTTGCCAGGAGGTATTTATCATTTTGGAAAAATCACATCACAGTGGCAAAGCAGCTCATGGTATTTGAGTCACTGATCCAATACAACACTGTCAGTCTGTATTTGTGGGTGTCTATCATCCATGGTGTTTCGGTATGCAAGTACAAACACTACTTTATCCTAACCTGATTGAGGGCATTCCCAGGCTTTTATATATTGAAATACACATTACTTAATTTAAAAATACTCTCCTTTCGGATTCGATTCAAGATGGCGGCATGAGAGATGACACGGAGAACTCCTCCCAAAACCACAAAAGGTACAAAAATATAGTTAATTAATACAACTAACCCTAAAACAGCAAGAAAAAAAGAAGGCTGACCAGACTGCACACAGACCTCATGAACAGACCAGACCTCATGAAACAGGGTAACGTAGGAAAGCCTTAATCTGGCGGGACCCAAGCCCTTCCCCGACCCCAGCTCACCAGCGGGAGGAAGAGAAACAGAGCGGGGAGGGAGTGGAAGCCTGGGACTGATGAACACTTAGCCCTGGAGATCTGCTTTGTGAGTGGAAGCCTGTATTGTGTGGTGCTCTGGGCGTTGGGGAGCTCAGACAGGTGGAGGACCAGGGAGACTGACATTCTGGCTTTTGTGGAGGATGGGATCCATACTCGGCTGCTCTGTGTCAGAGGAAGGGCGGGCGGTCTGAGAGGCTTCCTAGCAGCGAGAGGGCTACTGAAGGGGCGGGGTTTGCATGGAGCTTGCTGTGCAGGAGAAGGGAGACCTGGACAAGGTTGCCTGGGCACGCTCTGCCCAGCTGGCTGGGAACTTTGAAGAGCTTCAGGTGCTCCATCCCCTTGGCTGCCTACTCAGTTCCAAGGCCCCCCTGACACCCAGCCTGTCCAGCCTTCCTACTGGCCTGCAGGCACCTGCTCAAAAACCTGCAGTCACAGCGCAGGCATCAGGCCAGCCAAAGGGAGGCCCCGCCTACAACAGCTGGAGATGCAAAGCACAGAGGTTTACATGTGTGTGCTTGGCCCACTGGCTCTGACACTAGAGACAGGCACCACACATGGGTATCAGGAAACAGATCTTTCCTCCCCCCAGGCACCAGCTCCACTCCCCTACGACCCCAAATCTCACTCTAGGGGCTGAGTAGCTTCAGAGACTGGAGTTTCTGCACACTAGTGGGCACCACACAGAAATATGAAATGACAAAAGAACATGGTTCAGACCAAAATCTCACAAACCCCAGAAAGAGGGCCAAATGAAACCAAACTCACCCATCTTCCTGAAAGAGTCAAAATAAAAATTATAAACATGCTTATGGAGGTATAGAAAAATATTCAAGAACTCAGGAACGAATTGAGGTTGGAGATTCAATCATTAAGAAATTCCGTATATGAAATGAAAGCAAGAGTTGCAGTACTTGTATCAGACAAAATAGACTTCAAAACAAAGAAAGTCACAAGACACAAAGAAGGACATTATGTAATTATAAAAGGGTCAGTCCAACAAGAGGATATAACTATTATAAATACCTATGCACCCAACATAGGAGCACCTACATATGTGAAACAAATACTAACAGAATTGAAGGGGGAAATAGAATGCAATGAATTCATTTTAGCAGACTTCAACACAGCACTCACTCCAAAGGACAGATCAACCAGACAGAAAATAAAGAGACAGAGGCACTGAACAACATATTAGAACAGATGGCCCTAATGGACATCTACAGAACATTCCATCCAAAAGCAACAGGATACACATTCTTCTCAAGTGCACATGGAATATTTTCAAGAATAGATCATATACTAGGCCACATAAAGAACCTCAGAAAATTAAAAAATATTGAAATTGTACCAACTAGCTTCTCAGATCACAAAGGTATGAAACTAGAAATAAATTACACAAAGAAAACGAAAATGCCCACAAACACATGGAGGCTTAATAACATGCTCCTAAATAATCAGTGGATCAATGACCAAATAAAAACAGAGATCAAGCAATATATGGAGAAAAATGACAACAATAATTCAACATGGCAAAATCTGTGGGACACAAAGAAGGAAATATATTGCAATACAGGCCTACCTCAGGAAAGAAGAACAATCCCAAATGAACAGTCTAAACTCACAATTAATGAAACTAGGAAAGGAAGAATAAATGAGGCCCAAAGTCAGTAGAAGGAGGGACATAATAAAGATTAAAGGAGAAATCAATAAAATTAAGAAAAATAAAACAATAGAAAGAATCAATGAAAGCAGGAGCTGGTTCTTCAAGAAAATAAACAAAATAGATAAACCCTTAGCCAGCCTTATTAAGAAAAAAAGAGTCTATGCACATAAACAGAACAAGAAATGAGAAAGGAAAAATAACTATGGACACCACATTAATACAAAGAATTATGAGAGAATACTATGAAAAATTACATGGTAACAAACTGGATAACCTAGAAGAAATGGACGATTTTCTAGAAAAATACAACCTTCCAAGGCTGACCCAGGAAGTAACAGAAAATCTGAATAGACCAATTACCAGCAAAGAAATTGAATTGGTAATAAAAAAAACTACCTAAGAACAAACCTCCTGTACCAGATGGTTTCACTGCTGAATTTTATCAAACATTTAGTGAAGATCTAATACTCATCCTCCTTAAAGTTTTCCAAAAAGTATGAGGAGGGAATACTCCCAAACTCATTCTACGAGACCAACATCACTCTAATACCAAAACCAGGCAAAGACACCACAAAAAAAGAAAATTACAGACTAATATCCTTGATGAACATAGATGCAAAAATACTCAACAAAACATAACATGCCGAATTCAAAAATATATGAAAAATATCATCCATCATGATCAAGTGAGATTCATTCCAGGGATGCAAGAATGGTACAACATTCGAAAATCCATCAACGTCACCCAGTACATCAACAAAAAAAAGGACAAAAACCACATGATCATCTCCATAGATGCTGAAAAAGCATTTGCCAAAATTCAAAACCCATTCGTGATAAAAACTCTCAACAAAATGGGTATAGAGGGCAAGGACCTCAACATAATAAAGGCCATATATGACAAACCCACAGCCAACATTATACTCAACAGTGAGAAGCTGAAAGCTTTTCCTTTAAGATTGGGAACAAGACAAGGATGCTCACTTTCCCCACTTTTATTTCACATACTTCTGGAGGTCCTAGCCATGGCAATCAGACAACACAAAGAAATAAAAGACATCCAGGTTGGTAAGGAAAAAGTCAAACTGTCCCTGTTTGCAGATGACATGATATTGTACATAAAAAACCCTAAAGAATCCACTCCAAAACGACTAGATCTAATATCTGAATTCAGCAAAGCTGCAGGGCACAAAATTAATACACAGAAATCTGTTTCATTCCTATACACTAACGGTGAATTAGCAGAAAGAGAAATCAGGAAAACAATTCCATTCACAATTGCATCAAAAAGAATAAAATACCTAGGAATAAACCTAACCAAAGAAGTGAAAGACCTATACCCTGAAAACTACAAGACACTCTTAAGAGAAATTAAAGAGGACACTAATAAATAGAAATTCATCCCATGCTCTTGGCTAGGAAGAATTAATATTGTCAAAATGGACATCTGCCTAAAGCAATCTACAAATTCAATGAAATCCCTATCAAAATACCAACAGCATTCTTCAATGAACTAGAGCAAATAGCTATAAAATTCATATGGAATGACAAAAGACCCCGAATAGCCAAAGCTATCCTGAGAAGGAAGAATAAAGCAGGGGCAATTATGTTCCCTGACTTCAAGCTCTACTACAAAGCCACAGTAATCAAGAGAATTTGGCACTGGCACAAGAACAGACCCATAGACCAGTGGAACAGAATAGAGAGCCCAGATATAAACCCAAGTATATATGGTCAATTAATATACGATAAAGGGGCCATGGACATACAATGGGGAAATGACAGCCTCTTCAACAGCTGGTGTTGGCAAAACTGGACAGCTCCATGTAAAAGAATGAAACTGCATTACTGTCTAACCCCATACACCAAAGTAAACTCAAAATGGATCAAAGTCCTGAATGTAAGTCATGAAACCATAAAACTCTTAGAAAAAAATATAGGCAAAAATCTCTTGGACATAAACATGAGTGACTTCTTCATGAACATATCTCCCCAGGAAAGGGAAACAAAAGCAAAAATGAACAAGTGGGACTATACCAAACTAAAAAACTTCTGTACAGCAAAGGACACCATCAATAGAACAAAAAAACATCCTACAGTAAGGGAGAATATGTTCATAAATGACATATCCGAAAAGGGGTTGACATCCAAAATATATAAAGAGCTCATGCACCTCAACAAACAAAAAGCAAATAAGCCAATTAAAAAATGGGCAGAGGAGCTGAACAGACACTTCTCCAAAGAAGAAATTCAGATGGCCAACAGGCACATGAAAAGATGCTCCACATCACTAATCATTAGAGAAATGCAAATTAAAACCACAATGAGATATCACCTCACACCAGTTAGGATGGCCAACATCAAAAAGACAAAAAACAACAAATGTTGGCGAGGATGTGGAGAAAGGGGAACCCTCATACACTGCTGGCGGGAATGTAAACTAGTTCAACCATTGTGGAAAGCAGTATGGAGGTTCCTCAAAATCTCAAAATAGAAATGCCATTTGACTCAGGAATTCCACTCCTAGGAATTTACCCTTAGAATGTAGCAGCCCAGTTTGAAAAAGACATATGCACCCCTATGTTTATTGCAGGACTATTTACTATTGCCAAGAAATGAAACATCCTAAGTGTCCATCAGTAGATGAATGGATAAAGAAGATGTGGTATATATACACAATGGAATATTATTCAGCCATAAGAAGAAAACATATCCTACCATTTGCAACAACATGGATGGAGCTAGAGAGTATTATAAATACTCAGTGAAATAAGCCAGGCAGAGAAAGACAAATATCAAGTGATTTCACTCATCTGTGGAGTATAAGAACAAAGGAAAAACTGAAGGAAGAAAACAGCAGCAGACTCACAGAACCTAAGAATGGACTAACAGTTACCAAAGGGAAAGGGACTGGGGAGGATGGGTGGGAAGGGAGGGATAAGGGGGAAAAGGGGGCATTATGATTAGCACATGTAATGCAGTGGCGGGGGCACAGAGAAGACAAGTAATGACTATAGCGTCTTACTACGCTGATGGACAGTGACTGTAGTGGGGTGTTTGGGGGGGACTTGATAATAGGGGGTCTAGAAACCATAATGTTTTTCAAGTGTTTGTACATTAATGATACTAAAAAAAAACCTCTCCTTTTATTTCTCTTTTAGATGACACTCAGGCATTAGACTCACTTTAAAAAACAGCAGCAGACTCACAGAACCCAAGAACAGACTAATAGTTACCAAAGGGAAGGGACTGGGGAGGATGGGTGGGAAGGGAGGGACAAGGGGGGAAAATGGGCATTACGATTAGCAGATGTAATGTAGGGGGGGGCATGGGGAGGGCTCTACAACCCAGAGAAGACAAGTAGTGACTCTATAGCATCTCACTATGCTGATGGACAGTGACTGTAATGGGGTTGGAGGGGGGGACCTGATGAAGGGGGTAGTGTAATCACCATAATATTGCTCATTTAATTGTAGATTAATGATATCAAAATAAACTTTTAAAAAAACCTCATGTGTATATACAAGTTATACTGTCTGTGAGCTCCATTTCAGACTAGTAAAGGGGCATGACATAATTTTTTTTGGTCCTTGGATTGAAAGCCACTGCCCCCCACCCTCAACCTCTTCTCTGAAAGTTCTAGTCATCTTGTTGAAACCTGGCTCTCCCACGAGGACCCAGCTTCTTCTGCAGCCCTTACAAGTGATTGCTTTCACCCCCACCTCCATTCTATTGATCCCAGAAGCCGACTAGGTGTCTGCTTCCTCTTTCTCTCCAGTTCCAGACCTTTGTTCCTGCCTCCTCTCTGAAACTCCCTAGTAACTCTGATAGCATCAAACAATAGCACTTGTTTAATATTGCAGGCAGGTGTTGTCAGACCCCTGGGTCACCGGTCTTTGTTCCTTGAAGATTTTAGTCCATGTTCATTGTTGTTCTTTCCAACAGCATGCCTGTCTCAATTCTTAGTGATTTCAATATTTATGGATACAATTTACAGTGATGTTCAAGTAAAGCATAGGCAGTGATCAATCAGAAGCAAATTTGTTCCTCTGGAAGGTCCTGGAACAGGGGACAGGGAGCCAGGCTGGCCAATGCAATGGGAGAGCATCAGGGGACCTGTCTTTAACCACCTGGTACAAAAGAATTTCAACATTTAACAAATGAAATGGATACCACTCTTACCAGCTGATACCAGCCCTGAGTGGAGATGGTCTTCCCAAATTCCTTGCCCTCTTTTCATGTGGCCTCGTCCTCTGCTCTGCCTCAGCCACCCATTCTCACTACCAGATGCTAGACCCATAAATGGTAACTGTACCCTCTCCATGATCTAAATTGTAAGCATCCCACATTTGGACAACCCCTTCCTGTCCTTCAAACGTACTCCACAGAGCTCCAGCTCCAAAGACTCTGCCACCTTTTCAGAGCCTACAATTCATTACCGTTTTCAGTTTTCACTATGTCTCACCACTCCCATGTCTTCCATTCTTTTGCCCAGATTAGATTCCACAGTACCTCATAATAATCATGCCTTTGTGCATAAAAACTCCTTTATCCTATTCTTCCTTTTTTTCACCAGCCTGGCAAAGCCAATCTACAGTAAATCCAAATTTTTACCTTTTCCAAGCCTGCACTCTGCAGTTGATTTTAGCTGGAGAAACCTATTCCACCATGCTGACCTTATGCACTTTCAATATGTGATAATTTAGGCTTGAGTGGACATTGGCCTTTAGTGGACACTCCTACTACAATGCCCAGGCTGGTCACTTTCCCACTCAGATAAATAACCAGAATTATCTCACACTTACTCTTGTCTTTTTGAACCTCAAAAACTCCTCTGTTCTCCTTAACTCAAATCTAGTTGTTCTCAAAACATTTTGGTCTTGGGACTCCTTTAAATTCCTGAAACTTGAGGATTCAAAGTGCTATTGTTTATATATAGCTTATATCTACTTATATTTATTGAATTAGAATTAAAACTGGGAAATCTAGAACATTTATTTATTATTTAAAAAATAAGAAACCCATTATATGTTAACATAAATAATATTTTTATGAAAAAGAACTATATTTCCCAGACCTAAAATATTTTTAGTGAGAAGAGAAGCACTAGTTTACATATTTGTAAAATCTTTTTCACATTTGGTTAAAAAGCAGACAACTGGATTCTTAAACCTGCTTCTGCAATCAACTTGGTGTGTATCATGAAAGTCCTGGCCCCATACAGATACAGAGTAGTTGGAAAAGGGAGGAGCATTTTAATAGTTTTTCTAGATAACTGAGGATATTCTTCTTTGATACCACACAAAAACTTGACAAATGATAATTTCTTAGAAGTTAATTATGTGGATTTTGAAATCATTCATACTCATTTAAAATTTTGATACTCAAAATGTATTGCTTCATCCTTCATTTCAAATGGATTATTTGATACAAAATACTTACTTTTGTAACATCATGCACTGGTCATTTATTAAATATTGGTTCAAAGAGTTATGGACATCTTTAAGTGTTGAGTCACTTAAATAATCATGATTTTAAAAAATTACATATGGTAGTACCACCATCGATCTCTTCAGAAGTCCTGAGAAGCTGTCAAGCTCATGGGGGCAGATAAAGGTTTTCCAAAATTCTAAGTTTTGCAGCAAAGTTTAAATTTTATATTGCCAAGAAATAACTCATAACTATCTCCAGCCAAACAGGCTCACTTTGTTCATTTTTGAGAAAATGTCTGCCAAATACCCAAGTCTGAATAACTAAAATTAGTCAGTCAGTCATTCTTTCAACTGTTGTTCTACAAAGAAAGTCAGCAATAGCATAAAATAGATTGTTGCCAATTAAAGGTTCATCTTGTAATACACACATACACACATACAAAACATTTTTAAAAATCAAGAGTAAAAATTTTTACTTAACACAAAAGGTAGCTAGGAAGAAAAGAGAAACAACAAAAAAAATGAGACAAATAGAAAACAAAAAGCAAAATAGCAAAAATAAATCCAATCATATCAAAAATACAATAAATGTGAATGAACTAAATGGGCCCATCAAAAAGCAGAGATTATCAGAATGGATTTTTAAAAAAGAAACCCAATTATATACTGTCTACAACACATACTATACATTCAAAAACGCAAATAGAAAGTAAAAGGGTGGAAAAATGTGTACTGTATAAATAGTAAACACAAATAGCTATGGTAACATCAAAGAAAATAGACTTTAGACAGGAGATATAAATAGAGACAAAGAGGGATATTCCCTACTGATAAAAGGGTCACTACATCAGGAAGATATAACAATTATAAACATTTATATACTTAACAACAGAATCCCGAAATACATGAAGCAAAACCTGAAAGAACTGAAAAAAAAGATAGGCAATTCAAAAATTATATTTGGACATTTCAATACTCCTCTGTCAGAAATTGTTACAACAACTGGACCTAAAATCAGTAACAATATAGAAGACCTGACTATTCCTACCAATGAACTTGAGCTAATACATATGTAGAAGACTCTGCCTAACAACAGTGGAAAACACATTTGTTTCAAGTGGACCTGGAACATTTTCCACCATAGACTATAAGCCAGGCCATAAAATTAATCTCAATAAATTTAAAAGATTCTAAGTTATACAAACCATGCTTTCTGACCACAATAAAATTATATTAGAAATCAACAATAGAAAGAAACCTAGTATAACCCTAAACATTAGGAAATCAAACATTTCCAAATAATCATGGGTCAGAGAAGAAATCACAAGGGAAATATTTTAATACTTTGAACCAAATAAAACCAATCTATCCCAGTGATTGGGATGTAGCTAAAGCAGAGGTTAGAGGAAGATTTATACCTTTAATGTTTATTACAAAGGAAAAAAGATCTAAAATCAACTATCAAGGCAAATCAAATCCAAGTGTAGAAGGAAGGAAATTAAAAAGATCAGAGATTAAATGAATGAAATAAAAAGCAGAAAAATAAAAAATAAAAGGAATGAATCCAAAATCAATTCTTCACTAGGATCAATAAAATTGATAAACATTTGGCTATACTGACCAAGAGAAAAATGAAGACACACATTACTAAAACCAGGAGTGAAATAACAGGCCTTACAGAAACAAGAAGGGTTACAATAAAATATCATTAATAACTCTATGCCAATAAATAAAACAAAGTAGATAGCTGGCCTGATTCCTAGAAAGACACAAATGACCAACTCAAGAATTCAAGAAAAATTTTAAAGATGTAATGAAAAAGTATGGTTAACAGAAAACCCAAATGAAATCTTATAAATAAGTCCAATTATATCAGGAATGATAATATGTGTAAATGGATTAAACAAACTGACTAAGAGACAAAATTTCAGGTTGGACTTATTTTTTAATTAAGGTATCAATGATACACAATCTTATGGAGGTTTTGCATGAACAACATTGTGGTTTCAACATTCACCGATATTATCAAGTCTCCCCCTAACCCCACTGCAGTCACTGTCTGTCAGCATAGTAAGGTGCTATAGAGTCATTACTTGTCTTCTCCATGCTGTGTTGCCTTCCCGTGACTTACCTATACTGTGATTGCCAATTATAGTGCCCCTTAATTCTCTTCTCCCTCCCTCCCCATACACCTTCCCCAACCCTTCCCTTTGGTAACCTTTATTCCCTTCTTAGAGTCTGTGAGTCTGCTGCTGTTTTGTTCCTTCAGTTTTGCTTTGTTGTTATACTCCACAAATGAGTGAAATCATTTGTTAGTTATCTTTCTCCACTGGCTTATTTCACTGAACATAATACCCTCTAGCTCAGTCCATGTTGTTGCAAATGGTAGGATTTGTTTTCTTTTTATGGCTGAATAATATTCCATTGTGTATAAGTACCACCTCTTCTTTATCCATTCATCTACTGATGGACACTTAGGTTGCTTCATATCTCGGCTATTGTAAATAGTGCTTCAATAAATACAGAGGTGCGTATGTCTTCTTGAATCTGGTATCATGTTTTCTTCAAGTTAATTCCTACGAGTGGAATTCCTGGGTCAAATGGTATTTCTATTCTTAGTTTTTTGAGGAACCTCCTCCAAATTGCTTTCCACAATGGTTGAACCAATTTGCCTTCCCACCAACAGTGTAGAAGGGTTCCCTTTTCTCTGCATCCTCACCAGCATTTGTTGTTTCTTTTCTTTTGGATGTTGGCAATCCTAACTGGTGTGAGGTGATACCTCATTGTGGTTTTGATTTGCATTCTCTAATGATAAGTGATGTGCAGCATCTTTTCATGTGCCTGTTGACCATTCGAATTTCCTCTTTGGAGAAGTGTCTATTCAGATTCTCTGCCCATTTTTTAATCAGGTTACTTGCTTTTGGGGTGTTGAAGCATGTGAGTTCCTTATATATTTTAGGGGTTAACCCCTTATCGGATATGTCACTTATGAATATATTCTCCCATACTGTAGGATGCCTTTTGTTCTACTGATAGTGTCCTTTGCTGTACAGAAGCTTTTTAGTTTGATGCAGTCCCATTTGTTCATTTTTGCTTTGTTTTCCTTGCCCAAGGAGATGTGTTCAGGAAAAAGCTGGTCATGTTTATAGTCAAGAGATTTTTCCCTATGTTTTTTTCTAAGAATTTTATGGTTTCATGACTTACATTCAGGTCCATGATCCATTTTGAGTATACTTTTGTGTATGGGGTTAGACAGTAATCCTGTTTCATTCTCTTATATGTAGCTGCACAGTTTTGCCAACACTAGTTGTTGAAGAGGCTGTCATTTGCCCATTGAATATTCGTGTCTCCTTTATCATATATTAATTGACCATATATACTTCGGTTTATATCTGGTTTCCCTATTCTGTTCCAGTAATCTGTGGGTCTGTTCTTGTGCCAGTACCAAGTTGTCTTGATTACTGTGGCTTTGTAGTAGAGCTTGAAGTTGGAGAACGTAATCCCCCAAGCTTTATTCTTCCTTTTCAGGATTGCTTTGGCTATTCAGGGTCTTTTATGGTTCCATATGAATTTTAGAACTATTTGTTCTAGTTCATTGAAGAATGCCGTTGGTAATTTGATAGGGATTACATTGAATCTGTAAATTGCTTTAGGCAGGATGGCCATTTTGACAATATTAATTCTTCCTATCCATGACCATGGGATGTATTTCCATTTATTGGCATCTTCTTTAATTTCTCTCATGAGCATCTTGTAGTTTTCAGAGTATAGGTCTTTCACCTCCTTGGTTAGGTTTATTCCTAGGTATTTTATTGTTTTAGATGCAATTTTAAATGGAATTGTTTTCTGATTTCTCTTTCTGCTAGTTCATTGCTAGTATATAGTAATGCTACAGGTTTCTCTGCATTAATTTTGTATCCTGAAAATTTGCTGAATTCAGTTATTAGTACTAGTGGTTTTGGGGTGGATTCTTTAGGGTTTTTAATGTACAATATCATGTCATCCTCAAACAGTGACAGTTTAATTTCTTCCTTCCCAATCTGGATGCCTTTTATTTCTTTGTGTTGTCTGATTGCTGTGGCTAGGACCTCCAGTACTATGTTAAATAAAAGTGGGGAGAGTGGGCATCCTTGTCTTGTTCCCAATCTTAAAGGAAAAGGTTTCAGCTGTTCACACTGTTAAGTATGATGTTGTTTGTGGGTTTGTCATATATGGCCTTTGTTATGTTGAGGTACTTGCCCTGTATACCCATTTTCTTGAGAGTTTTTATCATGATGCTTTTTCAGCATCTATAGTGATGACCATGTGATTTTTTTATCCTTCTTTTTGTTGATGTGGTGTATGATGTTGATGGATTTTCAAATATTGTACTATCCTTGTATCCCTGGAATAAATCCCACTTGATCATGATGGATTATCTTTTTGATGTATTTTTGAACTCAGTTTGCTAATATTTTTTTGAGTATTTTTGCATCTATGTTCATCAGGGATGTTGATCTGTAATTTTCTGGTTTTGGGGTGTCTTTGCCTGGTTGTGGTATTAATGAATGATGCTGGCCTCATAGAATGAGTTTGGAAGTATTCCCTCCTCTTCTACTTTTTGGAAAACTTTAAGGAGGATGGGTATTAGGTCTTCACTAAATGTATAAAATTCAGCGGTGAAGCCATCTGGTCCACGACATTTATTCTTAGGTAGTTTTTTGACTACCAGTTCAATTTACTGCTGATTATTGGTCTGTTCAGGTTTTCTGTTTCTTCCTGGGTCAGTCTTGGAAGGTTGTATTTTCTAGAAAATTGTCCATTTCTTCTAGATTATCCAGTTTGTTAGCATATAGTTTTTCATAGTATTCCTTAATAATTTTTTGTATTTCTGTGGTGTCTGTAGTGATTTTTCTTCTCATTTCTGATTGTGCTTATGTGTGTACACTCTCTTTTCTTTTTAATAAGTCAGTTAGGGGTTTATCTATTTTGTTTATTTTCTCAAAGAAACAGCTCATGGTTTCCTGATTCCTTCTATTCTTTATTCTTCTCAATTTTATTTATTTCTGCTTTGATCTTTATTATGCCCATCCTTCTCCTGACTTGGGCCTCATTCTTTTTTTTCTTGTTCATTAATTTTGAGTTTAGACTGATCATATGGGATTGTTCTTCTTTCCTGAGGTAAGCCTGTACTGCGAATACTTTCTTCTTAGCATGGCCTTCACTGCATCCTACAGATATTGTAGTGTTGAGTTATTGTTTTCATTTGTCTCCATATATTGCTTGGTCTCTGTTTTAATTTGGTCACCGATCCCTTGATTATTTAGGAGCATGTTGTTAAGCCTCCATGTGTTTATGGGCTCTTTTGTTTTCTATGCACAGTTTATTTCTAGTTTCATACCTTTGTGTTCTGAGAAGCTGGTTGGTACAATTTCAATCCTTCTGAATTTAATGAGGATCTTTTTGTGGCCTAGTATATGATCTATTCTTGAAAATGCTCCATGTGCTCTTGAGAAGAAGGTATATCCTGCTGCTTTTGGGTGGCATGTTCTGTAGATGACTGTTAGGTCCATCTGTTCTAATGTGTTTTTAGGTGCCTCTGTCTCCTTACTTATATTCTGTCTGGTTGATCTGTCCTTTGGAGTGAGTGGTGTGTTAAAGTCTCTGAAAATGAACGCATTACATTCTACTTCCCCCTTTATTTCTCTTAGTATTTGTTTCACATAAGTAGGTGCTCCTATGGTGGGTGCATAGATATTTATAATGGTTATATCCTCTTGTTGGACTGACCCCTTTATCATTATATAATGCCTTCTTTGTCTCTTGTTACTTTTTTGTTTTGAAGTGTATTTTATATGATAACAAGTGCTGCAACTCCTGCTTTTTTCTCCCTATTATTTGCATGAAGTATCTTCTTCCATCCCTTCACTTTTAGTCTGTGTATGTCTTTGGGTTTGAAGTTAGTCTCTTGCAGGCAGCATATAGATGGTACCTGTTTTTTTTCCATTCAATGACTTTGTCTCTTGACTGGTGCATTCAGTCCATCTACATTTAGGATGATTATCAATAGATATGTACTTATGGCCATTGTAATCTTTAGATTCATGGTTACCAAAGGTTCAAGGGTAGCTTCTTTACTATCTTACAGTCTAACTTAATTCACTTGTACGTTATTTCAAGCACAATCTAAAGATTCTTTTTTAAAAATTTTTTATTAAGGTATTATTGATATACACTCTTATGAAGGTTTCACATGAGAAAACAATGTGGTGACTACTTTTACCCATATTATTAAGTCCACACCCGTACCCCAATGCAGTCACTGTCCATCAGTGTAGTAAGATGCCACAGATTCTCTGTTTGCCTTCTCTGTGCTACAGTTTCCCCGTCACACCCTACACCACGTGTACTAAACATAATAGCACTCAACCCCCTTCTTCCTCTCTCCCTCCCTACCTTCCCACACCCCTCTCCCTTGGTACCCACTACTCTCTTCTTGGAGTCTGTGAGTCTGCTGCTATTTTGTTCCTTCAATTTTGCTGCGTTGTTATACTCCACAAATGAGGGAAATCATTGGGCACTTGCCTTCTCTGCCTGGCTTATATCACTGAGCATGATATCCTCCAGCTCCATCCATGTTGTTGCAAATGGTAGGAGTTGTTTCCTCCTTATGGCTGAATAGCATTCCATTGTGTATATGTACCACCTCTTCTTTATCCATTCATCTACTGATAGAAATTTATGTTGCTTCCATATTTTGGCTATTGTAAATAGTGCTGCAATAAACATAGGGGTGCATATGTCTTTTTGAGTCTGAGAAGTTGTATTCTTTGGGTAAATTCCAAGGAGTGGGATTCCCAGGTCAAATGGTATTTCTATTTTTAGTTTTTTGAGGAACCTCAATATTGCATATTGCTTTCCACAATGGTTGAACTAGCTTACATTCCCACCAGCAGTGTAGGAGGGTTCCCCTTTCTCTGCATCCTTGCCAGCATTTGTTGTTCTTAGTCTTTTGGATGGTGACAATCCTTACTGGTATGAGGTGATAACTCATTGTGGTTTTAATTTGCATTTCCCTGATGACTAGCGAAGTGGAGCATCTTTTCATGTGCCTGTTGGCTATCTGAATTTCTTCTTTAGAGAATTGTCTCTTCATGTCCTCTGCCCATTTTTTAATCAGGTTATTTGCTTTTTGGGTGTTGAGGCATGTGAGTTCTTTATATATTTTAGATGTTAGCCCCTTGCCAGACATGTCATTTACAAATATATTCTCTCATACTGTAGGACGCCTTTTTGTTCGGTTGATGGTGTCCTTTGCCATACAGAAGCTTTTTAGTTTGAAGTAGTCCCATGTGTTCATTTTTCCTTTTGTTTCCCTTGCTTGGTGAGATGCATTCAGGAAGATGTTGCTCATGCTTATGTTCAGGAGATTTTTGCCTATGTGGTCTTCTAAGAGTTTTATGGTTTCATGACTTACATTCAGGTCCTTGATCCATTTCGAGTTTACTTTTGTGTATGGGGTTAAACAATAATCCAGTTTCATTCTTTTGCATGTAGCTGTCCAGTTTTTCCAACACCAGCTGTTGAAGAGGCTGTCATTTCCCCATTGTATGTCCATGGCTCCTTTATCATATATTAATTGACCATAAATGCTTGGGTTTATTTCAGGACTTTCTAGTCTGTTCCATTGGTCTATGGGTCTGTTCTTGTGCCAGTATCAAATTGTCTTGATTATTGTGGCTTTGTAGTAGAGCTTGAAGTTGGGGAGCATAATTGCCCCTGCTTTATTCTTCCTTCTCAGGATAGCTTTGGCTATTTGGGGTCTTTGGTGGTTAAATATGAATTTTAGAATGATTTTCTCTAGTTCATTGAAGAATGCTGTTGGTATTTTGATAGGAATTGCATTAAATACATAGATTGCTTTAGGCCAGATGGCCCTTTTGACAGTATTAATTCTTCCTATCCATGAGCACGGGATGTGTTTCCATTTATTGGTATCTTCTTTAATTTCTCTCATGAGTATCTTGTTGTTTTCAGAGTATAGATCTTTCACTTCTTTGGTTAGGTTTATTCCTAGGTATTTTATTCTTTTTGATGCAATTGTGAATGGAATTGTTTTCCTGATTTCTCTTTCTGCTAATTCACCGTTAGTGTATGGGAATGCAACAGATTTCTGTGTATTAATTTTGTGTCCTGCATCTTTGCTGAATTCAGATATTAGATCTAGTAGTTTTGGAGTGGATTCTTTAGGGTTTTTTATGTACAATATCATGTCATCTGCAAACAGGGACAGTTTAACTTCTTCCCAATCTGGATGCCTTTTATTTCTTTGTGTTGTCTGATTGCCATGCTTAGGACCTCCAGTACTACGTTGAATAGAAGTAGGGAGACTGGGCATCCTTGTCTTGTTCCCGATCTTAAAGGAAAAGCTTCTGCTTCTCGGTGTTAAGTATAATGTTGGCTGTGATTTTGTCATATGTGGCCTTTATTATGTTGAGGTACTTGCCCTCTATACCCAGTTTGTTGAGTTTTTAGCATGAATGGATGTTGAATTTTGTCAAATGCTTTTTCAGCATCTATGGAGATTATCGTGTGGTTTTTGTCCTTCTTTTTGTTGATGTGGTGGATGATGTTGATGGATTTTCGAATGTTGTACCATCCTTGCATCCCTGGAATAAATCCTACTTGATCATGATGGATGATATTTTTGATGTATTTTTGAATTTGGTTTGCTAATATATTGTTGAGTATTTTTGCATCTGTGTTCATCAGGGATATTGATCTGTAATTTTCTTTTTTTGTAGGGTCTTTCCCTGGTTTGGTATTAGAGTGATGCTAGCCTCATAAAATGAGTTTGGAAGTATTCCCTCTTCTTCTACTCTTTGGAAAAGTTTAAGGAGGTTGGGTATTAGGTCTTCACTAAATGTTTGATAAAATTCAGCGGTGAAGCCATCTGGTTCAGGAATTTAGTTCTTAGGTAGTTTTTTGATTACCAATTCAATTTCTTTGCTGTTAAATGGCCTGTTCAAATTTTCTGTTTCTTTTGCAATGTTGTATTTTTCTAGAAAGTTGTCCATTTCTTCTAGGTTATCCAGTTTATTAGCATATAGATTTTCATAGTATTCTCTCATAATTCCCTGTATTTCTGTGGTGTCCATTGTGATTTTTCCTTTCTCATTTCTGATTCTGTTTATGTGAGTAGACTGTCTTTTTTTCTTGATATGTCTGGCTAGGGATTTATCTGTTTTGCTTATTTTCTTGGAGAAACAGCTCCTGCTTTCATTGATTCTTTCTATTGTTTTTTCCTTCTCAATTTTATTTATTTATGCTCTAATCTTTATTAGGTCCCTCCTTCTACTGATTTTGGGCCTCATTTGTTCTTCTTTTTCTAGTTTCATTAATTGTGAGTTTAAACTGTTCATATGGGATTGTTCTTCTTTCCTGAGGTGGGCCTGTATTGCAATATACTTTCCTTTTATCCCGGCCTTTGCTGCATCCCACAGATTTTGCAGTGTTGAATTATTGTTGTCCTTTGTCTCCATATATTTCTTGATCTCTGTTTTTATTTGGTCATTAACCCATTGGTTATTTAGGAGCATTTTGTGAAGACTCCATGTGTTTGTGGGATTTTTCATTTTCTTTGTATCATTTTTTTCTAGTTTCATACCTTTGGGGTCTGAGAAACTGGTTGGTATAATTTTAGTCTTTTTAAATTTACTGAGGCTCTTTCTGTGGCCTAGGATATGATCTACCCTTGAAAATGTTCCATGTGCATTTGGAAGAATGTGTAATCTGCTGCTTTTGGGTGTAGAGTCTTGTAGATATCTGTTCTACTGTTATTCAGTGCTTCTGTCTCCTTACTTATTTTCTGTCTGGTTGATCTGTTCTTTGGAGTGAGTGGAGTGTTGATGTCTCCTAGAATGAATGCATTGCATTCTATTTCCCCTTTTAATTCTGTTAGTATTTGTTTCACATATGTAGGTGATCCTGTGTTGGGTGCATAGATATTTATAATGGTTATATCTTCTTGTTGGATTGACTCCTTTATCATTATGTAATGTCCTTCTTTGTCTTTTGTGACTTTCTTTGTTTTGAAATCTATTTTGTCTGATACAAGTACTGCAACTCCTGCTTTTTTCTCCCTATTAGTTGCATGAAATATCTTTTTCCATCCCTTCACTTTTAGTCTGTGTATGTCTTTGGGTTTAAAGTGAGTCTCTTGTAGGCCACATATAGATGGGTCTTGTTTTTTTATTCATTCAGTGACTCTGTGTCTTTTGATTGGTGCATTCAGACCGTTTACATTTAGGGTGATTATCGATAGGTATGTACTTATTGCCATTGCAGGGTTTACCAAAGGTTCAAGGTTAATTTCCTTACTATCTACAAAGCTAACTTAACTCACTTAATATGCTATTACAAACACAGTCTAAAGGTTCTTTTTTCCTCCTCCTTTTTCTTCCTCCTCCATTCTTTATGTATTAAGTATCATATTCTGTACTCTTTGCCTATCCCTTGATTGACGTGGATAGTTTATTTAATTTTGCATTTGCTTAGTAATTAACTGTTCTACTCTTTACTGTGGTTTTGTTACCTCTGGTGACAGCTATTAAACCTTAAGAACACTTCCATCTATAGCAGTCCCTCCAAAATACACTGTAGAAACAGTTTGTGGGAGGTAAATTCTCTCAGCTTTTGCTTATTTGGAAATTGTTTAATCCCTCCTTCAAATTGAAATGATAATCTTGCCAGATAAAGTAATCTTGGTTCAACCCCTTCTGCTTCATTTCATTAAATACATCATGTCACTCCCTTCTGGCCTATAAGGTTTCTGCTGAGAAGTCTGATGATAGCCTGATGGGCTTTCCTTTGTATGTGATCTTATTTCTCTCTCTGGCTGCTTTTAATAGTCTGTCCTTATCCTTGATCTTTGCTGTTTTAATTACTATATGTCTTGGTGTTGTCTTCCTTGGGTCCCTTGTTTTGAAAGATCTGTGCACCTCCATTGCCTGAGAGACTATCTCCTCACCCATATGGGGAAGTTTTCAGCAATTACCTCCTCAAAGACACTTTCTATCCCTTTTTCTCTCTCTTTTTATTCTGGTACCCCTATAATGCGAATATTGTTCTGTTTGGATTGGTCACATAGTTTTCTCAATATTCTTTCATTCTTAGAGATCCTTTTTTCTCTCTGTGCCTCAGCTTCTTTGTATTCCTCTTCTCTAATTTCATCTCCTCTACCGTAACTAATCTGCTTTTAAAACTTTCCATTGTATGTTTCATTTCTGATACTGTGTTCCATAATGATTGGATCTCTGACTGGAATTCATCCCAGAGTTCTTGGATATTTTTCTGTACCTGCATGAAATGATTTTTATTTTGAAATCTCTTTCAGGCAGATTCATGAGGTCGATTTCATTTGAATTTTTCTCAGGGGTTATATTCATAATTTTACTTTGGACCAAGTTCCTTTGGCATTTCACATTTTTATATGGCGCCCTCTAGCGCCCAGAAGCCCTACTCTCTGGAGCTGCTCCGCCCCTGAAGCAAAGTCGGAGGTCACAGGGGAGCAGTATTGGTGCCTGGGGGAGGAAAGAGCTGTTTCCTGCTTCCAGGCTGCTATGCCTGTCTCCACTGCCAGAACCAGTGGGCCGAGCACACAGGTATAAGCCTCTATGGTTTGCGTTTGTAGTTGATGTAGACGGGGCTTCCCTCTTGCTGGCCTAACAGCAGGGTAGGGTTTGCAGGTTTGTGGGCTAGGTGGCACTGGCTGGGAGAAAGGCTCAGCAGGCTGTGTATCACTGAGGGGGTCCTTGAAGCTGTGTAGCCAGCCAGGAGTTGTGGCTCCTGAAGATCATGAAAGTTCCCAACCTGCTGGGCAGAGTGCACCCAGACAATTTTGTCTACCTGTTCTTTCTCCTGAGCAGTACGCTCTGTACAATCCTTGCCCTTGCCCCTTTAGCAGCCCTCTTGCTGTTAGGAAGTCTCTCAGACTGCCCACCTTTATTTTGTCCCAGAGCAGCCAGTTGTGGATCCCTGCTTTCCACAAGTGGCTTAAATCTCAGTCTCTCCAGGTATTCTGCCTGTCTTAGCTTTCCAACCCCCTAATCATGAGAGTACCATGAGAACACCATGAAATGTAGGTTTGTGCTCCCAGAGCAGATCTCTGGAGTTAGGTATTCAGCAGTCCCATGCCTCCACTCCCTCCCTGCTCAGTTTCTCTTCCTCCCCCTGATGAGCTGGGGTAGGGCAAGGGCTTGGGTCCCGCCGGGCTAGCCTTTGGTACGTTACCCTATTCTGTAAGGTTTATTCTTTTCTCCAGGTGTATGCACTTTGGTGCAGTCCTCTTTTCTTTTGCTCTTTCAGGATTAGTTGTATTAATTATATTTTCGTATTACATGTGGTTTTAGGAGGAAGCCTGTGTGTCACCTCTCACACTGCCATCTTTAATCCCCCCTCTAAAGGTTCTTTTTTTTCCTACCTTCTTTTTCTTCCTCCTCCACTTTTTATATATTAGATGTCATATTCTGTACTTTTTGTTATCCCTTTGCTGACTTTGTGAGTCATTGATTTAATTTTGCATCTTCTTAGTAATTAATTGGTCTACTGCTTTTACTGTGGTTTTATTTTCTCTGGTGACAGCTATTTAGCCTTAGGAACACTTCCATCTAGAGCAATTCCTTTAAGATACACTGTAGAGATGTTTTGTGCATGGTAAATTCCCTCAAAATTTTCTTATCTGGAAATTGTTTAATCCCTGCTTCAAGTTTAAATGATAATCTTGACAGGTAGAGTATTCTTGGTTTGAGGCCTTTCTGTTTCATTGCATTAAATATATCATGCCACTACCTTCTGGCTTGTAAAATTTCTGCTGCAAAGTCTGCTGATAGCCTGATGGGGTTTCCTTTATAAGTGATTTCTTTTCTCTCTCTGGCTGCTCCTTGTCTTTGATCTTTGCCATTTTAATTATTATATGTCTTGGTGTTGTCTTCTTTAGGTTCCTTGTGTTGATAGATCTCTGCACTTCCATGACCTGAGAGACTATTTCCTTCCCAAAATTTGGGAAGTTTTCAGCAATTAATTCCTCAAAGAGACTTTCTATCCCCTTTTCTCTCTCTTCTTCTGGTACCCCTATAATGCGAATATTGTTCCATTTGGATTGGTTGCACAGTTCTCTTATTATTCTTTCATTCCTAGAGATTTTTTTTCTCTGTGCCTCAGCTTTTTGTTTTCCTGTTCTCTAATATCTATTTCATTTACCACCTCCTCTACCTCATCTAATCTACTTTTAAACCCATCCATTGCATGTTTCATTTCAGATATTATATTTTTCAAAGTTTCTATCACTTTCTTGAAGTCCTCCCTGATATCTTGAATATTTTTCTGTAGCTCTGTGAGCATGTTTATGATTTTTATTTTGATATCTTTGTCAAGAAGATTTGTGATTTCATTTTCACTTAGCCTGCTTTTTGGAGTCTTTTTCTGTAGTTTTGTTTGGACAAAATTTTTTGCCATTTCATTTTTTTAGTGATTGATTCCTATGGAATAATAACTTTGTGCAGGCAGTGCCATCTCGTGCCCAGAATCTCTACTCTCTGGATCTGCCAAGCACCTGCAGCTATGGTGGTGGTCATAGGCAAGCAGAACCAGCAAATGTGGGAGGAAAGAGCTCTTTCCTGCCTTCCTGACTATAGCGCCTGCCTCCACTGCCAGGTCCAGAGGGCCGAGCATGCAAGGAGGAGCCTCTGTACTATGCCTCTTTAGCTGCCATAGGTGGGGCCACCCTCCGGCTGGCCTGGCACAATGGTGGGGGCAGCAGGTATTGTGGGACCAATGCCTGCCTGGAGGAAGGAGCAGCAGACTGTGTTCGCAGTGGTTGGCCTTGGGGCTATGTTGCCAGCCAGGGGAATGGAGTTTCTGAAGCTTCTGAAAGTTCCCAACCTGCTGGGCTAAGTGTGCTGGGACGATTTTGTCCACCTGCCTTTTCTCCTGAGCAGTAAGCTCTGTGTAATCTTTGCCCCCTTAGCGCCCCTCTTGCTGTTGGGAAGTCTTTCAAAGTGCCCACCAGCTGTGCATACCTGTTCTCCACAAGTGACTGGAATCTCAGTCTCTTCCAGTATTCCACCTGCCTGTGCTTTCCAACCCCACTAATCTCCAGAGCACCATGTAATGTGGGTTCATGCTCCCAAAGCAGATCTCCAGGGCTGGGTGTTTAGCAGTCCTGGGATTCTACTCCCTCTCCACTCAGTTTCTCTTCCTCCTGCCTGTGGGCTGGGGTCAGGGAAGGGCTTGGGTCTCACTGGATCACAACTTTGCTGCTTTACCTTTTCTGTGAGGTCTTCTGTTTTCCCCAGATGTAGGCCTTCTGTTCTGCAGTCTTCAGGTCGCTCTTTTAGGATTAGTTGTATTTTCTATATCTCCATGTTTTATGTGGTTTTGGGAAGAGGTTTCTGCCTCACTTCTCATGCCGCCATCTTTTTCCAACCTCAGGTTGGATTTTTAAAAACAAACATCCAACTGTATGTTGTGTGCAATAGTATGCCTCAACAAAATGAGAGAATATGATTGAACATAAAGGGACAGAAAAGGACATGCTGCAAATATACCAATTAAAAGCAAGCTGGTATACAAATATTAATACCAGCTAAAGTAGACTTTGAGATAAATAATTTAATAGTGATAAGAGGATCAATGCACAATAATCAAAGGAAGTCTACCAAAAATATGTAACAATTATGAACTTGTACTACTGTGTGCTTATTTAAGAAATCTTGCACTACTTCTGTATTCTAAAGCTATTTTTCTAAATTTTCTCCTAATAATTCTGTTATGTTTTAATAGTTAAGTCTTAAATATATGGAGAGTTTTTATTTGAAGTGTAAGAAGGAACTAAATTGATTACTTTTAATATTTAAAAACCATTATCATTAATTGAATTGTCCATATAATGATCCTTTATCATATTCTGAGGTCTGATATATGACTAGATCTATTTGCAGTAGCTATTCCACTTTGCTTACATATTTGCATTATTCAAAACCACAATACATTGTCTTAATGAATCTAACTTTGTGTCTCTTTTGTTTAACTGGCAATGGCATAAGTCAGATCATGTTTTAATTATTTGTTATATTTATTGAATAGTTGTGTGTTCTGTTTTGTTTTTATTTTAAAAGTAAATTTGACACCATTCTCCACTTAAAGGGACCAGGACTGTTAAAAGTGACTGATTTCAGGCCAGGGCAGAGAAGGCTCCAGTTAAGCTTGGAACATCTTGTTATCCTACAAAGAAAGATAATGCTCAGAAATAATGGAACATGACAAAAAACATGGGCTCCAACTGAATGTGGGAGAGGATGCACATCAATAAATAATTATATTAATAAATTATAACCCCAACAATTAAAACAATAAGTCAAGTACACACTAATTGAATAAACACATCAATATAAAAAACAGAGGAGAAAGAGAACAGTTCTAATAGTAGTATGTCAACCTACAAATGTAGAATGACTGATTAAATGAGATAATCACTATTTGGCAAGTATCATAGCAATAATGTAAGCAACAATATGAATGGATGCTAAAGCTAGTGCATAAAACTTTGATGAGGATCAGGGCATTTGCATGGCTCAGAGTATCTCCCCACAAAATACTTATTAACTACAAGGGGAATGACAAAGGGAAAAATAGTAACTCAACAGTGGAGAAACCTGGCAAACACCACCTATTCAAGTGATGAAGGTTAGCATCACCAGTAATGGAGCAAACTGACATCTGGTCCACTTGATATGATGCACACAACATCATTTATCTGGTGATCCTGCCAAAGATGTGAAATCTGAATTTAATCTGAAGGAATATCAGATAAACCTGAAATGAAGGACTTCTACAGAATATTGGTCTATATGCCTCAAAAATGTCAAGGTCATGAAAGACTAAGAGAGACTGAGGAACTGTTCCAGATTGAAGGAGAATAAGAGATATGATAATGCCATGTGTAACTGTGGATTGGATCCTTAAAAATTACTTTTCTTTTCCTATATAGAATATTATTAAGATAATGAGCAAATATTGAATAATTTTTATAGATTAGATAATAATATGATCTCACAGTTAATCTCCTGATTTTGATAACTGAATGGTAGTTATATAAGAGAATGCATTGTTCTTAAGAATTACACATGAAGTATTTAGAGATAAGAGGGCAACATTTCCACAACTTACTCTCAATATAAAGCTGATACTTGAACAACGTGGTTTTGAACTGTGTGGGTGCATTTATGCATGGATTTTTTTCAATAAGTATACTGGAAAATTTGGGGGGGATTTGAAACAATTTGAAAAAAACATTTTCTTTTCTTTAGCTTATTTTATTGTAAGAAAACAGTATGTAGTATATATAACATACAAAATATGCATTAATTTACATTTATGTTATCAGTAAGGCTTCTGGTCACTTTTGGGGGAGTCAGAAGTTTTAAGTGGATTTTCAACTGAGTTTGGGGGTGGGTGCTCCCAACTCCCACAGTGTTCAAAGGTCAACTGTATATATAAGAGCAAGCATGGCAAATGTGAAAAGTTGGGGAATTTGGATGAAGAGTTCCTAAGAGTTCTTTGTATAACTCTTAAAACTTCTGTAAGTTTGAAATTATTTCAAAATGAAAAGTTATCAAAAATGAGTGCATTTTCTTCCCTAAAAATTACTGATGTTTTTATTTTGAATGTGAGCCTTAGTTATGTTTTTTATTAAGATATTATTGATATACACTCTTATGAAGGTTTCACATGAAAAAACAATGTGGTGACTACATTTACCCATATTATCAAGTCCCCACCCTTACCCCAATGCAGTCACTGTCCATCAGTGTAGTAAGATGCCACAGATTCACTATTTGTCTTCTCTGTGCTACACTGTTTTCCCTGTGATCCTCCACCTTAGTTATGTTTTTAAAATATCACTCTTTGGGACCTTGTTAGTACTTATTCAATATATATTTTTGGCATCCATTTTGTGCTGGGGTCTAAGGACACAGAGGCGATAGTGTCCACGTGAAACTTAGCCTTGCCCACGTGAACTTCACAGTCTAGTAGGGGAACAAGTCTTGTACAAACAATTGCATAAGTGTAATTATTACACGATCCATTCCTGCAACTACACACATACTTCGCAAAATCTCACTTCTGTGCAGACTTCATTACAGTCCTTTCCTATGACAGTACTGATGCAATCTAACTTTTTCTTTCTGAATGTCCTTTTTGTCCCACAATAGAGCTACAACCACAGGAAGCCTTTAAGGTCCACCCAGCTGACTTGTTCTTTCACTGTGTGTTTCTGTCAGAGGGGTAGGAATTAAAGGGGGAGGTGGTGGTTGTTTTTTTTTTTTTGTAAGCCAAAAATCTTTCCATCTTGAAAAGCAATAAAGTCGGCTATAGAAGCAGGGCACATTTTCAAACCTCCTGTTCATTACAGAGATATGCATCTAAGGAACTTCAAGCCATGTTCTGAGTGACTTTTTTGAAGTTCAAACAGAAAGGAGGTTGTTACAGAGCTCACAAGGGCAGTTCTGAAAGTTTCATTAATTCTAATAATAATTTCCAATTAATTCATTAGTTACTTCTTGATATTCTGAAGTTTTGAAAGCCATTACCCTCAACCTTAGGTAAAACTTAAAATGCTATGATTTTAACTGATCCAACCTAAGCTACCCTTGTAGCCATTCATGAAAATGCCAAAGAGAGGTCTGGACTCGGGTCTGAGATGGGTAATTTATAGTAATATTCTTCATTTGTGAGTCTTCGGAATGCGGAGTCCTGACACACCCAGGGGATATTAAGGATCTAGTGATAAATAGAACTAAACCAGGTGCTTCTCCTGGCCAGAGGCCCGAAGAATGAAAACAAGGGATATCAATAAGGCCATAATAGGAATGCATCCAAAACTCCCCAGCTCAACCCGGCCGGTATAATTATAGCTCCCTGGCAAGGAAGTGTGGTGGCGAGTGGGGGTGTGGAGATGAGGATGTGTGGTGGGGCTGTTGGGAAGAAAAGGTTGTTCAGGAACCTTCCTTTCTGCCACCATTGCCCTTTTAACTGCTGTGGTCCCTAGTGGTCCCTCACCTGTGTCTGGGTGCACCTGTTCCCTAGAGTGCTGCCACCCTGCTCAGCCCCGGCCCAATGCCATGGCTGTTGCCCCCTCAAGCTGTTCTGGAAGCAGCTGGGTCGCCACCCCCTTTCCCCCATCGGCCATCACACACAGTTTTTAGCTCTTAAGTGCAGGTCTCTCCATTTTTAGAAAACTGGACACAGCAATACCTCATCCCACAGGCTAATAAATTGAGAAGTGAGGCTCTGTTCTGTAAAAGGATTTCCCAGAAAATCCTTCTGAAAACTGATTCTGGATAAGCAGAGGCATATTTACTACAAAGCTGGCAAAACTCAGGCTACGAAGTCCCTCATTTGCAGAGGCCCTTCCAAGGCCCTGGGAGAATCCCTAACAATGGGTTTGGATGATCATACATTTTTTTATAAATTTTTAAAAGCACAATATTTTAACTGCAATTGGTTAAGGCTATTGTCTCTTTTTACTCCAACTCCCCCCTGCTTGTACCACTTACCTTTGTGTTGGGTATCTGAGAGCAATTTTAGGATCTAGGTAAAGAAAGAATGAATTGGGTCTAAATCCATTTGTCTGGGTTTAACGGGACATGTTTATGTGGCTCAATTTTACTTTGGGGTATATTTCAGTTATTGTAGACATCTTGGTGTAGGAATGGCTCCCAGAAACCTCCCCACAAACCACACACTGAACTCTTCAGACTCATGACAGGAAAGGGCAGCGATCGCAAGTACGTGAGCGGGGAGCAGAAGCACGTCCGCAGAAAGACTGACTGGAAGAGGCTTTCCTCTTATGAAGGGCCTCAGCTCAGCCAAATCTTACTTTCCCCTCCCATGAAAGCCCTACTCTTGTGTGGGGAGGGTTCGAGAATCTTCTCTCTGCTCAAGGAGGCAGAGAGCCCCTCTGTGTGCAGTGAACAATGCCACTCCTGAAAGACCAGAGGATCAGGACTTTGTAACCCCTAGTAAATTACTGTATGTAGGCAATGGTCATCAGCAGCTACTAACATCACAAAAAGGAGTTGATAGTACAAACCTCAGAATGGAAGTACATTCCACCACCTATAAAGTAGTCTTGCCAAAAATAAAAATAAAAAAATCAAATCTGATTCTGTTCAAGCTTCTTCATTTAACTCTCAGTTATGGAAACATGGGAACGGGAACATTTTAAAGAACATGATGGGTATGCAATCAGCCAATTCCAGACCTTGGGGCATTCTATAGGAAAAACAAACTGGTTTCTTTGACAAAATAAATAGCAAAGAATAAAAAAAGAGCTGACAAGAACACATAAATTAAAGGAAACAAGAGACCTAATCAGTTTTAATGTATATTATTTGGGTTCTGATTCTAGTACACAAATTATCAAAAAATGTTTTTAAGACTACAGGGGAACTTGTAGAGATTACTGAATGGATATTTGACAAAATTAAAAAGTTATTGCTCATTTTTTATATGAGTTAATAATATTGTGGGGTTTTTTAATTTCTCATATTTTAGAAATGCATTCAGAAATATTTATAGATGAAATGTTATGTCTGGGATTTGCTCCAAAATATTTCAGTGAGGGGAGGAGGGTGGCTAGGAATACAGATGAAACAAGACTGGCCTTGTATTGATAATTATGGAATCAGATGTTGGGTACATGAAAGTTTTTTATATTGTTCTTTCTACTTTAGTATGTTTGAAAATCTCCATACAACAAAAATTTTTAGACTTAAAAAAATCTATTCTCTTAAACACTATATTGGTCCCTCTATCTTGTATGTATCTACCAACCCACAAATATAGCATGGTTAATTTTCTCCCAGTTTTGAAAAGCAAAACTTATCAGTATTATTAAGTAATATTTTCATATAATTCCTCACAAATTCCTCCTCTTTCTCTATTTTAGTTCATTGAGCATACCTTACCCTCATTCCAGTTAAAATATCACCAAATTTCCCTAAAAATCCAGCTAAAAAAGTCGATTCCAAACAGATTCTCAACTCCTGGATCTTGGAAAGAAGCTACTAAGTTGAATACTAAGGAATTTGTTGATAATAGATACCAGAAGTATTTCTCTATTTCTGTTAAGGCATCATTATTAGAGAGGCTTAACAATACTTGTTTAACTGAGTGAAAGTGGCCCTGTCGGGGGCCCTGCATCTCTTTCCAGGAAGGACTTGTGCCCCAGCTGGTGGAAATGCTCTCAGCAGACAGTTCTTGGCCCCTTCAGGGATTGCCTTAGTTGTGGAGAGATGCCTCTCCCAGGTTATGACATTCCTGGGGCAGCCCACATCTGCTATAGGGCGGTCTGGCCATTTGGACTCAGTGTAGAACAACTCTGACTGGCCTGCTCAGCCCCGAGGTCCCAGTGGGTGTCAGCTGAGACTGTTGAGCCTGCAACACAACTTTCCATCTCCTTATGTCCACTCCTATTTCTTTCCTTTACCTTCCACAGGTACTGATCCCAAGGGCATTCTCAATACACATTCGCACACTACATTCTGTCTCAAAGCCTGCTTCCTGAAAAACCCAAATGGCATCAGAAACGACACATTGAAATGCCTGGCTTTCCCAGCATCTGAGCTGCTTCATTAATGACTTAATCATTCATGTCTTTGATTAGTAGCTCAAAACTCTGAGATTGTCTCGGAAAAATTTAAAGTGGCCTATACTTGAAAAAGTTGACTCTTCTTTTTTTGTGGTTTGTGGATGCTAGCAGAGCAGTTTGTCCTGAGCACTGAAGATCCGGTGGATTCATGTCACAGCATCCTAGACCTGAAAAGTGTTCCCACAGCAGAGTGAACCCCTCTTGGTTCTCTTTCTTGCAATTATTTTCACCTTCAGGAGACGATATCAGTGTGTGAAAGTGCTTCACTTATCAGTTCCTGGATGTGCACCCCACAACTCCACTGGCATAGCAATCCCTCTATGGATGCAAGTTTGCCCTTAAGAGAAATTCTAGACTTCACACATATATTTGTATATTATTCCATATTGCCAAAATTTCACAGTGAGTGAACTTGAAGTGCAAATCTTGTTGCACTTGCCATGTTTTTCCTACAATTGAGTTATGAGACACAGTAAGCATCAGGATTTTTAGTAACTGAGGATGGGAAATGCCAGTGCTAATCTACTGGGTGTAGTGTCTTTACTGGTTTAATTTTAGTGGTGATGAATATGTATAGGGGCTTTGGTGGCTTTGTTCATCATTTTGGTCCCTTTGCACACAAGATTTTCTATCCCTCAAACCATGAGTTCTCTCAATAAAAGGTTTCTATGGTCAGAGAGGAAATAATGTACAAATCTTGGCCATGTTTCTCATTTGCACATGGTGTCATGTTCGATCTTTGCATTAGAGCCAGTTTTATTATTTTTTTAAATGGCACCATCCAATGGGTCTACTTCGTGAGGTTGTCGGAAGGACTAATGAGATGTCTAGATAACGTCCTGGCCACAGAGCCTGGCACACAGAGAATGCTCAGCATATACTGGCTGGAAGCAGAAGGTACCATGGTTAAGCCACTGTGGAATGCCTGAGGGTAAATCCCAACTAAACTACTTACTATCTTTTTTACCTTAGGCAAATAAGTTGGCCTCTCTGTGCCCCACTGCCTCATCTGTAAGACAGAAAATAGCCCCACCTCAGACATTGGTAAGGATCACATTTCCAGCAGTGAACATCAGAAACACGCTTGCATAAGTTAGCATGTAAAACACTCAAAAAAGTGCCTAGCACACTATAAGCATTATTTAGATATTCACTTTTATTATTAGAAGTAATTTTGGGATAACGGACTAAAATGATCAAACGGTTTTACATGCACACAAAATACTTATTTAAGGAACTTTTAATTTGTACTGTACTGCCTAATTTTTGTTGTTATGTACAGTTAACACAGATGCTTATTACATCCCAGGCATTCTGCTAAGCACTTTCTAAGCAGTGCCTTATTTAATCCTCTCAGTATTCCCCATAAGAGTGAGGAAACTAAGACCCAGAGCAAGGATCCTCCCCCAAGGATCAGCTGACTTAACTACAGTGTGTCCAACTCCAGAACTCTTACATTACTGCTTTAAACATTTTACAATAGACTAAAACTAATGCTAACAAAAACCCATGTACAGTAGAATGCTAAGAATAATTAAAGCATTTAGGAAGGGAGCCAATAATTAAGACTGGATAAAAGTTATTGCATCAAGCATTAATTTAGAGCTAAGCTTCCCAGCAACTGCTAGATAGCTAGACAGGAGCATGGAAGGGGTTGGGGACTTTGGCCGTTGTTTACATTTGTTAAAGTGGAAAGTGAGGATATAGATAACAGATCTGGGTCTGACTGGTTCTAATCTGGGCGAGAAGTTGAACCTGACTTCACCTCAAACTATATTATACAGTCATTAGCATCATCATTACCCCTTAACATCATGACAGTTTGAGGCTGACCGTCCAAGGACAAAAAAGAGGGGTCACCCTTCTTCCCCAAATCCTCTCCCTATTCCAAGAAAATCCCACCTATCCCGATTGTAACTCCGGGGAAAAATCCCGGGGCAAAATGCCTTTGAAACCGAAATCAAAGGGAGAAATAAAGTGGGAGAAACCCATTTATTTCTTACAAGCAGTTGTCCCACACATCTCTCCAGACCTGGCTGCAGAAGAAGAGAAAACAAGCTCCATGCAGCCTCTCCAGGCCAGATAAGCCCTCCATTGTCCATGTAATTACTTACTGATATAGAGATGGACTAAAGTCAGGTGAAAGATTCTGGAAATATTGCAATTTCACCCACACCGATGAATATTCTGCCCTCTACTTAAACTCCTGCGTAGACCACCCAACCCGAGCCCCAGGGTGATGCTCACCTCTCCAGCATGCCCGCACTCCCTCTTTGAGTGTGCGCTTATTAAACTACTCTCTGTACCTGCCTGACCTGCTGGTGAATTCTTTCTCCATCAGAGTCAAGAACCCTTTCCTTGGTTGAGGTCTCACCTCCCTGGACTGGATTGACTGACAACGCAACTAAGAAAAACCAGAAAACATAATGCATCATATGGTATCTGATTTTAAAAAAACAAGCTATGCCCTCCTTTCCCTCATGCTGAACCTGGCGCACTCCTACTCACGTATTTGTCAATAAGCTCTATAGTTGGGTTTAGTCGAGGTATTCTATTTCTTACTCTGCCACTGGGCCCGCAAGCAGTAGGCCAAGGTGCTTTCTGTATTTCCAAGACAGCGTAGCTTAAAGCAGCATTTCCCAAACACTGATGAGGAAAAATCTTTGCTGGCAACACATCTATAGTATCTCTAGAACAATGTTCCCCATGACACACTGATCTAATGTAATGAGTACACATAGGTGAATAAACTCTGGCCAGTGTCCAAGATAAGGGAAATAATCCTTGCATTGTGCTTTCATCTTGCTTTGGATTTTGTTATATAAACAAGGCGTTCTGACTCACTGGAGCTCCTTGAACTGTAAGGTACGTTTGCATTTCAAAGACTTCCATCTCCCAATAAAGCCAAGTTCTGAAAACAGCTTGATAAAGACCTTTCTGAGATTATAAAGCTAAACGAAAGTACAATGAATTAAAAAATTCTTTCTTACCTTGGAATTAGCCACAAGAGACCCATAAATACTCATACAATCTTCTTTGTTAATGAATCCATTGGGCAAATACATAACCAACATGTTAAAAAAACTACATATATTTATTCATTTGCGGGTGTGTTCATGGGTAGTAACTGTAGGGTATGTGTCCTTCAGGAATATTAACTGTTCTCCAGCTGGGTAACTTTGAGAAATCACTTCCACTACATGCATCTCAATCTGCCAACTGAAAAATGAGGGTGTTGGACTACAGTATTTCCAAAACTTCCCTAAAGATAAGAATCCCTGGGGGTAGTGGTTAAATACTGAGATTACTAAACCCTCCATTGAAATTCTGATTAAATGGATCTGGGTTGTTTATTTTTTGTTTGCTTGCTTATATGCTCTTTTTTGTTCACTGGTTCGTTTTTTTAAATAAAAGCTCTATGTCCTTATCTTCAAGGAAGTTGAAAATTTGATTAGATCACTTGGAGACATTTCAGTTATGCCATTCTTTAATGCTATCATTCAGTGAGGAGGAAGATCCACCAGCCTTCTTACCAGAGCTACTGTAGTTAAAACCTTGGAAAATTTTTATTTCTTAGGTTCTCCTCCATGATGGCGTTGGCACCTAGATAAGTTTGTGTGAAATAGATATCTGCATTTCATAAATCAACAAGATTAGATAAGCCATGGGAGAAACAGCATACCCTAGTTGTTTTGTGCTTATTAGATCTGTGAATATTCCTGCCCTTAACTTTCCTGATATGTTCTCCTAGTAAGTATCCCATACAGGGTCATAGTATCTGTCCTCATCCCCAAACCTCAGACTGATCATTTCTGACATCTAGAAATGGTTTCAGAACCTCTGACTCCATGAATGGCTCCTGAGGTAAAGAGGGTGGTGACCTGAGGTCAAATGCCAAACTCCTACAAACACCAAGTCTGATCACTCACTCTTGCTTCTCTGGAAGCCAGTTGGTCCCTCTCTGAATGACCTAACCACTTCTGGGAACACGTGGGAAGAATGAGAACTGGTTTTCCAACTAACCCTTTGAGATAATCAGAAGACAAAAAGTTAAAGTTCCTGTAAGTTTAATTCCTCTGAAAGAAAAATCTAGAGGAGAGCCCCTAAACACAATCATTTTAATTTTAATTTAAAAAATTTAAGTCGCACCTGCCCTCACTCAAATCAACAATTCATGGGATGAGGCAAGCAGCATCGCACTCTGTTCCCAGAAGACTTTAGAATTCTTCTCTGAACATCTTTAAAAATAGTGTTCATCTGTGTGTAAGAAAATAATTAGAGGACTTCCGGGAAGATGGCGGTGTGAGCAGGGCGGCAGAAATCTCCTCCCAACACTATATTTATCTACGAAAACACAGAAAATACATCTATTCCTAAAAGAGAGACGAGAATACACAGGAAAGCGCACAGCGTGCAGCTACACCCGAGAGGACTCGGCACCCCAAGAGGCGGGTAAGATACGGAGCCGCGACCCGGCGGGACCCGAGCCCTCCCCCACCCCAGCGCACCGGCGGGAGGAGAGGATTCAGAGCCGGGAGGGAGTGGAAGTGCACCCCGCGAAGTAGCCAGCCCCGGTGATCTGCGCGGGGAGCGCTGACCCACATTGCGCAGTGCAGCGGAGATTGGAGAGACAGAGGGGCAGGATCTGAGTAGGGAAGCGCCAGGGTGCTTGCAACCGGCTCCGGGGAAGGGAAAAAAAAAGGGCGCGCTTTCTTCAGCGGTCTTAAAGAGACAGGAGCCCAGCGGAGGAGCCGGATCTCCCCAGCACACTCAGCCCAGCAGGCTGGGAGTACTGGGGAGTTTCAGACACCTTAGCTGGCGACTGAGGAAGCACAGCCATACTTACACTTCTCACTGAGATCAACAGCCTCCTATTCGTTCCCACCCCTGCCAGAGCGAAAAAGGGCCCTGCGGAGCGGCGCAGTCACAGCTGTGGAATAGGGGGGCAATAGTGTCACCTACAGCATTCCCACAGAATCTACGTCCGGTGGGCGTTTTTTTTGTTTTTTTCTTTTGTTTTGTTTTTTGCTTTTTCTTTTTTCTTTTTCTTTCTTTCTTTCTTCTTTTTTTTCTTTTTTCTTCTCTTTTTAAAGTCTTAAAGGGCCCAGCTGACATACATGGCAACTACCAGTGACCACTTCTATAGCCATGAAAAGACAGAGGAATATGGTTCAGAACAAAATCAACCAGACAACCCCAGAGAGGGAGCCTGAAGGGATGGAAATGCACAGTCTTCCTGAAAAAGAATTCAGAATAAAAGTCATAACCATGCTGATGGACCCACAGAGAAATGTGCAAGAGATGAGGGAGGAACTGAGGGAACTGAGGAAAGACAATGCAGAAATCAGACAAGCGATCGACGGGTTTAACAGCAGAATGGATGAGATGCAAGAGACTGTTAATGGAATAGAAAACAGAGAACAGAGTACTGAGTAGCTGAGGCAGAGAGAGATAAAAGGATTTCTAGGAATGAAAGAATATTAA
>JAVSCE010017298.1:0-115037 GCA_032199065.1 Smutsia gigantea | reverse complement strand
GTAATCAAAAAACTACCCAAGAACAAAACCCCCGGACCTGATGGATTCACCTCTGAATTCTACCAGACATAGAGAAGAAATAACACCCATTCTCCTTAAAGTTTTCCAAAAAATAGAAGAGGAGGGAATACTTCCAAACTCATTCTATGAAGCCAGCATCACTAATACCAAAACCGGGCAAAGACCTCACCAAAAAAGAAAATTACAGACCAATATCCCTGATGAACGTAGATGCAAAAATACTCAACAAAATATTAGCAAATCGAATTCAAAATACATCAAGAGGATCATAGACCATGATCAAGTGGGATTCATCCCAGGGATGCAAGGATGGTACAACATTCGAAAATCCATCAACATCATCCACCACATCGACAAAAAGAAGAACAAAAACCACATGATCATCTCCATAGATGCTGAAAAAGCATTTGACAAAATTCAGCATCCATTCATGATTAAAACTCTCAACAAAATGGGTATAGAGGGCAAGTACCTCAACATCATAAAGGCTATATATGACAAACCCACAGCTAACATCATGATTTCACTCATATGTGGAGTATAAGAACAAAGAAAAAAACTGAAGGAACAAAACAGCAGCAGACTCACAGAACCCAAGAACGGACTAATAGTTACCAAAGGGAAAGGGACTGGGGAAAATGGGCGGGAAGGGAGGGATAAGAGGGAAAAAGGGGCATTACGATTAGCAGATGTAATGTTGGGGGGGCACGGGGAGGGCAGTACAACTCAGAGAAGACAAGTAGTGATTCTATAGCATCTCACTACGCTGATGGACAGTGACTGTAATGGGGT
This sequence comes from Smutsia gigantea, assembly GCA_032199065.1. Lineage (NCBI taxonomy): Eukaryota > Metazoa > Chordata > Mammalia > Pholidota > Manidae > Smutsia > Smutsia gigantea. The sequence continues at coordinate 114,224 of JAVSCE010017298.1, read as the reverse complement.
TGGTGGGGTGGACCTGATGAAGGGGTAGTTTAATAATCGTAATATTGCACATGTAACTGTAAATTAATGATAATAAAATAAATTATATTAAAAAAAATATATATATAGGCAAAAATCTCTTGGACATAAACATGAGTGACTTCTTCATGAACATATCTCCCCGAGCAAGGGAAACAAAAGCAAAAATGAGCAGGTGGGACTATATGAAGCCGAAAAGCTTCTGTACAGCAAAGGACACCATCAGTAGAACAAAAAGACATCCTACAGTATGGGAGAATATATTCACAAATGACATATCCGATAAGGGGTTGACATCTAAAATATATAAAGAACTCACGCACCTTAACAAACAAAAAGCAAATAATCCAATTAAGAAATGGGCAAAGGACATAAATAGACACTTCTCCAAAGAAGAAATTCAGATGGCCAACAGGCACATGAAAAGATGCTCCACATCGCTAATCATCAGAGAAATGCAGATTAAAACCACAATGAGATATAACCTCACACCAGTGAGGATGGCCAACATCCAAAACACAAACAACAACAAATGTTGGCGAGGATGTGGAGAAAAGGGAACCCTCCTACACTGCTGGTGGGACTGCAAATTAGTTCAACCATTGTGGAAAGCAGTATGGAGGTTCCTCAAAAAACTCAAAATAGAAATACCATTTGACCCAGGAATTCCACTCCTAGGAATTTACCCTAAGAATGCAGCAGCCCAGTTTGAAAAAGACAGATGCACCCCTATGTTTATTGCAGCACTATTTACAATAGCCAAGAAATGGAAGCAACCTAAGTGTCCATCAGTAGATGAATGGATAAGGAAGAGGTGATACATATACACAATGGAATATTATTTAGCCATAAGAAGAAAACAAATCCTACCATTTGCAACAACATGGATGGAGCTAGAGGTTATTATGCTCAGTGAGATAAGCCAAGCTGAAAAAGACAAGTACCAAATGATTTCACTCATATGTGGAGTATAACAACTAAGAAAAAAAAAACTGAAGGAACAAAACAGCAGGAGACTCACAGAACCCAAGAACGGACTAATAGTTACCAAAGGGAAAGGGACTGGGGAGGATAGGTGGGAAGGGAAGGGCAAGGGGGAAGAAGGGACATTACAATTAGCAGATGTAATGCTCGGGTGGCACAGGGAGGGCTGTACAACCCAGAGAGGACAAGTAGTGACTCTATGGCATCTCACTATGCTGATGGACAGTGACTGTAATGGGGTTTGTGGTGGGGGGGGAACCTGATGAAGGGGGTAGTGTAATCACCATAATATTACTCATTTAATTGTAGATTAATGATATCAAAATAAACATTGAAAAAACAAAATAAAGTTACTCTAAGGCATTGGTTTTCAAACTTTAAAAAAGGGTGATATTTTACACACAAGTAATAAAAATTTTATGTACATATACAATAAAATTTTTATACCATGACCTGTGCACACATGAGAGCACACCCACATATGAAACAATGTATGAAACAAAACTTATCCTTACTTCAGACAGTGTTCTTTAAGCTTTTCTACTCTGTTGTATTCTATTTTGTTTGTTAAAAATGTTGGTTATGGACCACTAAATTGGCTTCATGACTAACAAATACATGTTTGAAAAAACTCGATCTAGACTATGTACCCAGGAGTGAAACTGCTAAGTCCTACTCCAGTGCATGTTCAACTTGACAACAAAATGCCTACGTGTTCTTCAAAGTGATTATACCCATTTACCCTCCCACTAGGAATGTGAAAGAATTCCTGTGGTTTTACAACCTCTCCCACACTTGCTATAGTCAGGTTCTTGATTCTTGCTAATCTGGTAGGTGTAAAATGATACCTCACTGGAGTCTCCATTTGCAGTTCCCTGAGGAATAGTTAGAGTGTGTATCTTCTTGGTTATTTATGCACCTTCTCTGTGAATGCCTGTTCATGACTTTTGCCCATTTTTCTGTTTCTGGGTCAGGGTGGTCCTAGGAAAGTTTCTGTAGCAGTGCAGTCCGGGGAACCGTGTCATAAAGTGCATGATATTTTTCCATGGTAACCATAATAGAACTGGAGTTTGTGTTAACTAAATCAGTCATGAAGGCAACCACCCCAACATCATAAAAGCAAAAATCAAATAATACACAAGCCACCATAATAATAAAGCTATGATCCAGGAAATGACTGGAGTTCTTATTTGTTGCTTACATGACCTGGAGAATGACTTGGGTTTTACAGGGTTCGTGGTGGTCCTACTTTGGCTTTGATGACATTATCCTGGATGTTTGGGCCCTGCGTCCCATAGCTCAAGGGTTCTTTAACTGGGTGCCCTGGAGCCCTGCTGTTCTGGGATAATAATGTTCAAGGGGAAATATCAACCCCCTGGATGTCAGCCTCTAAGATGGCAAGAGCAAGGAGGATGTCTATCTCAGCCAGAGCAGCCCTTTCCTTTTTGTTGTTATTAATAGAACCCCATGTAAGAATGCATTTTTATAAATGTGATTTCTTTTTTTAAAGTTTGAAATCCACTGCAGCAGTTCAGCTTGAAGCAAAGATCCTTAGAACAGTGGGCTGCAGCTGAACAGGAAGGCCAGCCTGGGTTTTGCCGATAGTTTATTTTCCTTCAAGTGGACAGAGAGCTCCTAATGACCCCTTTTTTCTTTCCCCTTCCCTTGACATTCTGATGGCTGGTCAAGGGTCCACAGTTCCCCCTGCCCCAGCTGGCACAATTTTCTGGTTCCTTCTGGGTGGCAGACTATAATTATCTTCCCAAGTCTGTGCCCCTCTTATTCCATAACATGTTATTCCATAACAATAGCTTTTCAGCCCATACACTCCCACCGGGCCAGAGGCTTCATCTCCCCACCTGCTATGTTCACTGTGGATATATGACTCTGTACTCACCCGGACAGTGAGCACAGTGATGCGTGTCATCCCGTATCACTTGCTTAAAAAGACATTGCTGATCCAGGACTTCTCTTTCACTCTCCCACTGCCTGCAAGCCAAGCGCTCACGTGGTGGTGACCCTGCAGTCCCCATTCAAACAAGAACTCCAGTGGAAGGAAGAATAAGATAGAAAAGACCCCAAAGGACTGTGTGATACTCAGTTGCCCCACCAGGTGGGACCACTCACCTCCAGACTGTTAGCAGGGCCTATCATCAATTGCCATGTAAGTGGTTTGCAAGCCTGCTCTGTGACAACCAGCAAGCCCAGGTTTAAGGGTTCAGAGAAGCCTCAGGACAGTGAAATGAGTTCTACAATTTGGGCAAAGAAGCCACTTTGGGAGTCCTGAGACCTTGCGCCCATGGGGAGTTGGGTGTGGGGTGGGAACATACTTGACACAGAGACAGAGGGCCTCGTGCTGTGGGGAGGACTCCCCCCTACCAGGATCCACAGCAGATGGCTCGAGTGTGGGCAGGGATGGGGCCCCAGGCCCTGGCCCTCTGGCAAGTCCGAGATCTCCCCTGACTCTCTACTGGGATCTCTTCTTTGGGGTCCATACTGGTTCAACCTTCTCTGCCAACAGAGAAGGACATGGAGCCCCAGTGGCTTGTCCAAAGCCATGCAGTGATTGAATGACAAAGCTGGGAAGAGAATCCAGATATCCCTGAAGCATAAGCTATGTCAGTGTGCCATGACAAAGTGTGTGCCCACATTTTACAATAGGATCTAAGTCAGCCACGCTCATACAGAAATGAGCATTTGTATGTGCCTTGATCTTGGCGTCTGCCTGTCCCCAGGCCCCTCTCAGATTCCTGCTGCCCTTCAGAGCCCTTTCCCCAGGTCTCTCCCCTGAGCTAAGAGCCCTCGTGCTGGGCCCTGCCACCGCCTCCTCCCTCCTCCACCTGGCAGGCCCAGCTGTCAGATCCTGCTCCAGGCTTCTTTCCTCTCTGCCCTGTCCCGCACAGCATGGAAAAGAGAGCGGGCGGCAACCCTCGGACGTCTGCCCACAAGACACCAAGAGAAACAGGAGGCATCTCTGGAAGCACAATCTTCTGACATCCAGGAATGATGGGGCAACGAGCTCAGGGTTGGCTCTCTGAGGAGGGCCACCAGCTCCACTCTGGACATGTGGAGCCACCTCCTCAGGAGGGACGGCTGGAGGGATGGGACTGAATTCTCATTAGGCACATATCCTCCATTGTTCATACGTCAACACCTTTCTGGTTGAAAAGAAATAAGAAAGCTGCCCTTGAATCCCACCCCAGTGCTTTTTAAGATCAAGGAGGACTCTCACATTCCTTCATTACCTTCTATATTTCTTTCCCTTCTCCCCTTTCCTCTTTCTTTTTAAATTCAGATCATTTAACAGACACGGGTCATACTTAAAAATAAATAATCTCCCCTGGGTTCCCTTTGATGTCATTTTACTGTATTCTTTGGTCCCCAGAGGCAACACTGCAGACGCACAAGCCTGGAGATACACGCCTGCAGAATAAAGCCTCTGCGCTCAAGCAGCTCCAGAAGTTTGCGGCGTTGCTGTGGCCTGAGGGCTGGGCTGTTCCAGGGGGGATCATCCAGACTGCAGCTGTCCTTCCAGGTCGCCTTTCATCCGGGCATCATGCCTATGTTATGGCTACAAATCCCCGAGGAAGTAAGTACCAGTAACTGTCTGTTTAGTCAAAGGAAACTGAGGCACAACAAACTGCGCCAATAGGCCAAGTGACTGGGGAAGCTTCCAGCCAAGTTAGAAATAAAATTTATTTTGTGAAAATATGTTCTTATCTGTTTTCTTTTGGCAGATACCAGAAGGAGATCAACATGCAGAGGGTTAATATGTGGGAGAAATAAATTTAGTGTCGGCTCAGGACAGAACATATCAGGAAATGAACACAGAAAAACAGCACTCTCGTTGAGCTTCGTAACTCCAGCAAATCTGTGGGCTTGGGTTAACTGAGGCTGGAATTCCAGAACTCAAGTTACCCACGTGTGGCAGGCCAGGGAATGCCTGTTGGTTCAATGGGAAATCTTCAGTGTCAGCATTCATGTTCAACTGTACTAGACATTTTCACCCGGGACATAAGTAACTTTCTTTCCATTCTTGAGTGGATTAGGAGCCCAGAGCCCAGGTGCAACAGAGGAAGAAGCCGTCTGGGTCCACCACCAGCTGTGGAGGATGCTGATGATGTCCATTCCCAAGCAGTCCTCATGCCTGGCACCAAAGGCGCCGCACACCCAGGGCTCAAGGACTGCAAGGCAATGACCAGATGTGCATTTGGCACGTAGCCCATAAGCTGCCAAAGTCCCAGGGCTGCGTGTCAGTGCACCATCTCCCCGACGAGGGCAGGGACTCCCGTGCTTCCTCTGCAGGCCCCGTGGTGCTCCATGCTGGTCAGCTGGGGAAGCAGAACCCCATCTGTAGGTATCACAGGATGTCTTGGACACCTGTGGGAGAAGCTGGGGAGAACAGTGCCCAAGGGGCAGTTGGAGGATCAGTCACTAGCCAGCCCTCCTGAAGCACATGGAAATCCAAAGGTTGCCAGGGAACGCGGGCAGCCAGGCACATCCAGTGCGTGAGTGAGCCTGGGAGAGCAGGGCTGGAAGGGAAGTCACAGGAGCCAGTGGCCTTCGCATCTGGTGCTGCGCCTGTGCGCCTGGGCCGCCTTTGGTCATGGGACTGGCGGTCAGAAGGAATCGCTGGAGAGAGTAGAGTGGAGGGGGAGACAGGAGGACATCAAAGAAGAGAAGAGAAGATCTCAGTTATAAAAGAGGAGTAAGTTATAGAGCTTTTTTGCATAGCATATTGCCTATAGTGATCAATACTGTATTGAATACTGAGAAATTTTCTAAGAGGGCAGATATCTTAGGTTAGGGTTCTTACCACACACACAAAGTAATGATTGATAATGATAAATAGGGGATGGGAGGAAACTTTGGGAGGTGATGGACATGTTTTATGGCATAAACTGTGGTGATGGTATTATGGGGATGTACTTATCGCTGAACTGACCCAGGTGGCTATATTAAAAATGTACAGCTTTTTGCATGTCAATCATACCTTATACAGTGGTGTTTTAAAAAAGAAAGAGGGGCTGAATGTGGATTGGGAAAAAGCAGGGACCCACTGGACCCCACCAGCCCTACAGCATCTACCTGTCACCCCCTCAAACCACAATGACCTTCACACAATAGTGGCTGTTGCTTTACCTCCACCTTCCAAATCTTATCCTGGTTTCTCTTTGGGCCAACTCTGACCCAGAATCATGCAGAGAAATGGAGTCTAGGAGATACAATTCCAGGTAAATCAAGCTCATCCCATACAGAACAAAATCATCACAGACCCAAATAGTCATCCAGAACCATCTGATCTGTGTCTAGCACCATGGGAAAAGCCCTGACCTAGAGTCAGGAGATTCAGGAGTATGGTCATGGCTCTGCCTCCAAAAATGTGCCCTTCGCCAAGTTACTTAACCTGACTGCCCTGCAGGTGCTCAGAGGGGGATGAAAACAATGACTCATCACCCCAAAGAAGGTCCAAGCAAAGGTGAGGGAGTTAAACTGTTACAAGGGAACTTTGAGAACTTCCATCAGAAGGTTCTAAAAGATACTAGAGTCTGCAACCTTATTTCTCTAGAGTTTTCCTATGGTACATTTAAAGCTGTCTGTTTAGAGCTGAATCTCCTGGCTAAAGCATGGGTTGGAAATCAGAAATCTCAGCTCTTTTTTCTCTAACTATAATCTTGGTGTGCTATGAAATTTGGAGTGAGTAATAACCACTTGCTGTCAATGTTTGTTCATGCACGGAACAGGCATAATGACATTCTACCAACAACGACTGCCCACTAGCTAAGTCCCTTAAAGAAAGGAAGCCCCAGCAGAGGGAGTGTCACCACAGCAGTGTCCTACCAGGTTTCCAGGGCTTGGTGTTACCTCCTTCTTGGGGCAATAGATAAGATTGTGCCAGAGGTTTCTAAGCCTGCCCCATTTCACCTCCAGCTGCAGCTACAGGGTTTGCCGGATTTAACGATGTACCATGAAACACAGGAAAAGCAGTCTGCTTCCTGGTTCCAGCCTAACCATCTGTAAAGCCATGAAGAGGCACCTGCCTTGCTCTGCCCACTGGAAGTAGTGACAGAGCTGCAGAAAGACGGAGGTGATGGATGCAGCCAGGGCAGGGGCAGTGGGGTTTAAGCCAGGCAGATGCCATCTCCCTGGACCCACCACTTTCTACAGAGGAGTGGAGCCCTGCCTCCAAGTCCACAACCCCAAAATCGGGAAGCACACACTTATGAACTTCGCCCCTTGGACAAGGAAGGTTAATTTCATGACAGACAGAGGGGTAAGAAAAGAATGCACAATAATATTCCCCATTTTTCACGAATCATAGGCTCCTTCCTAGGTCTGAGTACTCGAGTATCCACCCTTCATAATCACTGTCTGGGCATTAGATGCTTCAGCTCTCTCTCCCTAGCATCCACAAGGGCCAACCAGAACCCCTAACCGGTGGGCTCCTAATGCCCACCTCTTGCCTTCACGGGTGACAGATCTCCGAGCAGCATTCTTTGCCCTCAGCTTCCCACTGTAAGCCTGGGTTTGTTTATAAAGGTGAAGACTTCACTGCACAGCCTGCATTCTCTCCCATTTCTCTGTGATCCAGGGCTATGCTTGAGCAAGTTGGCTGATGGACAGTGAGTGAGGTTTGATTATTTATATAGAGTCAGTGATGAACATATTCTGGTACTTTACAAGTCCAGCATAAAAATAGCTATACAAATATTTCATGATAAAAACAATCAGCTCTAAAGCCCTTTATTAGTTTCCTTCTTTCTTAATTCGAAGACTTTTATGCGACTTACAGTATTTGGGACTAGTGTCATGGTTGTAATGTTTATATAGTAACCAAAAACTCTGGATAAATATTTATATAGTTACAAAACTTTTAACAGGCCCCAAACTTGGAATAATCAGAAAGAAAACAAAACACTCCATTTCAGGCAGCCGTAAATCCCCTGTTGTCAACGTGACTTGGACATTGGAAAGGAAGGAGGCAGACCGAATGGCTCCCATATGTTCACCAAGAGTGGGCTGGGGGTGGCTGGGGGACCAGAGGAAGGATGGCCGACAGGCTGGGGATGGGCTGCACCATCCTGCACTTGTCAGCTGTCGCCCGGTGGATGCCTGCGTGATGAATGAGTAATGGCGTCTGTGGGGCTCCTCTTACACTAAAAAATTCAGCGCATATGGTCCTGACCTGTTCCAGTCCCATCCTGTCTGTTGGTCATTGTGGAAGTACATTTGTTCCCAGGCCATAAAGAAGAGCATCACAGCTTTTAGGAGAGAGCTGTGGCCAACAGCTCAGAGCATCGGTCTTTAGGGACATGATATAGAGAAACCACATTGGAAAACTGGATGCAGAGCCATCTAGAAAAATACCTGGGGTCAGTTCCTAGGAAATAAGAGGAATCTGACAGGGGCTGTTCCTTTGAACACAGAAAGCCCCCACATGCACATTTTAAAGTGGCAAAATGTGACATTTTGGAAGAGAGACAGAGTGAGCAGAGGATGCTCTGCATGTATCATCACATGGCGGCGGTGGGCCAGTGACCTATAAACGTGGTAATAAAAAAAATGTGATGATCTCACGAGGTTGTTGGGAGAAATCAATGCAGCAAGAGAGCTTGCTTAGCAAATCTCAGGCACAAAGGAAGTGGTAATCAGCGTTCCCTCTTATTGCTCAACTTTTGAGACACTGCCTTGCTACATGCACTGCAAAGAAAGAGTTCATACTAGACATATTTAGCAGAAACAACTAGAAAACTTGAGAGGAAAATCTTCAAAAGGGCTTTTACTCGGAGGACAGATGTTTATGGTTCCCCGAAAGCTCTGGCCTAAGGATATAGACGGTCTCTCCCCACCCAGGAGACAAAAGCTGCCCTTGCTGTGGCCAAGTTAGCAGAAGGCTGGCCTCCTAGGAATGGAGGCCATAGATCCTGTTGGTCCTTGAATACTTCAAAGCATTTCTTGAAGCTCTGCTAGTGGAACAAGGAGCTGGGTGCAGCCTGAAATAGCCACTACCAGGCTGCTGGCCAGCAGCTGCGGCAACGGCAGTTGCTGTATCCGGTGTCACTGCCCCTGACCCCGGACACGGGGACCCTGACAAGTGGTCAGGAGAGCCTCACATTTAACTGTCGGGAAGCCAACAGGAGGTGAAAGGAATCCAGACCCTGATCCCTGGCACAGGGTCAGTATGGTCACACCCTCCTGTGTTTATCCCTCTCCTCAAGGGGGAAAGGGAGGATTCCAGACTTTGGAGCTATGCGAAGGCTATTCTTTTACTCTCTCTTCAGGACAGTTTTTTTTTCACTTTGAAAGGTAAATTCTCCTCAAAGTAGAACATCATACCTGGGGCCACCTGCATGTGGTTTTGAACACTGCACGTCATTTGAGCAGGAGAAATGATGCTACCTGTAATTTATTGAGCATATTCTACATGCCTCACAGTATTGCAGGTGCTCTGTGGATGTTACTGCATTTGATTTTATAAATTTCCAATATTAAGATTATATGCCTAGTAAGTGGCCCAGGTGGGATCAGCTTGCCTGTCTCTTCTGCAGAAGACGGCCTGGTTTTTCAAAAGAGTCTCCTAAAACTTTCCTTTTTGTCTTCTTACAAATAGTTTATAAACAGTTTTCAGGTTATAAAAGTAATGTATGCTCGAATGGAGGTTCCTTAGAAAACTAAAAATAGAAATACCATTTGATCCAGGAATTCCACTCCTAGGAATTTACCTGGAGAAACCAAGATCCCTGATTCGAAAAGACATATGCACCTCTCTGTTTATCGCAGCACTATTTACAGTAGCCAAGATATGGAAGCAACCTAAATGTCCATCAGTAGATGAATGGGTAAAGAAGAGGTGGTACATATACACAATGGAATACTATTCAGTCATAAGAAGTAAAGAAATCCTGCCATTTGCAACAACATGGATGGAGCTAGAGGGTATTATGCTCAGTGAAATAAACCAGGTGGAGAAAGTCAAGTACCAAATGATATCACTCATTTGTGCAGTATAAAAACAAAGCAAAACAGAAGGAACAAAATAGCAGCAGACTCATAGACACCAAGAAGGGACTAGTGGTTACCAAAAGGGAGGGGTTGTGGAGGGCGGGTGGGGAGGTGGGAGAAGGGGATCAAGGGGCACAGTAATTTGCAATTGCAATATAGGTAGGTCATGGGGACAGTAGTACAGCACAGCACAAAGAATTAAATTAATGATTCTATAACATCTTATTACATTGATAGACAGTGACTGCAATGGAGGGGGTGAGGACTTGATCATATGGGTAAATGTTGAACCCCTGTGTTGTGTATTTGAAACCATCAGAAGATTGTATATCAATGATACTTTACCACAAAAAAATAATGTATGCTCATATTAGAAAATTTAGAAAATATGAAATGCATTAAAAATAGTAATTCTACTACCCCCATACAACTGCTACTAACTTTTAAATTTTTCCTAAAGTATCTGTACATATATTTATAATATTTCTTTCCCCCTCCACCAAAACTGGGATCTTGTAACTTTTTAGACTTTCCAAGGATTTTTAAGTTTCCTTAAAATACAAGGAAGCCTATTTTATCCAGTGAAGCAGCTACAGACTTTCTGAAGCTAAATATAGCTCAGAAAACTGACCACACAGTTTCTAAGGGGGTACTAAATTTGGCAAAATGCCTTTTTCCACACCAATAGAGGCTTCCAGTGCCTGGTCCTTTGTTTTTCTGGCAGCAGGACCATTTTTCAGGGGTCACCAACAGCTATCAGCGTCATTAGAAGTCCTTCAATATCTTTTGGCATTAATCATGCTCCAGATGTCACAAAAATCTAGTGCCCGGAAAAGACCATACATTAAAATTTTCAGCTGCTTAAGCTTGTGGGGATCTCAGCTTCATTCTCTTCACTTGGGGTTTTAGCCAGACCCCAAGCATTGGTATTTCACCCTCATTATAACCAAAGAAGGCTCAGTATACAAATATCTTAGCATTTTCTATTTTCATCCAGCTGCTCCAATAATGTATGTGTGCCTTTAAAACATCTCTCCTTTGACAGATGTCCTTCACGGGGTCTTTTGTGGGCATGTTTTGATTCTTTCTTTGCCCCTAAGATACCGACCAGTCACATTCTTCCTGCTCTGTCTGATCAAATGGAATTATTTTTAGTAGAGGCTGCTTTGCTGGAAAGACAGCTTATAATCTTAAAAAGCCCTTTACATTGTAGACATAGGTGCTTCTGGGGAGTGTGTGTCTAGAACTGCAATGTATTCTCTGCCCAGAAGACGACCTTTGAATTCACCCTTTCTGCTTGTGCATGTCCATATTGATAAATGAATTGCTTTGGTGCTGATAGAGTGACTGTATCATGCATCATTTTTGACACCCACTTCCTGAATTCATCCCCAAATGCTATTCAAACCATTTTTATTGATTCTCGGCAGAGCTCAGTGGTGCCCAGGGAAACACCCCACAGGCTGGAGGGCAGGCTGGCTGCACATACCTTCCCACAGCTCTGCTGTGCTACACGACACAATGCTACCCAGTATTTTATACTCACCTAACAAACAGAATGTATGATCTATTTCACTGGAGTCCTGTTGGACAAACATGGAAAAATGTGGGAGCTATGTCATGAACCACAATGGTTTTGGGCTCTCTGTAATTTGAAGACAAGATTCCTTTTGCTGTGTGTCACTTACCTCCTCTATTACCACTGTTGCCCAATATTTCGCAACCATCAGTTCTTTGCCAGTGCCCGCATGCAAAGATGGGTTTGTATTAAAAAATAAATGAGAACAGCACATTCTGATGTGGTATAGTGTATCAGCATGTTCCGCCTGAAGCCGCATCACCCGCCCTTCCCCTTGTAGGACACAAAGGAGACACAGCAGAGCTACTTACTCGTTTCAGGTCCTGGTGAAAAGGGCGACACAGTGTCAGAAATAAAAGGAAAGCTTTTTTCCTTTGAAATGTCTAAATATCCAAAGATGGGAACAACCCAGGGCAGAAAATTGTGCAAAGCAGTTTGTTCTGATTTGGGGGACCATCCATTTCCAGCTGGAAAGCCCAATTATTTTCAAATGCAAGAAACAGAAAACCAGACTTACAGTGGCTCTGACACACAGAGATCTATTTTTCTCACATAACAAGAAGACCAGAAGTGGGCAGTCCAAGGCGAGCCATTAAAGACTCAGGTTATTTTTCTGTTCTGCTAACCTTACCATGTTGGATTTCATCCTTGTGCTTGCCTCATGGTGGCAAGACGGCTGCAGCACCTCTGGGACTCATTTTTCAGGTAGGAAGAAGGAGACAGAGTCATATTAGCTGGTAGGACTCCTTCCATCTGCAAAGCAAAAGGCTTCCCAGGACCACAGCCAATTATTGCTGTCTCCTCATTGGCCAGAACAGTGTCATGTAGTCACTCACTTTCTTTAGGCTGGAAAAGTGAGTTTTAGCTGGGAGTACTGCTGCTTGAGCAAAAGTGGCTCTTTTTGTACAGAAGAGGAGGGAATGGATGCAGTTTAGTCACCTGCTCACACAGCTGCTCTGTGTAAGGTGCTCCTCGAGGATGGAGGGGCAGACGGCAGCACAGAACCAGAACATCTGGCCTCTGGAAATTGAGGGGCTATCTACACACACTAGAGGCATGGATATCACAAAAAATCCTTGCTTATGTGAGAGCAGTCCTACCTAACTTTATGTTCATATGTGGCAATTTCTGTAACGGATTGTTAATTCCCCAGTTATTTTGAAAACTTACTGTGTTTAAAATAATGGGAAAGTAAAACTGTTATTTTTAAAAAGTAAATCTGACCATTTCACTCCCTTGCTTAAAACCCTTCAGAAGCTTCCATAGCTCTCAAGCTAAAATGTCGAGTCCTTGGCATGTCCTTTTAGGGACCCACAGAACACAGACCCTGTTTATTTCAGCAGCCTCCTATCTGTCCCTCTGCCTCAGGGCCCTTGCATATGCCCTTCCTTCTGCCCAGAGGCCTCCTTCCCACAATGGGCCCCACAACCCCTGCTTATTGTTGAGCTCTAAGAGGAAAAAAGGTTCCCTGAAGGGTGACATGATATTGTACATAAAAAACCCTAAAGACTCCACTCCAAAACTACTAGAACTAATATCTGAATTCAGCAAAGTTGCAGGATACAAAATTAATACACAGAAATCTGTTGCTTTCCTATACACTAATGATGAACTAGCAGAAAGAGAAATCAGGAAAACAATTCCATTCACATTGCATCAAAAAGAATAAAATACCTAGGAATAAACCCAACCAAGGAAGTAAAAGACCTATACCCTGAAAACTACAAGACACTCCTCTAAGAGAAATTAAAGAGGACACTAACAAATGGAAACTCATCCCATGCTCTTGGCTAGGAAGAATTATTATTGTCAAAATGGCTAGCCTACCTAAAGCAATCTACAGATTCAATGCAATCCCTATCAAAGTACCAACAGCATTCTTCAACAAACTGGAACAAAGAGTTCTAAAATTCATATGGAACCACAAAAGATCCCGAATAGCCAAAGCAATCCTGAGAAGGAAGAATAAAGCAGGGGGATCTCACTTCCCAACTCCAAGCTCTACTACAAAGCCACAGTAATCAAGATAATTTGGTACTGGCACAAGAACAGACCCATAGGCCAGTGGAACAGAATAGAGAGTCCAGATATTAACCCAAACATATATGGTCAATTAATATACAATAAAGGAGCCATGGATATACAATGGGGAAATGACAGCCTCTTCAACAGCTGGTGTTGGCAAAACTGGACAGCTACATGTAAGAGAATGAAACTGGACTACTGTCTAGCCCCAAACACAAAAGTAAACTCAAAATGGATCAAAGACCTGAATGTAAGTCATGAAACCATAAACTCTTGGAAAAAAACATAGGCAAAAATCTCTTGGACATAAACATGAGCAACTTCTTCATGAACATATCTCCCTGGGCAAGGGAAACAAAGGTAAAAATGAACAAGTGGGACTATATCAAGCTGAAAAGCTTCTCTGTACAGCAAAGGACACCATCAATAGAACAAAAAGACATCCTGCATGCAGTATGGGAGAATATATTCATAAATGACATATCCGATAAAAGGTTGACATCCAAAATATATAAAGAGCTCACACACCTCAACAAACAAAAAGCAAATAATCCAATTAAGAAATGGGCAGAGGACATGAATAGACACTTCTCCAAAGAAGAAATTCAGATGGCCAACAGGCACATGAAAAGATGCTCCACATTGCTAATCATCAGAGAAATGCAGATTAAAACCACACTGAGATATCACCTCACACCAGTGAGGATGGCCAACATCCAAAACACAAACAACAACAAATGTTGGCAAGGATGCAGAGAAAGGGGAACCCTCCTACACTGCTGGTGGGAATGCAAATTAGTTCAACCATTGTGGAAAGCAGTATGTTCCTCAAAAAACTCAAAATAGAAATACCATTTGACCCAGGAACCCCACTCCTAGGAGTTTACCCTAAGAATGCAGCAGCCCAGTTTGAAAAAGTCATATGCACCCCTATGTTTATCGCAGCACTATTTACAATAGCCAAGAAATGGAAGCAACCTAAGTGTCCATCAGTAGATGAATGGATAAAGAAGAGGTGGTACATATACACAATGGAATATTATTCGGCCATAAGAAGAAAACAAATCCTACCATTTGCAACAACATGGATGGAGCTAGAGGGTATTATGCTCAGTGAAATAAGCCAAGCCGAAAAAGACAAGTATCAAATGATTTCACTCATATGTGGAGTATAAGAACAAAGAAAAAAACTGAAGGAACAAAACAGCAGCAGACACACAGAACCCAAGAATGGACTAACAGCTACCAAAGCGAAAGGGACTGGGGAGGATGGGTGGGAAGGGAGGGACAAGGGGGAAAAGGGGGCATTACGATTAGCAGACATAATGTAGTGGGGGGGCACAGGTAGGGCTGTACAACTCAGAGAAAATGAGTAGTGATTCTACAGCATCTCACTACGCTGATGGACAGTGACTGTAATGGGGTATGTGGGGGGGACTTGATGATGTGGGGAGTCTAGTAACCATAATGTTGCTCAAGTAATTGTAGATTAATGATACCAAAATTAAAAAAATAAAACTAAAAAAAAGTTTCCCTGAAGAAGCTTTCCCTGTCCTGCAGGGCTAGCTTGGGAACCCTGATATGAACTCCAAGTAGTCTAATCATTTTCTTAGTATTCACCTAAAAATTTAATTAATTTGCACTGAATTGTTTCAAGTCTGCTTCCCCTTCTAGAATGTTAGCTTTGTGAAGGACCTAATGTTCTTGTGTACTATGACTAGTTTATTTGTTAAGTGCTGCGAGTAAGCACTTAACAGACACACTTACTGAATGAATGAAATGAAATTTTAAAAGCATGAAACTGATTTTGCTGATACTATGCATCTGTGCTATTCAAAATATCACCCACAAACGGGAGCTAGTTTGCAAATTGCTCATTTTTAACTGGCAACAAGGTAAGTATAGAAATTGAAGGTCAGCATTTAGAAATTTTTTAGCAATTTCATAAGTATTATAGACATTTAAAAAAATAAAATAAAACTAGTTCTTCAACACAAATAGTTTGGGAAACACTGCTTTAGGTTAGAGACTACAAACTGTCATTACACTAACAAAATGCAGGCATCTCTAAAGCGGAGCTCCGCAGCCCCTGCTGGAGCATCAGAAGCTGGCAGGTCGGCATGAGCCGCCCAAGAGAGGAGGCAGTACAGCCCCTTCCACCTCTTGAGTGGGCTCCTGTTTCCCTAACTTCAGAGCAAGTTATTTAACTTGGACACGTTATTTAATTCATCACTGCCTCAGTTTCCTCATGTGTAAATGTGGGTAATAATAGAACCTACTTCACAGAAGGATTAAGCAAGACAATCGTATGCAAAGCCTTTTGAGACACTTTATGAGAGTCTGATATTATTGCTATTACTTGCCATACATGAGAAAGCTATTTTTGCCCAAAACAAGAGAGAGCTTTAAAAAAAATAAAACGTGGTTTGATTAAAGTAATGCCTGGGATATAAAAGCACACTGAAAAGAGATCGATATCAAACTACACTGAGAACAAACAGTCCGCAGGGAGGATGTGAGGCTGTCTGTGCCCGAGGCAGGCTGAGACCTGGCTCTGACTTCATATCAAGGAAAATATTTGCACAGCAGAGCTGGCATATTCGTACATTGTTCTTATATAGGAAAACTTACAATCAGAGAGGGAGGAATGAGGATATATTTTTTACTCTAATATTTTTCAACTCAGGGTAGATGCCTGAAATTCTATCATTATGGCTGCATCTTCTTAGTTGAAGGCTTTCATGTAACATGGAAGTATATCTTGGTTACATTTTAAGCTCTTAGCAGTCATTTATACTTTAGTATAAAGAAAAAATCTGAAGGGACCTGGGATGGTGTCCTCCTCTATCCGACTCTTGCTCCCTAACCCCACTCCCACCCTGTCAATCCTGCCAATGGGCACAGTTCAGGTCACCCCTCAAACCTGAGCGCTTCCTTGGTCGTCGACCCTGCTGTTCCCACCCCACACCCCCGTCCCTGACGGGAAGTAGAGTCTGTGCCACATAGTACCGCACTTTCAGGAGTACTGACCTTCCCCGAAGCTCAGTCAGGGGCACGTCTCACACTTGCTGGTCCCCACTTCTCCCCCAAGGAGGGCTGCACATGGCGTAGGTACTGGATAAACTCTTGTTGGATGAGGGGAAGGTGAAGCAGAAATCCCAGGGCACCTGTGTCCACAGAGGGTGGGGGTAAGCCTTGGATTTGGGGCTGGAGAAGGTTGGTTGTGACCTTCAAGAGAGCATTTTCAGTGGGGGCAAGAGGAGGAGGGGATGAGAGGGTGGTGGGAGCAGTGCGGCAGGGAGGAGACAGGAAGCTCTTTTTTCTTTTTTGCTTCCTTGTCCCCTTTATTTTTTTGGTTCAGTTTTATTGAGTTATAATTGTATAACTGTATAACAACAGCCTAACAACCTGGCTCACATATATTGTGAAATAATCACCACCTATGTTAACATCTGTCATCTCACAGAAATACAAAAAAAGAAAGAGAAAAAAGGTTTTCCCCCTTGTGATGAGAACTTTTAGGATTTACTCTCTTGCCGCTTTCCTGTATACCACCCAGCAGTGTGACCTGCGGTCACCATGGTGTATGTTACAGCCCCTGTCCTTACCTACCTTAGAGCTGAAAGTTTGTATGTTTGGCCACCTTCCTCCAATTCCCCTCAAAACCCCCACCTCCGATCATCACAAATCTTACATCTTTCTAAAGGAGTCTGTTTTTCATTTTTTGTTTAGATTCCAGATATAAATGAGATCTTACAGTCTTTGTCTTTGACTTATTTCACTGAGCGTCGTTCCAGAGAAGAGGAGGAGTCCCTGGTTACCTGGCAGCACGAATGCCTGTCAGAACAACAGTCCCGCCGGGCCTGGAAAATCATAGCACAGCACCTGTGTCGTTACCATCCTTGTAATTTTTCACTGTCATTTGGATCAACTTTGTAGTTTGTACTGAAGTCCATTTGGGATGTATCAAATCACAGCAGCATAGCAGTTTTTAGTTCTGAACTGTTTCCTTCACTCCCTCATTCGTTTATTCATTCCGCAAACATTCACTGTACGTCCGGCAGTGGTAGCCAGCTGCACGCCTTGCGCCGGCCTCCGCAGCCAGGGGGAATCATCTACCCTTGCTAGACTGGACCGCAAGCCCGGCGAGGTCAGGGGCTGAGGATCCTTCCATGCTGTGTTCCTACTGCTGGAGCAGGCCTGGGCTGACAGGGGCTCTGTGAGCCGCTCAGCCTGAGAACTTCCGGTGTCTCTACACCGCCCGTCTAAGGCTCCAGGCGAGCCTACAGTGTGCTCTCGTGTTTATATGGCCTTATAAAACTTTCAAAAGTAGGATATTTTACCTAGCTTAGATTTCTCTCTCTACGCCAACTTCCCCTCCATCAACCTTCCCCTCATGTCGAGTCACGGTGGAGTGGCCACAGGCATTTGGGACCCAGCGAAGAGGCCATTGCTTTGAGAATGCATTTAGTATGGGATGCAGTGTGCTGTCATCAAAGTTGCGTATGACGTCACTGCCAGCTGTCCACCATGGGAGCAACTTCCGGGAGCACTCCCACCCCCCACTGTGAAGGCTCACCTGGCTCGTCACAAAGGAGCAGGGCCATGTGGTGTCCCAGAAGTGAGCACGCGTCAGGCTCTGGGCCTGGAAGTTGGTGGGTATTAGGAAAACAAGATCATTCTCAAAGAGGGCCTCCAAAATTGTTTAAGCTTTGGGCTGCTCAAAACATCAATCTGCCCTTGTTTGGATGAATGCGTGGGTCTAAGACCTCTCAGGGTTGAGAAATAATCAGCTCCTCTTTACTTTTCTCTAGCACTAGCAGACAGCAAGTCTAGTTCAAAGCTTATTCTTGTTCCTAAGAAATAAACCAAATCCTAATAAATGGCCCATCTTCCTAAATGATGCTGGATCAACAGCTGGAAAACCGGACCAACCTCTCCAGCGGGCAGCTCGCTTCCAGTCACGTCTTCATAGCTTCTGTATCCATCAAGTTCTCATTCCCTTTATATAATTTCCAAATAAATACAGTCACTGTCAAATCCTTTGTCCCAAATGCTTTACACCTTAGATAATGACAAGGTTAGTACAAGTCTGGTGACTTCATTCATTCATTCATTCGTTCGTTCATTCATTCATTCATTCATTCATTCATTCATTCAACAAATGTATTGAGCCCTGACTGAGTCAGGCCTTGGGGGTAAAACATTAAAGACGTGGTCCCGCTCTTCAAAGAGCTTGTAGTCTAGCGGGAGTGAGACTCGTAAACAGGTGATGACAGTCCGTGATTCGCACTAGGTGGGAGTGGGGATGAGCACAGGGCTGGGAAGCCCTGGGGTGGAGCCCCTCCCTGGGCTGGGCATCAGGGACCATTCCTCTGAAAGGCTGAGTCAGCCGCTTGGCAGGGACGGTGCAGCGCTGGGTGGAGAGTGAACTGGATCAAAGGTTCCCAAATCTGGCTGATTATCAGAATCACCTGGGGGAGCTTCCAGACTCGCAGGCCCACTCCAGACCTACTGACTCAGAATTTCAGCAGGGGGAACCTCAGGAACCGGTCTAAAAAAAATCATCCCTGGTTGTGTTTTTCATCAACAAGACTTGGTGAAGTGGATGGCCTTTGTGACTCTGTGGAGGATAAAAAGCCTGCAGAGCCAGGGAGGTGCCCACAGAGGTGCCAGGAGGAGGGGCCAGGACCAAGGTGGGCAGAGAGGCTCTAGGCAAGGGGCCAAAAGCCCCTGCCTGGGCTGTTTGGACAGAGAAGCCCACGGAGGCTCGCAGCTCCCACGGCTGCTGGCTAGCTCAGGCTCTGAAAGCCGTCTAGCAACCTGATGTCCTTTGGGGAGCAGGACATGAGCACCTGCACCATGCACAGGAAGACGGCTCAGGCCACCCTGTGGCCCTGCAGGGACTTCCCGTCCCCTGAAGGTTTGCATGAGTCCAGACTCCAATTCTCTAGTTCAAGACACAGCTCTTTGCGTCATTTACCATTTAAAAAAAAACAAAACAAAACAAAAATCAAAAAACACAGAGCTTTATTTAGGTGTAATTCATATGCCATAAACTTTGCCCTTCAAAAGTGTACAATTCGGTGGGGTTTGGTGTACTCACAGGCTTGTGCCGCCATCTCACTAACTAATGTTAGGACGTTTTCATCACTCTGAAAGGAAAATTGAACCCATGAAGGGTCACACCCCATGACCCCTGCCCCCATCCTCATCCTTCTCCCCCATCCCCGAGCAATCTCCAATCTACTTTCCATCTCCATAAATGGGTACTCCATATAAGCGGAGTCACACCATAGGCTGCCTTGACTCTGGCTTTTTTCTCTTCATGCATCTTCGAGGTCCATCCATGCTGAATAATGTTTCATGTATGCTGGGTTTCTCTGCATGTATGAGGGCTTGTGTGGACTCGGGACTCTATTCCGCTGATCTGTATGTCTGTCCTTATGCCAGCACCACACTGTCTTGCCTACTGTACCTTCATAGTAAGTTTGGAAATTGGAAAATGTGACTCTTCCAACTTGGTTCTTTTTCAAGATTATTTTGGCTGTTCTGGGTCCCTTGGATTTCCATATGAATTTTAGGATCAACTTTTGTCAATCTGCAAAAAAGGCATCTGGGATTCTGACAGGGACAGCGCTGAAATTATTTATTCCTGAAGTGTTAGTGAGGTCACTAACAGGTCAGGGGTGGAGGGAATATGTATTTATCATCTACTCGACAGGAAAATTGGGACGAGACCAGCACATTTTTAAACTCCCTCGTCTGACAATTCACTTTCAACAATAGAATGGGTACCTCCGAAATCCATGATGTCAATCTCCTCTGTCCTTAATTTTCAAACAAACATTTACGGAGAGCCCTCTCTGTGCCAGCCACAGTTCTAGGCCTTCAGTAATTTAGAGGTCAGGCTTAAGAAATGACCATTTGAAACTCGTTGTCAAACCAGTTCTTTCTGCTGCAGAGAGATGATGTCCATTAGGAATGTTCATTCTCTTTAGCACCCAGAAAATTCCAACTAAATTTTGTTTTAATTTAATAATACACCATTTTTTCCCCCTGATTGCAAAGTGTTCATCATAGAGAGTTTGGAAAATACAAAAATTCCAAACAACAAAATTTACCCATAATCCCACTCGTCAGAGGCAATCATTACCTTGTTGACCTAAGGCTATGGTAATCATAACAGCTCTGTAATCATAATATGTAACAAGGTGCTTACTGTGTGTCTGGCCTGTTTAAATACTTCACGTTCATCAACTCAATTTAATCCTCACACTAACCCAATGAGTTACTGACTTGTTCATTATTAGTTCATTACTAAGTTATTCACTTCATTTATTCAGTAATGTTTTTCAGCACCTGCCATATGGTCTTTTTTAATCCTTATCTAGGTACTTAGCACTAGCAAAAGACATAAGCAAAAATCTCTGTCCTCTTAGATTTTATTTTCGAACAGGGTAAATACTAGTAAATAGTAGGTAAAATAGGTTGATTGTATGCCACGTGAGAAGACGGTCATTGCTTTGGAAAGAAGAGTCGGGGAGAACAGGGGCCTGGGTGTGCAGGGACAGGTCATGGAGTGGAGGCAGCACAGGCTGCCTGGCTGAGTAAGCAAGATATAGTCAGGCCTGTTCACCTGTTTGTCGTGCTCACAGTAGGTGCTCCGACACTGTGCAGATACCCCTGCAGGACTGAAGATCTCCCAGCTGCTGGGAGTGTTGACAGCCCTTCGCTGTCAGTCCTCTTTGGGAACGGCCTTGGATGAAGTCACCTGAAGTAGATGCCCGGCTCCTGGGGCAGCCCATGCCCAGTAATAGGTGAACTTGGGGATTCCTTTGACCATGTGGTACGTACTCGGTACCATCTTCCCCGGGGCATGGCTGAGGCCTCAGGGAGCCTGCACTGTGGTCCAGCCAACTTCTCCCTGTCCCCAGCCCTGCCCACCTCCCTTCTACAGGTATTGATGTCAAGAGCTATTCCTAAGAGACTTCTTCTGCACTAGTGTCTGCCCTACTGTCTGGAGTATATAATCGGAATGGATGTATCTTGGTTTTCTGGCTTGTGGAAGAAAAGCTTTTTAGTGGGAAGGCCTCTGAAGCCCCCTTTCATGTGCCACTCCTGCCCCCTTGAGCCAAGAGAGCAAATCAAAAACAGTAATGCCCCCCCTAGGCAGATTGACAGAAATTCATACAAAGTAATTACAAAGGTAATTCAGAATCCTTTGCCTTTTCTCTGTGCAGGGCCCCAGCCAGGCCCACTACCCAAGTTCAAGGACCCACTCACCATTGCCTTAGACCAAGACCCACTTTACAGCCGAGGCACAGGCCTAGGCCCATGGCCACGATCCCCCAGGCACGCTATCTAGTCAGTGAGAGTGGTGGAACGGCTGTGGAGCAGCAGCATGGAGGCGTCGTGAGCATGGCGACAGACGCCCTCCACCAGGCAGCCCGAGGCCAAGGTGAGACAGAGTCCACTGGCTGTCACTCTCTGTGACCATGCAGCGGTCTGTGACCCTGTCCCTGCGGCTCTGGGCTCTCCAGGGCAGAGGTCCCGCTTATCACAGAAGTGCTTCCACCAGGGGACACACAAAAAGCCTCCTGAACTGTAAGCTGTGGCTGCCACTTGGGTACCTCAGGCCCTTTTGCCAAATGACCAGCAGGCAAGAGGAGGGGTCACCACCACGTGAGGGGAAATGGTCCCTGGGCAGGCAGGGAGGTGAGGACTGCTACCACACATCTGGGCCGGGCGGGACACGCATGGTGGCAGGGAGGGGACCCGCTGGGTGGCTCGTGCGCCCAACTTTGACAGTGAGCGGACAAGTGCAGTGGCTGTGGCTGAGAAGGGCATGGTGGCCGGGGAACAGGTGCCTCAGACATCTTTGGACTCCTAGGACCTAATCCGATGCCAGGCATAGGGTAGATGCTTAGTGAGTACTGGTTGAATTGGACTGAGAGAGAAATGGGTTCAGGCTGTCTACCTCCTATGCAGTGCCATTTATACTGTCCCAAAGCAAAGGCTTGTATAGCAAGGATGGGTGTGACCATAACGCAGAATGGGCAAATCTTCCAACTGTCTGCCAGCCATTTCTGTTACTGAAATTCCAGTGGAAATTAATTCTTTGGGTATGAGATTATCTCTAGTTAAATTACAAATATTCCCGAGAGGGTCTGATTTTCACTACAGTTAACCCTACTAAAATTTTTGTGCTGGAAGGGGACTTAGAAGGATTAGCCCCTTTCCAAAGCAACGACTAGCCTACAAGAGCACCTGCAGAAGGAGCTGGGTTGTGTTATTAGGGATGTTGGCAGGTGATGGGACCAGAGCCAGGGCTGAGGGGCTGGTAAGGGCCAGTCCTGTGAGGTGTCTCAAAGAGAGGAACAGGGCACTGATGCCAGGGGAGGAGACGTCCATGGGGGAAAAGAATTGTGTGGTGGTGTGGGGGGGAGGGGGGGGTCAGGTAGCAAAGAAAAATGCCCTTTACTTCCCAATGTGGTCAAATGTCTTCCCTTAGTTCTGATTTCCAAACACCCCTAGTAAACCTTCCTTTTGCTAGAGTGCCAGAAAATTCTCAGGTAATTTTCCAATTTTAATTCACCTTAATCTTAAAAATAAATACATGCCTCATGGCATTTTTAAGAGGGGTGGGTGTTCAACGAGATGAAATGAGTGACAACAAGGTGTCCCAACTCCAGACAGTTGCATGTCGCTGGCTTAGAGTAGGAGTTTGATGAACTGAGACGAGATGGCTTCCCAACCCTCTGCCCTGCTGTGCTGATTGGCAGACTCCAACCTTCCCACCTTGCTGAGCAGCTCCCAGCCCTGGGGCGAATGGGCCCTGCAACACTCCCTCTTGGCCCTCACCAGCTGCTTGAAAGCAGCAGAAAGAGGAAATGCTAGCAGTCAGCCAAGTCAGTCAGTCAGCCGATAGCAGCTGGACCCCTGCGAGGTAGAGCCAGTGACGGGCCAGCCAAGGCCAATTTGGCCACACATCCGGGTTGCAGCACAAAATGCCTTCCTAGGAACCCTCAGGACAGACAGTGCAGGCTGGAGCCCTGGCCTCACATTGCATGGGAAAGGAGGCCACTGCCTAAGTGGGTTCAGACTTTCCGTAGTCGGAGGTTCACGCTGCCTAGAGAAGAGAGAAATCAGCCTGCCGAGCATCGGTTTCCTCTCGGGCTTAGCTCTGAAGCCGCATGTGGTGATGTCTTTCAGGACTTAAAGGTGTTAGAAACCTCTTCCTATGTCTGAAGGCAATTCTTGACTTATTTTTCTTTTTTTACTCTGGACTGTGTAGGATCTTTTACATGTGATTATTACCTTGCATTAGTATTTCAAGGTGTGATCTTCCTATTTCCTGAAGAAGAGAGCTCACAGAGTGCTCTGGACAAGAAATCGCCGCTTCCAGGACCCGGCAGGTGGTGTTGCTGACACGCCTTCGGAGATGTCCAGACGAGGCCCAAATGGCAGCCTTTCCTTGTACCATGGGAACAACTACCTCTCCTGCTCTGACTTTTCCTTTTTTAAAGCTCTGTTTGGCTATTACTGGACGGGATAAGGAAAATGCAGGTCAGGAGTTTATAAACGTTTTTAAAGAAATAGGACATTCTTTCAAATGACATCTGTACCCGACCTCAGTTCATAAAACAAAAAAGAGAAGCAGTCCTTTGGGATGTGAGCCTGGCGCCTGGACCTCCCCTCGTGGCTCCCAGGAAGCAAGTCTGTCACAGGTCCCAGAATCCTGCCATCATCTGAACTGCAATTTCTCAACCTCTTAGGGAAATGTTGTCACCTGACATTTCAATGGCTGTTTTTAAAATGTTACAAAAGATTTGGAGGAGTCCCAGTGAGAAGGGCAGACCCCTGCATCTGGACTGGGAAGCCAGCAGCTATGACAGTACGGAGCCTAAATGACCCCGGCCTCCTCGGTTCAGTGGCTCTCCTCCTCTGTCCTGTCTGCTGTCCACATCACATAAGGCACCTGGTTGAGAAAGGCCTTGGGAAGAACCAGACAATGCTGGAGAACAGCAAGAGTGTGACACATGCGTTACTCAGGTCGGGTGGCACGTCAGCTCTACTTACCTAGCTGACTAAGGACGCCTCCCACCAAGCCACTTCTTGCTGAGGCCTGTCTTGACAACTGACAGGAGATGGATATGACTAGCCCGTTTTCTCCCCAGCAGCTAATGAACATGCACAGAGGCCCACATCAACCCGTCCCATCCTCCAGAAGCTCCAGGGCAGGCGGTCTGCTCCTCAGAAAGCCCCTCCCATAAGTAGCTTCTATGCTGGGTCAACTAAACCATCCAAGACAGTTGATACTAGGGATTTTTCTGGACAAGAGGAAGGGGCTCTGCCTCAATGAGAGGAGAGGGCTGCTTTGGTATTAGAATCAAAATGGAACCGATGAAGGAGGGTTCTGCTCCCAGGACAAGGAGGGTGTGAAGACAGGCCTGACTTTGGGGCTGATTTCAGGTACTGACTGGCTTTAGCAAAGGAGGGAAAGCAATCAGCCCCGTCCTCCGAATTCCCCTCACCAATCAGGCCTGGGAGGTTCACCACGTTCTTGGCGCAGTTCAAGACAAGCTCACCAAACGTCCTGTCCCCTGAAAACTGACCCACCCGCTGAGTGCCCAGAGTGTCTCTTCCGGTGGCAGGAACAGACTGCTTGGCTGCTGTGATCAAAGGCTGAGTCCCCTGGTGAGGAGGCAGCCTGGCCATGGCTGGGAGCTGGTCCCCAGAGCCCAGGCCCAACGCTGACCTCAGTGCTGCCCTGACAGGTAGCAAGGAGGTAATGGAAGGGATTCTGGGATTGGAGGCCAGAATGTCTGAGCTCAAGTCCTGGGCTTGTAAAAGGGTATAATGCCTGTGCCCATATAATAGAGTCATGGCAAAGAAGAAATGAGCTGCTTATACATGGTCTTAGAACAGGGCCTGGCACACAGTTGGTGCAGTGTAAGCATGAGCTGCCTTGATCCTGACCCCTGGGCTCACTTCTGTTCCATGCCTCAACTCCCCTACTGGGGCCACACTCTAGGGATGATTTTGTTCCGATGCTGAAAACAGGGGATGCCTCTGACTACATTACCACTGTCCCCAATGCTACCCACTTCTCCAGAGTCCAGAGTTTGTCCTAGAAGAGCCCAGCTCCCTGCTCCAGGACTTACTCGCTGTCAGAGCCACTGTGACATAGTTGGAAAAGTCACTTCCCACCTCTTGCCTTAAGCCAGGGGGGGAAATATGCCCTAGACTTCAGGTCTGCATTTCTCTGGTGATGATGTGAGATGGACCTGAGCAGTAGGCACACAGAGAGGTCCCCTGCTCCTTAGCTAAGCTCCTTGTTAAGTAGGCACTAGGCACTTAGGAGTCAGAAACTCCCGCTACTTGGCCACAGTTCTGCAGCCAGTTACATCCGTGTTCTTCCTTTATAAAACAGGGCTAGGCTATCTCTGAGACTGTTTTAAGAAAAGACACCAATAAAAATGATTGCCAAGTGCACCTCAATGGAAAGTCCAGAGGCATAATTGATTTATGTTTTTCTTCCTCCCTTCACAACCCGAACCACGGAATCAATAATGTTGTTCCAAGTGCATTGTCCCCAGGACAAGACGTGATTCTGTTCCCTGAGCCAGGCAGCCCTGGGGTGGGGAGTGGCCCCTGCCCTTGGGAGCCTGGTGTCTAGGGCTGGGGCTGAATTTGCCGTGTAAATGCCCATCCCTTCCTGGGATTCCAGCCAGGATGCCAGGGTTGCAAATTTCTCTAATTTCAGAGGAAGCTTTGTTCAGGAGCTGAGTCTTCACAATGCCTGTGGCGATCTATCTCCACTCTGTTTTCCCAGAGGTAAACTTAACTATCGCCTATTGAGTACCTGCTGTTCTCCAGGCTCTATGCTAAATGCACTGCCACCCTTATCTTGTTTAACCCTCTGAGCGGCTCTGGGAGACAGGTGTCATTACCATTCTTGTTTTACCTGAGGAAATCAAGCTCTGGGAGAAGTTAATCAAGTTAATAAAGACCACAAGGGGCAGGCTGGGATTCCCACCCAGAGCTCACAGGCACAGTGCCACCGTTCCTCAATAGGGGCTGTCCTACATTCACACGTCTGCTGTTTCGGAGAGAATCAAAAGCTGCACTTTAACAAAGGGCTCATGTGAGAGCCCAGGCTTGTGGAAGCTTCTACGTCATGGGGGAGATGCTGTAGGTGTGGCTGCTGGGGATATCTGCCTGGGGGGTAAGGGTGAAGGGAAAAGGGGCCCCGTCCTTCTACCGACCCAGGACACCAGTGCACAGGCCTGTGTGCAGCCCGGAAAACTGAGCGTCTCCCACAAGCTGCTGTTCTGGGTGCAGGCGGTCCAGCCTGCCAATTCCACAGCAGGGCCCCTGATGTACTGTGTCACCCAGCATCGCCATCAATGCCCCAGTGGGCTAAACCCTCCAGTCTCATGAGGGATGTTTGCTTGCTGGAGAGTCCTTCTGCACCTGGCTTATGGCAGACTCTTCCTAAGGGCATCTCTTGCCACAACTGCAAGTGACAAGCCATACTAGAAACGAGCACCTTTCTCTACGAGGAGGTAAAAATATTAATTACCATCCCATCTCAGGAAGGGAACTGAGACGCAGAGCCAAGGGGAGCTGCCTGCAGATCTACTGCTTCTTTAACCTACCCAAAAAAAGAGAAAGGCCCTTTCTGAGCCTTTTTCTTAAGATTGGGGCAGACTACAAGTTCCTATGTAATATCTGCTCTCCTCCTTAATTATAAACCCAGCTAGAGTCTGCATTTCCAGGCTTTCCTGGCCAGTGAGATGTAAAAGGAGGTCATATGTGCAATTTTCAAGGAGTCTGCTTAGACTCAGATGAGCAGGGCACCCTTCTGTTGCCCATTTGCCCTTTTCCTTCTGTCCTGCTGCCTGGAATGCAAATGGGATGGCTGATAAGCCACAGCCCTCTTGGACCATGAGGTGACCTCAGAGGTAGAAGCCAGTGCTAAGGATGGTGCTGGAGAAAGCCAGAGCTGCTCAGAGTTCCTGATAACTTCACAGAACCAGCATTCCTGCCTAGGACTGAATCCCTCTGGATTCCTTTTACATGAGAGAATGACCCCTTGCCTCTGGTGTATAAAGTCTAACTTAATCCTAAATTGATAGAAGGTCCTGGAATCTCTAGCTAGCCAAGGGCACTTGAGCCATATGTGCTCTATCTGCCTCCCCATCACACATACCTACGTCCACCTTACAGTGCGCGGAAGCACAAAGTATATGGTCATCTGTAGAAGTTTAGGTATGGAGACTATTTAGGTAGTACTAAATTAATGCCTGAATTCAGTCCTGTGTTGAACAAATACATGTTAAACATCTACCACGTACCAGGTACTGAGCTAGATGCACAGTCTCCACTCTTAGGAAGCTTACAGGTAACTAAACAGGATGAAATGGGTCCTGTGAGAAGAACAGTGCAGGGTGGAGCTACCTGACCTGACCTTGGGGGCAGCTTCCCAGGAAAAGCTGGAGCCTGTAAGGCAAGTGGGAGCCAGTCAGGCACAGAGTAAATGTCGTCAAATGAGAAGCTTTCTGTAGCTGATACGCAGTCCCTTTCAATGGACTGCACTTGTCTTTGCAAACAGACCGTGATTCAGCCGCTGATCCCTGCTAAGCTTGCAATGACCTTGAGATGATCAATACTGAGAGCTGCCCCATTACTGCACCCACAGTGTAGAAGGCAGTTCACCTTTTCCTTCCTTCTTTTATCACAGTTTTTACTCCCCTCTAGGGCCTCAGGCAAGGGAAAAAGTGTGTGGGATCAGAAGCCTGATCCTATGCTAAGAGCAGATGGAGGGGAAGGCCATGTCCAGATCACTTTGCACATTCGCTCTGTGCTCTTAGGCCTTGGCCTTGGGAAAAGGGTAGGCGGGACAGGGGAGCAACCCCAGTGATCACTGGACTCTGAGGACCCAGTTTGACTGTCCGTCCCAGACCTGCTAATACCAATGCAGCTCTAGGTCTGCTGCTTTAGGGTTAGGGTACTGCTGGTGAGGGGGCCAGCAGACAACCTAGGCCGGACCTGTCTGTGCATGGTGGCCTCAGAGTCCCAGAACCTAACCTACTCCCGCAGTCCCTCCCGCATCCATGCACATACTCACAGGTCAGGCAGAACTCGATCTCTCAGACAAGTTTCTGTACCCTGGCTGATGTGAGCTCTGTAAGGGCAGAGATTTTAATCTGTCTGTTCACTCTCTCAGCCCCAGCACCTAGAATAATGCCTGGTACATGGTTGGCACACAAAATAATGAAATTATCTTCTCCATTCTATGTCTTTTGGGAAGGGGAAAGGGGATAGGATGGCAGCTGGGGAGGGAAGAGCACAGGAGAGAGAGTAAGTCTAGAATCTTAGCAAACACTGCTGAGGCCTGCTTGTAGGCACTGACCACCCAGTTCCCAGGCCCTGGATACAGCTAAGGAGTAGTGGACAAGCCCTGATCTTGGAGCCCAGCAGGCACATCATTCACTCTGCAGGGCACGGCTCACTACTGTTCTCTGCATGGACAGGCCTGGGTTTAATATCTCCTATGGCCTGACTCCTGGCTATCTTTTACCCTCTCTGAGTCTTCGTTTGGTTATTGGTAAATAGATCACAGGATTATTGACATAATGTGTTAAATACTTCCTTGTGTATAATAGTTGCTCTATAAATATTTATTGACTCTTGCAAAGCACAGTTGTTGGGTTTTCTATTGGTTCCTCAGGGGTGGAGAGGTAATAGGGTCGAGTTGTAACTATGTAATTTACTACAGACCTTAGGTTCTTAGAAGAGATGGAGTTGACTAGAATAATTAGCATTTCTCACACAAGAATAGCCCTGCTTTCCCCGGACCCTGTTGTGTAAAGCACTCTTCTCTGTCTGAAGGTGAAGCTTTGGCTGGTGAGCAGAAGGCGGCCTGGGTTAGCTGGGGGGCAGCTGGGGGCGCTGCACCGCCTTCTTCCCTCTGCTACTCCCACCTGCTCCTGGCGTCTGGCTTCTCAAGCACAGTTCCTGAAGGCCCCTTCCTGTGAACCCCCCCGGATTCCTTTCAGGCCACCATCCCCAGCGCCCTGCTTCTCCAGCCCTGCCACCTCGCTGCTCTACGTTTGTGCCTTGCCCCCCGCCCCAGGCTAACCCCCATCAACACTGACCTGAGAGAAGATGTCTCCGGGCCTCCTTCCCCCAGACACTCCCTCCTTCCTGGCCCCCCTCCCCGTTTGGCCTCACAGGGCAGATGGTATGTGTTTGAGGACCATCCTGGGAAATGTGGATGTCCCATTATCCAGATTCAGTGGTTAGGGACTCAGTGACAATCTAAACCAGATGGAGAAAGCAGGAGAAATTTTGAAAAGAAAAGAAAAGAAGAGGCCATTTCAAAAGGACATTAAGCTCTTTTCAGGGACACAATCTCCAATTAACGCAATGAGGCACGGGTTGCCCCGTGGGACAGGCTGGAAGGCAGCCTGGTGGGGAGAGTGTTGGAGAGCTGGCTTCTCACACAGGCCTCCCCGACTCCCCGGCAACCTGCCCCGCACGGGGGATTGGGTCTAGACCCCACCCCAAGCAACAGGGCTCAGGCTGCCCTGCCATGGGTTTGCCCCCTGACGCGGCTCACAGAGGATCCCTCACCACAGGAACAGCAGGACCGTGTTTGGCTGAAGGAATTCTTTGGCAGAGAAACGCTGTGTGAGTCAGCCCAGAGAAATAATTAACCCCCGCGGTGCTTCCTAGAGCAGTGAAGAGGGCTGGATGCTGAAGATGCAGGAATACTGAGCATTTGGCTTCTGAAGGGGAGGGAAGGGAACAGACGTGGCTGGCCCAGACCAGGGGCACCCCGCACCTTGCAGAGGCCGCTCAAACCCACCCTCTGGGCCTTAAGGTCCTTCTGGGGGCGGAGAGAAGCCTCTGTTTCCTCAGAGACTCTTCCTGGAGGCCTGTTTCCAGTCCGGGTCTTTTGTTAACGTGTGAGTCAGGCAGGAAACAAACACGGAGAACCCCTGCGTGCGAAGTGTACCACCAAGCGCTCAGAGAAGATACAAGCAAAAAGCAAGGCCCAGGCCTTGGGGATTCACCCCCTGGGTGGGAGGCGGGACGTGAGTGGCCTTTAACTTGGATGTTGGTCATGTGTTCATGCATCCAGTGTGAAAGGAGAAAAGACATTTCCTGAGCCTAAATAGATTATTTCACACATTTAGACCAGGAGCTCAAAGACTTGCTAGGGTAAGAACGTTGCCTGTTCTTCATATCGGTTCTGCCTTCAAAGAAGCCTTCAGGGCTCCTGGCCAGTGTTTCAGTGAGCTGTGGTCAGATTCGTCTCTTCCGCTTCCTTCCATTCCAAGGTCAAAATTTCTCATCTTCATTTCACAACCAGGAAAGTCAAGAAAGAGGCTACAGGCTGCCCTGCCAGGCATCTGGCCCAAGGTTTACACAGACTCAGACGTGCAGCCAAAGATTTTTAAATCCCCACTGGCACCTCCATCTTCATGCACAGAATGAATTCATTGAGTTTTTAATTGTTAAGCATACTCTTGGAAGAGGCTTAGTCCAAAGAGAATTTGACAATGGCAGACACCATGCTGGGGCTTACTGTGTTTTCAGACAACATCAGTGCTTTCAGGTATGTTAAGAGGCTGTGAGGTGCTTGCTCGGGTGTCAACAAGCTTTTCTGTGAAGGGCCAAAGAGTAAATAGTGAATATTTTAGGATTTGCGGGCCAAATACTATTTCTGTTGCTGCTTCTCCTCCTCCTCCTTCTTCTCTCTTTACTTAAAAAATATTGTGTTAAAGTACTAGCAACTTAAAATTCACCATATACAATGGGGAAAAGATAGCTCTTCAAAAAATGGTGCTGGGAAAAGTGGGCATCCACACTGAAATGACGTTGGATCCTTACCTTATACCATCTACAAAATTTAACTCAAAATGGATTAAAAACCTAAACATAAGCCCCCAACCTATAAAACTCCTAGGAGAAAACATGGGGAAAAACTTCATGACATTGGATCTGGCAATGACTTCTTGGATATGACCCCAAAAGCACAAACAACAGACACAAGACTGCACACATAGGACTCCATCAAACTTAAAACTTTTGTGCATCGAAGGGTATGATCGACAGGTTAAAAAGGCAGTCTGTGAAATGGTAGAAAATATTTGCAAGTCACGTATCTGACAAGGGGTTCAGATCTAGAATAGATACAGGATTCCTACAGTTAACAACCAAAGTCAAATAACCCAAATGGAAAATAGGCAAGGACTTGAATAGACATTTCTCCAAAGAAGATGGAGAACTGGCCAAAAAGCACATGAAAAAATGATCAACATCATTGATTTTCAGAGAAATGGAAATCAAAACCACAATGAGATATCACCTTACACCCACTAGGATGGTTACTATAGATAAAAACAAAAACAGAAAATAACAAATATGGATGAGGATGTGGAGAAATTGGAAGTGCTGTGCACTAGATGTGGGGATGTAAAATGGGTGCGACTACAATGAGAAACAGTATGGCAGTTCTTCAAAAAATTAAAAATAGACCCTGCAATCCCACTTTTGAGCGTACATCCAAGAGAAGTGAAGCAAGATCTCAAAGAGCTCTTTACACATCTGCGTTCAAAGCAGCGCTATTCACAACAGCCAAGAGGTGGAAGCACCCAAATGTCTTTGATGGATCAAGATATAGACAAAAGACGGTCTATACACACAATGGACTATTATTCAGCCTTAAAGTGGAAGGCAATCCTGTCGCATGCTATGACATGGATAAAACTTGAGGACATTAGTGAAATAAGGCAAACACAAAAGGGCAAATTCATAGATTCCACTTATATGAGGTATCTAAATAGTCAAGTTCATAGAAACAGAAATTAGAATGCTGGTTGCCAGGAGTTGGGGGAAGGGGATGAAAAGCTGTTGTTTAATGGGTATAGAATGTCAGCTTCAGATAAAAAATTTCTGGAGTTCTGGTTCACAACGTGAATACACTTAACTGAACTGTACTCTTAAAAAAATGGTTTAAGATGCTAAGTTTTATGTTATGCATTTTTACTACAATTTTTTTAAAAAGCATTTAAAGGCCCAGCCAGAAAATAAAACAGTATCTTAACCACTTTAAGTGTACAATTCAGTGCTCATGTGTATATTTTAAAGAGCCCTTTAAAAATGTAAAAAACCATTCTCAGCATGCAGGCCATACAAAAACAGGTTACGGCTATATTTGGTCCCTAGACCACAGCTGGACGACTCCTGTGCTAAACCAATATACACAAGACCCAGATTTGGTAAAATGGAAAGGCTTTACTGCAGAACTAAGGAGAGCTATCATGTGCATGAGATGGTAGCGTGGTTGTTAAGACTGGTACCTCGTCAGACTTTAGCTCTGCCATGAACCTGCTGTCTAACCTCATCTGTAACTTTATCCTCAGCTCATCTGAGAAATGAGTTGTGTGGGCTAAGCGAGCCCTGCTTGTAGAGTCGTTGTGAGGATTAAATGAGATGATCTGTGGGAAGCGCTTGCGCAGTGCTGGGCGCAGAGGAAGATCGCAGTAAATACGCGGGTGAGGAATGAAGGATCCCTGAGAAAGACATCCAGTCCATGACACTGTGGAGGTGGAAGCCATTGGAATTCCAGGATGAGGTAGTGGCCAAATATTTTTGCTCATCCTGGGAAGTCTCTGGAAGCCTGAGGGTAACAAGAGCTGACTGCTCTTGCCTGGGTGGGAAGCAGGTCTCTCTGAGCTAGCTACTTGAACCCCAAAGCGGCAACCGGCTTCCCCCACCCCTTGGCCTCAAGCTTTAATGCAGGGAGAGGCTGCCCTTGCTGTATCACGTTCCCCTTCAGGCACGAGAGGCTGGGGAACCAGACAGTCAGGAGGAACAGGTGAGGAGAAAGAGAGCCTGGGGCTAGTGGGTGCAGCCACAGCCTCAGAGTCCATGCCAAGCACATACCCTGCTGGAGGCAGCTGCTCTGTGCTCCGGGGGGCATGGCAGGTGGCCACATGGCTGGGAGCAGAGGCCTCAGCTGGCCCTGGCTCCTCAGCAGATGCTGGAGAAATTAAGGACAGGAGGAAGATTCTGACATTTGCCCCTCAACACTGGCTCTCACACAGCCTCCTGACTCCCAACTCCTGCCCCAGGCCGTCAGCATCAGGCATGAGAGGCCCTGGGGCGAAGCCCTGTGGGACCCGTGGGAAGTTACATGGAGACTGAAGGCAAGATGGCGAGGCAGCCTGCATTCCTGCACACAGGCCTGTGGGAGGAAGCCGGGATGGAGCGGGCTGCAGACTGGTGCGCCAGGGCCTGAGGCAGAGGATGGAGCCTGGACTCATCCAGACCCCTCTCCAGCAGCAGCTCCTCAGGGGCCACCGCAGCCCTGACTTGAAGGGGGTTCACCGGCCAGGTGGTGGGCGGGGTCTATTTGGTTTCTGCAAGAAACAACCACAAACCACAGGATCGGGTTTCAAGGCTTTTAGTCTCTCCACCCCCTCCTTCCAGTCTTTTCTAAATGGCTGCAGGAACTGGAACGCCCCAGAGGGGCTCTGCAGGAAGCTCCTTGCGCATGCCAGTTCCCGCTCTGGGCCAGGGGGCCGCATGGCTCCTCCGGGGAGTTGGGGCGGAGAAGTCTGCAGGAGTCTCCAGGCCCAGGGAGGACCAGGCCTGGGCCGTTCTGACACCAAGGACAAAACGCCTGCAAGATCCAGGCTTGGAACTCAACCAAGAAGAATAAAAAGAACAAACAAGATCAATTCCCCCCCAGAGAAGCCAGAATTTTCATAAGCCAAAGTTATGGTGTTCAGCCGTTCTTCATTTCTGTGCAGGGACTCCACCCTCGGGGGCCCACCCTGTCTCCCACTGAAAGGAGGCGTGAGGTCCCTGTCCACTGCACTGAACCCCTCAGGTGCTACATCCCCTCAGCAACAAATGGTTTGTGATGACTCCTCCCTGGGTGGGTTAGGGGGTTAGGGTGGAAAAACCTTCAAGCCCAACCCACAAACCTCTCAAGCGGTGACCTCTCCAGCCCCGAGTGCTGTCCAACGAGTAACAAGAGGGAGGCATGTTTTCACAGAGAACCATGCCAGACCCCAAACACCCCCTTGGGTTGGTTGATCCAAAAGCCCTGGTGTCACAAAAAGCCATTCTGTTGGCCTGTGCAGTTATGCTGACCTGGGGGCCTCAGCCTTTACCAGCCTCCAGGTCCAGGCATCAAACCTCCATGGGCTGGAGCCACCCAGGCACCCCAAGTTAGGCAGAAAGCAACTGAAGTTAATAAAGGAAGGTGTATTTTAGAGGTCATGCCCAAAGCTGACTCCCTTTAGCTGCTGATCCAGCTCCAACCCAGGCCAAGGCAAAAATTTACATTATTTTGCATTTTAAACTATTTACTAGTCTTTCAAAGAGTACAGATTGATGAGTAGCAATTAACAACGAAATAATCAGTTGCAAATTGACAATAATTTTGCTATCATTTCAAATGTGGGGTGTTTTTTTTTCTTCATTTTCTTCTCTCTGCTCTGTTTTTGAAACAACATGTATTTTTTGACCTTCTTTAGACAAGGTGTGGGCTAGGAGCCATGCAGCATAGAAAAGACTCACCAGCCAAGTTATTTGCATTTGAGATATTCAAAGCTGGCTAGGGAGGCCACATGGTCCACACAGGAAGAAAACCCCAAATGTCAAAAGAGGTATAAGTGATGAGTCCTGGCTCTGTAAAGACGAGTATTCATCACTGGATGAAAGCACATGGGCGCCAATGTTAAGTTGCTGGATAGTCGTAAACTACTTCTATTTCCAAAGACCTGCTTTCCTTTACATCAGTGGTTCCCAAACTTGGAAGACTATGAATTACTGGTACAAGTTCTATGAAAAAAAAAGTGTTCTTTGGCTAAAAACTTTTGGGAGATATGCAGGTTTCTTTGTTTTAATTGAGATATAATTGACATATAACATTGAGTTTCAAGTATACAATGTGTGCAGTTTTTTAATCACAGAGCATCACAGAGACTTCGATGACCAAAGCGTATCCGAATCAGCTCAGAGCAGTGTGCACAGCAGTTCTCAGAACTGACCTGGAATCCTTCACGTCCCTGTCCCCACAGCATCAGCATCTTTCTAGACACTGTGAGTCCAGCGGGGTTGTATGTTCTGTTGAGAAGGCAAAAAATGAGTGTTCAAGCCTCATTCTCTCCATGAATTTTTGCCCCAAAGTCCAGCCCATACTGAGAAGTCTTTCCTCAGATCTCCAAAAGCACTTCGGTGTCACCAATTTGGCACCCAACCTGTCTGTCTCCTGTATGCAGTTCCTTATCTCACACCATCCCGCTCAGTGCAGGCCATTCAGCAAATGCTCACTAGTGACAAATTACCTGGCTATTAAATTCTCTCCAATGTTGTGGATAAGAGCAGACCCTGGACTCCGGCAGCCATATTCAGATACTGGTTCTGTCTGGCTTACTGACTGCGTGATCTTGGGACAGTTACTTAACCTCTCTGGACTTCTGTCTTCAATTGTACCTCATAAGGTAATTAAAGTGAACATAAATTAAAGTGTCCGGCTCATAGTCAAAACTTAATAAATTTTAGCTATTTTTATTACTAGTCTTAAGCGAGTTGTACACTTGGTCACCAGGGGGAGAGAACATGGCCAGTGTACGGAGAGCCAGGTTTCAAGGACAGCCCAACACGCTGGTCCAAAATACAGGCGTGGTGTTTGTTTATATCTTCCAAGATCTCAAAGCACTTTAAAAATCTCAACTTATCAATTTTTCACAGGAGTTCCTTGACATAGGTTGAAATC
The DNA here is from genome assembly GCA_032199065.1 of Smutsia gigantea. NCBI lineage: Eukaryota > Metazoa > Chordata > Mammalia > Pholidota > Manidae > Smutsia > Smutsia gigantea. The sequence continues at coordinate 77,805 of JAVSCE010017298.1, read as the reverse complement.
CAATATAATCACCCTAAGGAGGGATTAACAACCTGTTCAAAGTTACTTGCCAGGGTCAGCCACGGGCTAGAAATAGAAATTGGCGCTACAATCCCCTCTTTGTCTTAGTCGCTTCCTCTGGAGTGGTTTTGGCAAAGATAAAACACCCCAGAGTGATGCAGCAACCTGAGTGAAGGTCGAAGAACAGCAGGTGTGCTCAGTACAGCCCTCATGTTGCTACTGTCCCCTCATCCTCCCACAAGCAAGCTGATAGCTCCAGCAGCCTCCCGTTCCTGTCTAAGCATCAAGATAGTCCTCCCTGACCTCCATCACCAGCCTCTGTGGTGAGAAGGGGAGGGGAGGCACTGGGAGGCCACGAGGGCTGGCAAGCACAAAACTCAGACCTTTTTGTATCAACACATGATTCTCATCACCTTGGATGCCTTCAGCTATCACTGCAATCACACCAGCTCCTTGGCAGGAACCCACAATTCCCTTGCCACTTCCATAGGCAGGAAAAGTTCTCTGCAGCCAATCAATCCCCTGCCCGAGCATCCAGGGACCGAGTTGGCAGCAGTCCTGTTTATGACTGCAAATGCAGTCAAGTGCAGAAAACGCAGACCAGAAAACCATATGACCAAGTCACAGAAAACTCATCCTGGGAGGGTGGGGGGTGGCTGTTATCAAATCCTACTGCCCTCCTCTCTGGTTACTCAGAGGCCCCTTGTTTTGCCAATTACAATAGCAGTCAATAATTCATGGAGTGCCATACTGCATCCAGAGTCTGCCACGACCACCCAGATTGTTACTGCGTAAGTCATTCAGACAGTATGGGCAAGTGAGGTGTAAGGTGACCAGCAGGGGGCGGTGACCTAAGTTGGGGTTTCCAGCCTCCAATAAGGGTTGGAAGGAGTGGTATGAGGAGATGACAGGGCAATGGAAGAGTCTGGCCTGCCTAACGCCACGGACAGTAACACATCAGGAGAGTGTCCAAGTGTCAACAATGACTTCCTGCCCATGCTGTCAGGCAACCTCTGTTGTCACAACACACACCTGCAGTGAAGACCTGATAACCTCTGCTCTAGGGGAGAAGCATGGATAAAGAGATGAGAGTATAACAGTCTAGCCTGGACTGAAGCCTTGAACACCGGGGTTCACTTCTTGATCACCCACATATTATCTTGGGCACCACTGGTCATTTAAGTCCTTCATACAAACCATTTGTTCAGAATTCCTGTCTGTTCCTTATTGCTTTTTATATAGAGAAGACCAAGATATATCTTCCTGTGGGTCTCTGCCCTCTAATAGTTTACAAAATACCTCAAAATAGATAAGACATGTATACAGTGCTGAAGGAATGTGCTGGAAAGCTGCTCTGGAACCATTTTCTGGAAAGTATGCATGCCCAGTACAGTTTCCGAAGTCTCGTTTTTAACACTCATAGTTAATATTAATATCAAATAGTAAAAGCAGTTTATTTGCATTTTACGGGCACCTTAAATACCTTCCCATATATCTTATCTCATCAAATTATGGATATCATCAATATAAGAGGCACTTTTATTTTGTATGCCACCAAGAAAGAAAGAAAAACTTCCACCAACTGTAAAGTGCATCCTGATTTCAGAGACATTAAAATGTGGGGAGAAATTAGCATCTTAGAATTGATACAGTATTATACTTAAAGGAGTCACATTTTCTTCAGGCTCTTGCCAAAAGTCCCAGAACAACACCCTACAGTCTCTACCAGTCTGAAGAGAGGCCAGCCTGCTGTATAGTTGGTATCACAGAAGAACGGGGAGACAGGAAAGGACAAGAAAGATAGATTTACTGTTTACACGGCTGAGACCCCATGTGGATAAGCATGGCTATTCATCTGTCTCTGCTTCCCGGGTTTGCCAAATAACGAGTCTCATAGTAATGGAGAGGGCCCCGGAGAGCAGGGAGGCAGGGGCACGGAGCCCCACATTGCCCAAGAGCATTGCCTGTCCCCGCGGCAGCTGGGAGCCCGCTCCGGGAATGGGGCTGTCGGCAGAGCTGGGTGAGGCTCTGTGGGGCAGGAGTTTGATCTGAGCTTAAAGTAAAACAACCTCAGAACCGAAACTGCAGGAAGCCAAGAAAGCGTGGGCATTTCTAGTGACAGCAGCCGGTGGGCTACAAAGCTGCGGGAGGAGGCAGGCGGCAGACTTCTGAGTAGCCCAGAAATGGCTCAGACATTGGACTTTCTTGAGCTGGCCAGGGGCCACCAGAAATGTTTTGAGCTTGGGAGAAACTGGTGTAAACAACATTTCAGGGAAGAAAAAAACAGTTCAGAAAAAAACAACCACAACAGACTTTCAAGAAGACAAACTGGCCATTCTGTGTAGAGACCCCAGGGAAAGGTGAAAGGACTAATGATAAGAACCAACACTGTTGAGGGCATTCTCCGCAGGCAGGGAATTAAAAGACTTGTTTGGAGACAGGAGAGGTAGAGAGAATCAAAGTGGATGATGAATTTGAGATGATGGAAGAATTAACCACTAAGTGGCCAGAGATAGAATTGAGGCCTAGAAATGATACTGGGGAGCAAAAGGATGGAAACTGAGATTTGGGAACGGTCTTCGTAGAGGTGGAAGTGGAGCAGAGGGGTTCTGAAGTCATGGGGAAGATGAGCTTTAGACCGGGGGACCTTCAGGACCTCAATTAAGAGACTGCTTTTTAAGTTACAAAATATTTGAAATACATTGAGTGTTACAGAGAACAATACAGCGAATGCTCCCTACCCACCAGCATGCATATGTCACTCTTTTGATATAATTGCTTCAGACTCTTTTTTTTTTTACATTTTTCCTACAGAAAAAGCAAACATTACACATACAACTGAGATACGACAGATTCAACTCCTGTGGCTCTTGTGGGCCTTCTAATTATTTTTGTACTCTTATGACATACAGAGAAAGAGCCAAAAACTTTAAGTTAGGTGTTTTAAATTGTTTACATACATGGTATAACAACATACATATCTTTTTTTTTTTATTAAGGTATCATTGATATACACTGTTATGAAGGTTTCACAAGAAAAACAGTGTGGTTATTACATTCACCCTTATTATCGAGTCCCTCCCCAGACCCCATTGCAGTCACTGTCCATCAGCGTAGTAAGATGCCAGAGTCCTTATTTGTCTTCTCTGAGCTACACTGTCTTCCCCGTGACCCCACACACACCATGTGCACCAATGATGATACCCCAACAACACACATATCTTTTTGCAATTTTATTTCATTCAATATTGATATTACATTTTGGGAAATCATCCAAATATATATATATATAAATACATTCATTTTAACATCTATTTAACATGCCATTATATGAATGTCATGAACTATTTCTCCACCTTTTTCTGGCTTCAGCTATTATAAGCAATGCAGTATTAGACACCTGAGTGTGTTCCAAATGCATGTTGAGCTCTTGCCCACAGTCTCCTGAGGGGTATGCATTCAGTAGTAGAATCCTGGGTTGAAGAATATACATATTTATAACAGATATTGCCAAATTGCTTTCTAAATTATAAACTGTACATGTCCACCAATAATTAACATTGCCAGATTTTCAAATGTTTGCTAATCTTATAGGCATAAATTGACATCTTGTTTTCTAATTTGCATTTTCCTGAGCACCAGTGAGTGTGGACATTGGCCATTCAAGTTTCTCCTTCTGGGAATGGAACCGCCTATTTTAATCTATGCCCTTTTTTTCGTATGGGGCTGATGGATTTTGTTTTTGTCTTTTTTTTAAACTGATTTGTAGGAGCTCCTTATGTATTTTGGAGAGGAATCCTTTGTCAGTAGTATGTGCTCTAAATATCTTCTCCCAGTCTGTACGGCTTGCCTTTTAACTCAGTTCATCATGTCCTTAATTATTTATTATGAAAATGTTCAATCAACCACAAAAGCGGAGAGAATGGTAAAATGAACCTATGTTACCCATTCCCCAGACTCAGCCACTAACAAAGTGTTCTCCCACTTGCTTTAGCTAGCTCTTTTTCTTATATTCCTGCTGATGTATTTTAAAGCAAAGCCCTGACTGTATGTCCTTTCACTCCTGTGTACTTCAATAGGCATCTCTGCAACAATAGATATCTTCTCATGTAGTCAATGCCATGATGACACCCAACAAATCAAGCATTAGTCCTTCATAACAGCAGGAATTTGCAGTGGTTTGGGACGCATAGGATGTGATTGGGCCTCAGTTTTGCTACTGCAAAACACACATGCCCCATTGCCTGGCCTGGGATTCCAGAGCTGCCCTTCCTGACCGAGAAGACCCACGATGATTCTACCTCTGACCTGTCAGAGGTTCTTTTTCAGGAAGCGGGCAGGCCCTTCACGTCTGGGGGAGAGACTGGGATGCCTGCTCAGCCTGCACCTCCAGCAGCCGCTTATGAAGCCTGCGAGCCTTGAGCCACCATCTCTTGGACACTTCTGTCCATCCACCTTGGGGAGGGTGGTCTGCCTGCTGCTTGAGTTGCCCAGTGCTTCCCTGGGAAGCTAGTTCAAGTTCGCAGGTAAAACCCTTTTCATCCCTTGGGGAAGAGGTGAGCCAGAGAAACTCCATTAGAGCCAGGATGGTTTGGGGGATGGGCATGGGGTTAATTCCTCTGTTGCGCTCTCAGAATGAAGAAAACAGACATTCACTGCAGGAAAGAAAGGGCTTGACCACAAATTCTAGAATGGGGCTTCTCAAATTTGTGTGTTCTCTGAATCCCTTTACTCAGAGAAGAAGTCTATGGATTTCTCCCTATACAGTTTAACATGGCCAACAGCCCCGAATCACTGGAATTAATGGGAAGACTGCAGCAACCCTGGATAAGACACCAGTGAGGTAATGTCTGGGTTTTGTTAAATATCTCAAATAGATTACCCACTCCTGCTGGTTAAAAGGTAGACACTGTCGTGTTGTAAGCTCCTGCTTACACATCCTGCTGAAAAGTAGGTGGTCCCTGGACTGGAAAGCCCTCATGCTGTCCTGAAGGCCAGTGGCTATGGGTCACAGGTACACCTGTCCTGACAAGAAAAAGTCAGCTCTGTGATTTGTACAAACACCTTTTCACTAGGATCCCAGCCCACCAGTGAGGCCAGGATGCTCCTATTGGACAAAGTCAGAAAGAAGGTCCAAATGAAAGGTCTCTGCTCTTAATTTCAGAGAAATGCTAGCCTCGCATAGCTGGAAAGCCAGGCCCAAAAGACTCCACTCAGCATCTCAGCCTCTGCATCTGGAGCACTTCTTCCTGTATAAAGCACTTTACAGTTTATAAAGAATTTCCACTTGCATTTTACCCATTGATCCTCACAGAACTTTGCAAGATAAGCAGAGACCAGTAAGGCTCAGAGTGGCTAAGGGACTGAGCAGGCCTTCCAACAAGGACATGGACCAAGCTCAAGGTCGTGATCCTCCCTCCACTGAGAGGCTGGACACAGGTATCCTGAGGTCAGCTCTGGGACCTGAGTCCAGGGTTGTCTGAGGTCTGGGGGAGGCTAAGGAGAGTGCCAGGGAATCAGTCACTGGCTCCAGGCTGCAGCCCAGGCCTTCCTTCTGTCCTGGCGCCCCCACCTACTCTGCCAGGGCACCACCTCTCCCGTCCTCCCTTGGCCACAGGCAGCAGGCAGAGAGCAGAGAAGCTCCTGGAGCCTGAGGCCCAGTATTGGAGACAGACCTTCTGTTCTACGGAGACTAATGGAGCGCCAGGAAATGGACCAATGCCCCAAGGGTTCTGCTTCCAGCCGAGTCATCCCACGCAGCTCTGACTCTGTGGCAGGGTCTTTGGAACTCCATTTCAGAATTTCCTGGCAGATATCAGGGCATCAGCTGGTAATCCCGTTAGTGTTGGCCAGTCTCCCAAACAGGCCCGGACGCAGGGGCTCTGGTGTGGACACCCCCACACACAGCTGCCGGGCCAGCTGGCCTTAATCTTGGTGGCTGGTAAGCTCTGGAAGCTGGCCGGGCCATCTCTCTGAGACAAGCGGAGGCAGGAACTGACAGGGAGCACACTCCAGGCTGATCCCCTTCCTCATCTGGCCTCTCCCTCAGCAGAGGATACAAGGCCTCCTCACCTACCTGTGTGCACAAGCTCGTGCTTCATGCGGGGCCTGCTCTGCAGGAGCCCTGAGCTGCAGACAAGCTTGTGGCAGCTGGGTCTAGGGGGCTGGGGCTGGGGCTCAGGACCCAGAGGAACGGGTCTGCACTGGGCATGTGCACTCCACCCTTCCGTCACACCTCAGAAGACTTCTTCCAAGCAGCTCAGCTTGCCACCCTGTGCTTTGCACTGCTCCCTGGTCCTCCTTCTGAGGACCTCTGCCTCGTATGGTATCCTGGGACTTTACTGGACAGGATGCAAATAGCACAGACACTGGTGCATCACAGGAGAACAGGGTCACAGTGCACCTGCTATCATGCCTCTTCTCCAGGCTGTGGGCCTGGGGTGGGGCCACCAGAGGGTCACAATTACCTGATGCTATAGTTTGCGGTTTACAATGCATGTTTTTAATGTAAACACATTTAAATATCTTATTTCTCTCAGTCTTCAGAATAAAGCTGTCTGGTACCCAGTAGATTTCAATGTTGGTTTCTCTTCCTCTCCCAATGAGGCTGGACTGGAAGAAATTATTATTCCTACTTTACAAAGGGACAACTGAGGTAATACTTACTTAAGATTAAATCTATATACTGCAGTGGACCTGAGGCTCCAGTACAGCTTTCCTGGCTGCACATGACCTGACCCCAGCGCCCTGGGATTTACATACAGGTGACCTCTGCTTCCCTCTTAAGTCCCTCAACAGTTAGTCCTGTGGATGCTACAGCGTTCAAAACACCTCAAATGTGTACCCGCCTCACTGTTCCTGGCACAGTTCCAAGAAGTTTAAATCTACTAATTTAATCCTCTTGAAACACTAAGGTAGGTGTCCTCATATCCTCATTCTACAGATGCAGAAGCTGAGGCATGCAGCGGTTAAGCAATGTGCCCAAAGCTGCACTGCATGTAAGCCGCAGAGCAGGAACCTGAGCCCAGGCAGCCTGGCCCGAGTCTGAGCCCTTGATGGCTGTGTTACATCAGCTCCCGCTTACTTTGTTCTCAGTGTCTGCCTAGCTCAGGTGGTAGTCTGCGAGGTCCTTGAAGGCAAGGTTTGTCTTTTAATCCTTAGTCCTGAGCTTAAGCACAATGTCTGGCACATAACTATCTATGAATACATGCATGGGCAGCTGGAAGGAAGGAATACAGAGGAAGGCCATCCTGTTTAAACACAAACCCTCAGAGTCCAAACTGGTCATGAGTTCTTTCCTCTGCTTTTACGCAATATATTAAACAGCCACACACACAGATCACTGATTCCAATGTAGTCCATCCTCGGATGGACTTTGGGTAACCAGCCCTTCGAAAGACAGTATGAGTTCCCAGGACCCGATGCAGAGCTCCTAGGGACCCAGTCTGAGGTTCAGCCTCCATCTCCCAGGATGACACTTCTGGGCTCCCACAAAAACTGGAAATCTGACCCACAGCTTCCATGCTGATGTGCTGAGATGGAACCAAACCGTGAGAACTTCACAGAACATCCAAGTGAATCAGCTGCTCAGGCTGGGACAAATCCAGAGCATGTGCACACGAAGGGTAGCAAGTTGCAAATTGAGATCTAATATGAGCCATCTGGTCTGGAGAAATGGACAACTGGAAGGACGGGGGTCTGGAAACTGCCCAGAGAGCAAACTATTCTGAGGGAAATGATGAGTCAGCTCTGCCCAGAAACAAAAGCCTTTAATAAAGTCCTCTGCAACAGGCTCCCAGAAGCTCTTTTTTGGAGTAGCCAGTGTTGGGTAACTCCATCTAAAGATTACCCTTGGATTCCAAGTTCTAAGATGCCCAGACGCAGGCTTAGCACAGGGCACGGATGCAGATAAGGTGAGCCTGCACTGCTCTGTTGGGGTAGCGTGGGATGCACAGGCATGTCACAGTCAGACAGAAGTGCTAGGCAAGACCTGACAAGTAGGGTTGGACTGGCTCAGGCCCAGCAGCTCACCCAAGAATTGGGACAGTTTAGCTGTGGTCCTGGAGGGACAACTTTCTTCTGTGTCTTCTTCTCAGCCATGGTCACCACTGCCTGTGAAAAACTAAAAAGCAAACCAATTACTAGGTCTAATTATCTCCCTTCAGCCTTCTCCTGGCAGCTGCCGGCAAGGCTCTTGCCAGAACTCTGCTTCACCAACACCCTGATCCAAAAAGCCCCAAGTCAGCAAGAGAAGGCTCTGCTGGTCCAGAGCAGCTGTAAGGCTTCCCAACACCAAGACAGGGCACAGGAGTTCAATGCCAGGAACTTCAAAGCTCTCTCCTTTGAGCCCCCTTGGCCTCTGCATCTGGACCGCAGAGAGGTGGTGGCGCCAGCCACCGGGAACTGCACCAGAAAATGACACAGCGGCAGTGAACTATCACTTGCCCCAACTGTACCCCCACGCCGGGAAGTTAGGAGGTTTTAAAGGCCTGTTTGTGCCTGTATTGGAAGCTCCAAGGTCAGGGCGAGCTCCACGGCCATGTTGGTCTGGGCTTGCTGAGAGCTGAGTCTAGGCCTTGTGGCTGAGCAAAGCTGGGAGATGTGCCAGGGGCTCCCAAGGAGACATTGGGAAGCTGTCTGGGTGCCATCCCACTGTCCAGCCACACTTGCCCGAACTTCCAAAGCGGTTGTCCTACCTCTGCCCCCAAGGGAGCCGCAGACCTGGTAGTCTCCTACTGCCTGGACAAGAGGGGCTCCCTGCTGAGGACACCCAGAGAGCCCTGCACGGTGGTGAGTCAACCTCCAAAACCCCACATGCCTTGGGGCCCTCAACCTGCAGGCAGTGGGATGAGCGGGCGGCCATCTACTGGCCTCCAACCTCGCAGCCCCAGGGGAAGAAGGACCAGGTGCAGTTTGCTGAGCAGTTATGAAACTGGAATGACTTGGGCTTGTGCTTTGCAAACAGGCAGGCATTGTGTGGTGGGTGCAGAGGCCGTATTACAATAGCTATCAGCTCCTACATAAACACAGTCCCAGCCTCAGAGGGGGAGGGAAGGCCTTCCAGGAGCCTGGTGGTTTCAGACGGAATGAAAGAAGGAAGGTTGTGCCCGTGAGGGCGTCAGTGACTCATACTCAGAAGCCAAGGTGGACATATTTCCCAACCTTTACCCCTATGCATACGACGGTCCTATAGAGTTCAACCATAAGTCTGAGATATCTCTGGGGATACAGAAGCACCACTAGTCAATGATAAAGAAGAATGTTTTCCTAAAAACTTTGGTAGGAGGTAGTATCTCCATATGTCATCATGGTGTTCTTCAGCAAGTATTTACTGAGCAGGGCTGTCTGCATGGTCCTGTCCGAGGTATTTGGTTACAAAGGTCAGAGCCTACCCCCCACTACCCGCTCCCACCCCATCCCAGGCTTCCTGAAGACAGACCTGGAGGATGGCGAAGCCTACCAAGAGCTTGAGCAAGCAGACACACCCAGCCTGCAATGGCCAAACACAGAGGACACACAACACCTGATCTTTGTACTCAAGGGAAAAGCTTTGCATGTTTTACTATTTTTCTCTTTCACAGTGGCTAGAAGGCTGGATAAGGTGAGAAGGGAATGATAGCAAAGGAGAGACTCTGGGTGTAATGACACGTGCTGAGAGTGATAATGTAGTGAGAGCTGGGGGCCCTGGAGGGACAGTGGTTCCCAGATCTGAGTGGGGTAGGAGACAGGGCGGCCACCTAGCAGGCATTATTCCCCTGGGGCTGGGCTCATCTTCTCCATCTGTCCTCCCAGTGCCCTTCCCTTTCTCCTTTGCCTACTGTAGCCTCTAAAAAAAATAAAGTCAGGGCAAGGTGTTGACAGGACCTTGCTCACCATGTTTGCAGCTGTCACTGCTTACTCCAACACCCTCAGTCCCAACTCGTCGTTCTAGGCATCTCTGCACTAAGCTTGCAGTATCCAGATGTGCTGTCCCCCCAAGACCTAGTCCCTGCCTTTGCACCCACCCTCTCTGTATCCAAAACCCTGGCCGTTCGTCTACCATAAGCTGACCTTTATCTTCAAAATCCTGCTCCTCTTTTCCTGATTCCCACCCCTAATTAACCTGTCTCTTTTCTGCTCAGCAGAATTTTGTGACATAATTATAAATATCGCTCATTATAGCTGGTTGGGCATCCAAATGTTGCCTTTTTCGTGTTGTGCCCACCCCCCTCCCCTCACAAAACTGAGTACCAGGTAGATGCTCAGACGTGTTGGCTGATCTGTTGGGCTGAATGACTGAGTACATGACAACTGTGATCTATCAGGAGTCCACCGTCACCACTTCCCAGGCCACCCAGAGAGTTTCCATGGCAAAGCCCGCTGCTGAGTGGAGATGTCATCTGATTTATTAATTAACACAAACACTGTTCATCCAAGTGCTCTAAGGCATGGTTTAAAAAAATATCCAGAACATTTAAAAAATGATAAAAATAGCATTTACCAGCCTAGAAATAACTGAAGTTTTATTCCTAGCCTTTTCCTCAATCGCCGCTCCCCACCTCTCAACCCCCGTTGCCCCCTTCCTGTTGCTTGTCTCCCTCTCCCATCTTCCCCACCGTGCTCTTTGGTGATTAACAGAATTCTTGCCAGTGATTGCTAATTGGGTTAATGGAGTGACTTTGTAATTGTTCTCTCTCCACAGTCCAACCCACTGCGAGGCTGCTTTCCGACTACCTGCCTCTCCTGTGTCCCGGGTTCACTAATTTGCAACAACAGCTTCCATTGTCATCCACATCTGGGGCTTTGGGGTTTTAAGTGAATCTCCCTAAGGCAGAGAACAGAAGATGCTGCTATTTTGGTTTGTCTCATCTACAATGGGGCCATTCTTTGGGGCTCATGGGCAGTTTGGGGCTGCCCAGAGGAGGTGGAAATCTGAGCAGCTGCGGGCCCAGACCAGGGAGCAGGCCACCCACAACAGGAGCAGGCAGGGCTAAAATTCTGACCTCTTCTTCCCAGCTACTTGGGTTTGCATTTAATTTCAATCAGTTTCAGATGAAACTGACAAGCCAGGAACCTTGGGGCTCTCCAGCGGCCTTGGACTCTGTGGTCTCCAGGACAGCTTGGCAGGGCTGGGCAGTGTCTGACCTGGCCTGACCCAGCTTGCCCCAGAGGAGGTAGCACTGACAGTGGTCTTTCTGATCCCCAAGGCACAATCACACCCTTGGAAAAAGCAAGGCTTCTTTGTTGTTTTTTGAAATGTGTTCATTCAGTTTAAATCTGTTTGACCTTAAAGGCATCAAGACCTGCCCAAAGTATGGAAATGCCAGCATTCTGGGAGTGGGATGCCGCTGGGCAGCCAAAGACAGCCTCAGGGAGCTCCAAGATGCCCTGGGGGATGCCTTGGGGGTGTGGGCAGAGGGTGCTAACACACTCTCTGGTCTGTGAGCCCCACCCGGTGTGGCATGGGGCAGGGCGGGGCCTCCTGTCTCAGGTAGCCTTCTTTATCTGCCTTTGCCCCTCCCTCCTTTCCAGCCCTGTCCCCAGCCTCAAGGTAATTATATACTACCTAGGGCTGGTCAAAGAATCCGGGAATGCTGGATGTGGGTGCCTGAGGGTCAGCTCTGGGCTGCTCCCAGACTACCAGGGAGAACTGTTTTGGGCACTTCAGTCACACCTTATATTGTCTGGTCTTTACCTCCTGTGTCCCCCTCCAACTGGGAGGGCAGGGAATGCTTCAGCCTGCTTGAGTCTCCAGTTTGCTGTGCCCTGCCTGGGGTAGGTGCTCCACAAATGCTTATTTCTGCCTTCAGTTTGATGATGTGTAAAGCTGCCTTACCCCTGCACCCTCCTCTGCCCTCGTTAGCACATGAACTTCTTGTGCACATCTTTGTTTCCCCTGTGGCATACCTGGTAGGGTGACAGATACATCAGAGGTCCTCAATATAAGTAAGCAATGACTTAAACTGGATTGGAAGTTCCTGGCAGTCGAGTAAGAGCTGAGGCCCTCTCCAGGAAGGAAGTGTTAAGATTGAGCAAAACGTAACCAAATGCACCGACACCTCCCCAACTAACCTAGTGTGTGCTCCCTGGGCGACTTTCTCCTTTAGGAGAGGCTGAAGTCAGAGGCGTCTCTGTGTGACTGTCTGCACACTACTGCCCTCCGCTGGATGCTGGGCCACAGCTGCCCCAGGCCCCTGTCCCTGGCAGGACGTCCTCAGGTTTCCTGCCCTCCCCATTCAGGACACAACTACTGGGCAAACCGGTTTCCTGGTTGACTTCTCTTCCCAGGTTTGTTTCACCCTGACTGTTTTGCACTGAATCCGTGAAACCTGGGAAGGTACAAGAAGAACAGCAGCTTCTTGGACTCTGGCATATGGTAGGTTCCATAAACATAACAAGGGAAAATCAGTGCAATGACACAGGGTTCCTAGTGTTCAGAGACACTGTGGCTGTTATTATGACATGAATATGACAGCCCCTTTAAGACCTGCACCTGCTCTTATCCAGAACAGCTATGGCGCTGACAGTTTTGAGAAGATAACCAAGGAAAACAAAGAGGGCTGAAAAGCATCAAGCAGAAGAATTTCACAGCAATCAGTCATTTCTCTTTACCTTGAAAAACACCACCACCTTCCTCCTTTGGGCAAAGACAAAGGGACAGGAGACTAAGCACGCACTACTCTCATCCTCACTGCAGAACATTTCCAGTCTTCAATTATTGGTATTTGTGATTTTGCCTTATCTCTGCCCCTGACCTCAGTACCATATAAATAAATACTTGAACCAGCACAATGACTGGTCTGCAGTACATGGTTATTGAATTCCTGGTAGTCAAATATAGTATGAATAGCTAATAATTTGCCAATGGCAAAGGTAAAATAAGTAGAAAAAGGAGGCATCCCATTTACTGCTCATAAATTGTTTCAGTTTGCTGATAAACTTGTTTTCACCTCCCATAACTGAACTCTCAGGATGGCCCAGGGCCTGGCAGGCATTTGGATATGAGAACCTGAAGCTCAGGGAAGGCCCGAGCAGAACTCCAGGAGTCACACAGCGTGCAGGTGGAAGTGAAAACCCGAAGAGTTCCCCCCAGGGAGAACCCTCAAGGGTGAAACTGAAGTCTGGTTCCTTGGGACCCAAGGCTGAAGGACCAGATGGGGTGGGAGATGCCAAGGGGACTGGTAGAGAGCCTTGGAGGAAGAAAGAGGAGCAAGGGAGAATGCCCTCCAGAGAAACGAGGGATCGAGAGCCACCGCTGATCAGGCAACATGAAGGTAAGTCGTGACCCATGAGAGCAACAGTGACCTCATGAGGCAGCTTCAGTTGGAAGTGGAGGGGACAGAGGGAAGCCCCTGTGGTGGGAATGGGATTGAATGGGAGGCAGGGACATGAAAACAATCACTGGAGGCAACAGAAGAAAGGCTTTGACCTTGCCCCCAGGCTCTGCTCCACCAACCCAGCTTCCCTACTGCCGAGAAGCTACATTTTCTAAACATCAGAAATAATCATACCGGCGCTCCTGTCTCTGAGGTTGCCCACACTTTCCAAGTGCGTAACCTTTTAACTTTAAACTCTCTTTTCAACCTTTCAGGGGGCGCTCCTCTCTCTGAGGTGGCCCACACTTTCTAGGTTATCTCCAACCTTTCGGGGCGCCTCTCCTTGCTGAGGTTGCCTGCTGCACTTCTCTCTTTAAGTAACTTTAAATAAAGATTTTACTCTGCTTCAAAAAAAAAATACCACCTCCTGTTAATGATTAACATCTGCAGAAGCAAAGTTTAGGACCAGTTGGCTTAGTATAATTTATTTCTCAGGCTTGGTTTCTTCATCACCTATAATGGATACACCATAAGCCCTTATCCGAAGTCCTTGGGGCCACAGATGTTTTGGAATTCAGATCTTGTTGGATTCTGGAAAGTTAGTATGTTGCACATGCCATATGCCACATAACACCACCAACAGAGACCAGGACCCACCACGTAACCAAACACATCAAGTGGGACAAATAAAGATGGCAACAACCTAATGAGAGGTCAGGTCAGGTTTTCCACCAAAGGCGTTACAGAGATACTGTTTTTCAGAGCTTTTCAGAATTGTGGCGAGGGCTCATGGGGTCCCCTTGCAGGGCCGTTTGAGTGCTCAGAGGAGATAAGCGTGTGAAAGGACCAAATGCGTGGCCGCAGGGCCGCAGAGGCCCTGCTCTTCTTGACTGGGAATGAAAGGGACTTTTCATTTTCAGCAGGCGGTGTGGGAGCAATTTTCAAGGGGACAGCCTTTCGGAAGCCATCTCTCCACCTCTGGAGAGAACAAGTTAGTTTAAAGGATGCATCTGAGTAGAGCTGGCGCATCGGAATGACCGAGGGCAGCCCCCTAACCTCTTCCTCTTCTTGATCTCTCTCTTTAGGGGCTGGGGCTGGGGCTGGGTAGTGCTAGACAGACCCTAAAATGAGCAGACTGGGGCTATCTGCCCCAGAGTACAACCTGCAGTCCATCTGGGCCTTTGGTTCTGCTGTTTATAATGCTCAGATAAATTGAACATTTCTTGATACATGGTGTTTGAGTTTCTGGCTGGTTTCCTTACTCATTTCTTACAATGGCTTTTCCAAATCTTCTCAAAGCTCCAAGCCCACTCTTGCCCTCCTGTCTTAGAAGACGGCCCTACCCCTCAGATAGCAAAGAAAATCTACCTTCTTGCCCTTGTTATCTCCATACTGCCCCGCGTCCTCGCCCCCTGGCCCATCCCTCAAGGACAATGGTGACCTGCCTCTTTTTCAGGCATCTGGGCCTTCAGTCCTCCCCTCGTTTCTCCTGAGACCTTGCTTTCCTCTCTCTTGTACCTTTAATCCCCCTATCTCATGATCCCGTCTCTGAGCATTTAAACAGGCACAAATGAAAGAACAGCACTCGTTTTTTACCCTTGTCTTTGGGCCATCTCGCGTCCCCGTCCTGTCTGTGGCTGGGCTCTGAGAACACAGAGCAGTGCTTCCTCCCTCCCACCACTTCGGCGTTTCAGTCAGTTCCGCCCATGCTGTCTGGCTGAGGTCCCTCCAGCCAGGTCACCAACAACCTCCTGGTGACTACAATCAACCCAGTCATTTCCCACTCCTTGCACTTGGGGCCCTAACTGCCATCTGACATAACTACCTGCTCCCCTCCAAACCTCTTCTCGCCGCATTTCCCAGACACTCCTGGTCTCCCCTGATCTCCCAGTAATTCCCTCCTTTGTGGACTTGGCTCCCTCACTCAAACCCTTTGCATGTGTGGCTGGCTGTTCCCCATGATCTGTCCCTAGTCTTATCTTACACTATGTCCTTTCCACAGGAAGGCTCAACTAAGACCTGTCTGCTGCAGTCTCCTATTTCATAACCATCCTGGAGTTTCTGATAGAGATATGCAGCTGAGCTATCAGATAGCTCTGTGTCCTGGGTGACGTCCCACAGATACTCCAAGCTCAGCAAGTTCAGAACTGAAAGCATCACCTTTCCCAGTCTCTTCCAAACCTGCTCTTCCTTTTTCCTATCAGTCAATGGCACCACCTCCACTGATCTGGGAGCCATTCTATGCTTTCCTCTCTTGCTACCACCCCACATCATACTCTCAAGAACTGTGACTTTGTACCCTCCACTGATTCCTAACCTAGTGCCCTAATCAGATCCACAGCTCTTAGGCCTATTGCTGCACAAAGCACCTCAGTTCAGTCTTGGTGTACAGATGGAGCCCTGTAAGATGCAAATCTGCTTAAAGCTCTTCAGTCCACAAGATAAACGAATCTATAACAACAGAAAGCAGGTCAGTGATTGTCTGGGGGTGGCGGTGGAGGTGGGGAAATTGACCACGAAGAAATGTTCAGTATCTTGATTGGGTATATACCTAGTGGGGATACATATGTCAAAATGTATTAACCTGTATGCTTCAAACCAGCATGTATATTGTATGTAAAATATACCTCAGTAACCCTGATTTAAGAAAGATACCCATCTATTCCCCTGTCACCCCATTGCCTGGAGAACAAAGTTCAAATTCCTTATCCTGGCATAAGTGATGATACTGACTTGTTCCCTTGCCGCTTCTCTGCCCCCACGCCCTGAAGTTGGCCGAGGTGTCTGGCCCCCGCCTGTGCCATTTAGAGCTGGCCGCGACTCACAGCGGTCACTTTCTTTTGTCTCCTCTGGCCGGACATGAACGTCTGTCACATCAAGTTTCGTTTGCACTCTCGTGTTTATGTCCACCCCTTCCTTTTCTAGGCTGTGGGTGTGATAGCTGGACCCTGTCGTCCCCATTCAGCTGTCTCCAACGTCTCTGGGTTTCGGGCTCTGTCAGGCTTTATAGAGGAGGAACCTGGGCGTCCTTGCAGCGCAGCCCAGAAGGCGGACGGACAGACCTCCCGCTCCTCCAGGCCTGCAGGAGGCGCTGTGGCGACCTCCCATCTGTCCCCCCAGCGCTCGACTTCTCCCACAGCTCAGGCTCCGCCCCCGTGGCAACATCCCTCCTTCCCATTGGGCAAGGATGGCCCGGGCCGTCCAATGGTACGAGCTGTTGGTGCGCTGCGGCGCCACCATATTCGGGCGGTGGGTCCTCCCGGGCTGGTGGCCGTGAAGTGAGGCGCTAGGTGGGTTGGTGGGTGGGCTGGGTCGTGCAGCCTCGGGTCCCGGCCTTTCCTCCCCTCGCTTTCCGCCGCGGGCCCAGAATGCCGCAGTACCAGACTTGGGAGGAGTTCAGTCGCGCGGCCGAGAAACTATACCTCGCCGACCCTATGAAGGTAGGTCGCTGGCCGGCCGGTGCGTCTGGCCCTGGCCCAGAGCCAGGGCGTCTTCCTTGCTGTCCTAGGTGATGCTGGGCGAGCGCAGACGGGCCCCACCACATCCGATTGCTCTTAATGCCTCCTTCCTGATTAACGGCCCGGCGAGGCACAGCAGCGGGCAAAATCAGGGTCGTTCCAGGGCCCTGAGCGGCTCTGCCATCTACCTCCCCGCCCCCAATCCCAAACTTCCCTTTTGGTTTTAACTGGTTTACGTGTCTCTAAGGGCAGGGCTCCTCCCCCTGCGGCTTCGACCTTCTGGCCCCTTGTTGTCTTGATGCCTTTTTCCCGTACTCCCAGGGTGTAAGTTCCCTCGTGTAAAGTAAAGCTGCGGTGTTTTTCTGCCGCCGCCTAAACAGGCTTGAAAGACCCCACTCTGGAGGCATCCACACCCCTTAGAATAGTGGTCCTTAACCCTCTGCAGGTCACTGCCCCTTTGAGAATGTGAGAATGCTTGCACCCTTTACTCAGAAAAATGAACTTACACATAAATGTTTGCAAACAGTTTTAGGGGGCTCATGGATCCCCGAAATTCATTCATGGTCCCCACAGAAATTATAAGTGGATGCCAGAGGTCATATAAACTCATTATTAAAAAGCAAAGAAGTCCAAGTGATGGGAATTTGGCTTCAGGGCTTGATTTTTCTTCCTCTTGAGTGTTTTTTGTAATATCTCAAAGTTATTTGATGCCATATAGTTTCGCTGATAATGTAGAATTTAAAACAAAACGAACAGACAAAACAGAAGTAGACTCAGACACAGAGAACAGACTGGTGGTTGCCATGGTGGGGGGTATGGGTGAAATAGGTGAAGGAGGAAAAAATAAGAAGTTTAATATTTTGATCTGGGCAGTAGTTACATGAGCATGTCAGAATTCATTGAGCTGTACACTAAAATTTGTGCATTTTATTGTGTGTACTTCCAGTACCAAATAAAGTGTCACTCACAAAAATAAGTGAGTAAAGTTTAATTTAAAACATTAAATTATTTGAAACAGCTCCTTGTTAATTAAAAATCCTAACTCTTTAGACCTAGGGAAGTACCAAGAAGCTATAAAGCATTCTTAATTCCATTCTTTACAATAAAATGATAACAGTAGTAATAAATGATGGAATGAATTAGATTTTTTTGAAATTGAGTACTTTGTGTATGACATGATTTCAAGCAGGGTACCATGAGGACAATACAAGATTTTGATCCAGACATGCTCACAATGTAAACTAAAAATACAGTAAAGAATATACAAACTGACATCAGGAGTAATCATATTTTTAGAATGTGGAGGTAGTGGTAGGGAAAACAAAACTAAAATGGTAATTATAGAGCATTGCTGTGAACAAAGCTTGTCTAGAATAGGCAGGAGAGGGGAAACCTTTCAGCTCTTTACCCAATCAGAAAATTCCCGTGACATAGAAAAGACTAGGAACAACAAATGCTGGTGAGGATGCGGAGAAAGGGGAACCCTCCTACACTGCTGGTGGGAATGTAAACTAGTTCAACCATTGTGGAAAGCAATATGGAGGTTTCTCAAAAAACTAAAATTAGAAATACCATTTGACCCGGGAACTCCACTCCTAGGAATTTACCCGAAGAAAACTTCTCAGATTCAAAAAGACATGTGCATCCCTATGTTTATTGGAGCTCTATTTACAATAGCCAAGATATGGAAGCAACCTAAGTGTCCATCAGTAGATGAATGGATAAAGAAGATGTGGTACATATACACAGTGAAATACTATTCAGCCATAAGAAACAAATCCTACCATTTGCAACAACATGGATGGAGCTAGTGGGTATTATGCTCAGTGAACTAAGGCAGAGAAAGACAAGTATCAAATGATTTCCCTCATTTGTGGAGTATAACAATGAAGCAAAACTGAAGGAACAAAACAGCAGCAGACTCACATACTCGAAGAAGGGACTAGTGGTTACCAAAGGGGAGGTGTGGGGAAGGGCAGATGAGGAGGGAGGGAAAAGGGGATTGTGGGGTGTCATGATTGGTGCACATGGTGTGTGTGGGGTCACGGGGAAGACAGTGTAGCTCAGAGAAAACATATAGGGACTCTCTGGCATCTTACTATACTAATGGACAGTGACTGCAATGGGGTATGGGGGGGTCTTGATAATAAGGGTGAATGTAATAACCACATTGTTTTTCTTGTGAAGCCTTCATAAGAGTGTATATCAATGATATCTTAATAAAAAAAAAAGAAAGAAAATTCCTGTGGCCTCAAACTTCTGCCTCCTCATGAGAGCCTTCTACTAATTTTTTGACTTATTTTTTGCTAGGGAGGTGAGAGGATGATTGGGGAGAGGGAGCTTGACTAACAGTGTTACTGAGTGCCTTCTGTGTGACAGGCATTTTACATACATTAACACGTATGATTTATGTGAACAATTCAGGCCACCCCTTGAGGTAGATGAATAAACATTCCTAGGTATATTAAATGATTTGCTTAGTCTTGAAGAGATGAAGCTGAAATTTGAACCCAGCTCTCTATACCCTAAGTGCATGCTGTTCTACCAGTCCATACTGCCAGGACTGAAAAATAAAAGAAATTCTGTCAGAACTCTTTGGACTCTGTCTCACGGAAATCTGTCTTCTCTCCCCACCACACTGGATCTGTTGGTTGTAGCCATCACATTGGACTATTCTCTCTTGCATCACCCAAGTTGAAGATGGGACTACTGCTGGACCATGTAATAACCTCTTAGTCCATCTGCCTATATAACTCTGTCACTCTAATGCCACACAAAAGTGAATTCTCTCTGTTTCTGCTTAATAACTCATTCTTTGTTGATTGTTGGGTAAAGTCCAGACTCCCAGTCTACAGTCTGACCCCCTCTCCTGTCTTTCTGGTTTTGCCTCCCACCATTGCCACCATCCTCAGCTCGAGTCTCTTAAAGCCACAGAATTTATCCAGTCATCATTCACACTGGTCCTTAAGCCTTTCTCCCCTCCTTTTTCCCTAAAAGAGAAAAAAAAGGACTTAAAAAGCCATTTCCAAGAAGCCTGTGTACATTTCCCCTTCCTGCAATCTAAATTACTTTTCTCTTTTACTTAGCGTGTTACTTATACATGCCTTTATAGGGCTTAATTCACGGTCTCTGTTTTGGTTATTTTGGTTGGTTGAATTAAGAGTTACCAAGAGAACAAGAACCTTGATTTCTTTTTCTCTCTTTATGGCATCTGACATGGTATCTTAGGTGCCTCCTAAGTTAAAAAATGGACCCTCTTTATGGTTCCAAAGACCTGTTCCCTCCATTCTCCTAATGAAGGCACTGAGTATTCTTTTAACTGAGAGTCAAAACTTGACATAATTGTCATGCTTAGTACTTTTTCAGGTTTGTTTCTTTTTGTTTCTGGGGAACTGAATTTTTAGAAATAAGTAAAACTGAATTTAATAGCTCAATAAATAGAATCAGAGAGCCTAAAGATAGATAACCTAGTTTCTGGTATTTCTGTCTACTTAAGCACTTGGTGAGTTCCCTTTCCTCCCTCACCAGGATAAATCTCATAAGGTGCCATGACTTCTTTTCTTGGAGCCCCAGGCCAGCAGAGCGTCAAGGGAGGAGCTCTAGGTTACAGCTCTAACAGCCCTTTTTATTTAGTTTCCAGAATTGTCTTGAGGCTTCTGGTGCTACAGGTAACCATTTTTAAATTATGTTGCTTATAGATACTTAGCACTTTTTAAAACAACTAGATGTTTAGCTAGTTATTTTTATTGGTTAGCAAGACTGCTGCAATACGCTTTTGAATCCATCATTTAAAGAAATAGAAATAATCATGGAAGTTGAGAACTCTTTCAGGAGATGGCCTGTTTTATTGAAGTATGCTAATATCTAAGTCATTTTCTTGGCTACCTCACTCTGGAATATGGAATAACAGAAAGTATTGTGTACCTTGCCTCGCAATGGAGAAGTTATCCTAGGAAAAGTTGTTGATTGAGCCTTCTTTTCAAGATAGAATTCTGCTTTTATGTAATGCATCATGTTGTGCCATTATGATGAAGTTGTGACTTTGCTCAGTACTTAGCCCTCCTCCTCAGAGCTGTGGGCAAGTGGAAAGTATGAACTGGGACTGCAGTACTGTTTCCTGAGGAATGGATTTGGACTAAGTAGCCATTTCTGCTATTTTTCCCCCCTTTCCTATCATTCCCAATGTGGCTAGGAATGTTGGTATCATAACGGGAGGAAAACCTTTCCTCTTTACTCTCTTAGGTTTAATAGTTGGGGCCCTGCAAATTAAACTGACAAAAGACAGATTAACAAGAGAAAAATTACAGACAGACATAGGAGTTCACCAAGAAGTGTTACTTGAGGAGGCAGTTATAATGTGGGGCCCATGACAAAGGGTGATAAAATGTGGGAAAGGACAAAGGAAAAGGGGGTTGGAGCTTCTGGGAGAGGGTAGGTTGTGGGAAGGTGACTAGGAAGTGTATGTTAATGCGAATTGTATAGTAACATTCATTAAGCAGTAAGAGCCCTCCTTTTCCCAGTGAGGGAGAGGGGAACACCTTTAGAATTAGAAATTTATGTCACCTTTACAAAAGTTAATTTATGTCCTGCATTTAGCCAGAAAGGACAGAGAACTAATTGCCTTCAGCTCAAAACAATCCTATCCCAATGTGCCATATTTTGAGGTGGTATGCTGTGATCCCCTTCAGTGTTCCCTGACTTAATGGTTCAACTTAATGATTGTTTCACTTTACAACGATGCGAAAGCAATATGAGTTCAGTAGACACTGTTCCTCCAATTTTGAATTTTGATCTTTTCCTGGGCTAGTGATATGCAGTACAGTACTGTCTCACAATGTGGGAGGGGAGTGAGCTTCAGCTCCCAGTCAGCCATGCACGTGATCACCAGGGTCTTCTACTAATACACACACAACCATTCTGTTTGTCACTTTCAGGACAGTATTAGTAACAATCAGTTACAGGAGATATTCAGCACTTTGTTGTAGAATAGACTTTGTGTTTTTGCCAGACTGTAGGCTAATGTGTTCTGAGCAGGCTCACAGTAGGCAAGGCCAAGCTAGGATGCTTGGTAGGTCAGGTGTACCGAATGTGTTTTCTACTTAAAGTATTTTCAACTTAGGATGGATTTTTTGGGACATAACTCCATCTTAAGTTGAAGATTTATGTATTCTTATTGGCAAGAAATGCCAAACCACCTCAAGAGTTTCAGACATTCTCTGAACACGGATATGTCATGGGGATTTTCAATACATCTCTTCAAACTGGCTGCAAAAAATATCCAACGTTTTGAGTCTTCTAAAAAAAATTGTAGCAGTAGGAATGAACTAAAATGCTGTTTTTTTAAACCTCATTTCAATAATGATAAGTTCGTGGTAAAGGTGCCTTTCCATGTTTTGGCTATTATTTCTAAAAGGATCCTTATTAGCCTACCTGAAGACCAAATTATTTGTGAGAAATGTCTTCTGACTTCACTCTTTCTAAATATGTATTTTTATTTCAGGCACGTGTGGTTCTCAAATATAGGCATTCTGATGGGAGTTTGTGTATTAAAGTAACAGATGATTTAGTTGTAAGTATACATTTTTATTTGTTGCAATACTTTTAGATTTGTTTGAGTTAATCTATTTGTTTGAAATTATTTACATAGTATATATGCAGATTACCCATTAGGATGCTTATTTTGCATTTTATTCCAAAACCAAGCACCTCATTCTAGAAGCTACTTTTATAGGCTCTTGGGAAAATAATTTAACCTGCTTCATTAATGCAGTATGTCAAGTGTAGTTGAATAATTGCCCTCTTCAGATCTTAAGCAGGAGGATTATAGAGACCAAAACTGGATATAAGGTTTCCTTGTAGGTCTCTGGGGAGTAAGTGATGGTATTTGAACCCAGATTACAAGCTTTACGGTTATATCTCCTTCCCTGTCTGCTCCCTCTTGTTAACTCCTCCACCATTCCCTCCTCAGCCCTGGCCCTCTGGCCTCTCCATGCAGTAGTATTCCACTGAACCTGCTCTTGCCGAGGGTTCAGTAGCAGCCCCTGAATTTTCAAATCCAGTAGTCTCATTAGTTCATATTTTACTTGACCTCCGTGCTGCTTTTGATACAGAAAATAATCATCTTGTGAAAATTATTATTTTGGCATCAGTGGCTTGGTTTTATCTTGTTTTCTGTGTTTCTGTTTCATTCTTCTTTGCTAATTATTTCATTGACGTGCCCCATAAGTACTGGTTTCTCCAGGATTCTGTGCTTGGCCATCTTTTCATGCCTCTTCTGTCATTCAGTCCAGTCCTGCCTGAGTGTCTGTCTATGTCCAAATCTGTACGTCCAACTCGTATTTTAATTCTGACTTCTTGCCTGGCTCTCAGTTGAGCGAGCATATCTCACTGCTCAACAGAGCTAGCCTGTGTAGAACAGAACTCATCATCTCTTCTCAGCCCGGCTCCTCTGATTTCCTAGTGTCAGTCTCACTGTCATCTGCCCCCTCGGAAACTTGGAGATCATGTTCAGGCCCTCCCTTCCTGTCATTCCAATGTCCATTTTCCCTTCATCTCAAAAGCATGTATTTTGATCCTCTGTTACATTTATACACTTGCTAGGCATTGGGGCATTACCTGTTCAAGCTCCCTCATCTCACGTCCTATCATGCACTATCTGTCTTCACTCTTAGTCTCTTAAATCTAGGGTCGTGGTGTCATCACTTGCCTGGACTATTAAAGTAGTCTCCTATATCCCTGTCCGTTCCAGTCATCCTTCAGTTGTCCATAGTGATTTCTCAAAACAAATTTGGTTTACTACCCTGCTCTATAACCTTTAGTGGCTCCTCACCACTCATAATGTGGACCTCCCCACAATCTCCTCTAATCCCTGTCTTCTCAATGTTACTTACAAGCTCCTTTAATATGCCATGCTATCTTATACCTTAGGTCTCTGTGCTTTTGAACATTCTGGTTTCATCTTTGCAGTATTGAATCCCACCCACCTCTGCCCCACTGGGGCAAGACTGATGCTTATCTCTCAAAACCCAGCCCAAAGGATTGCTGCATCCCTTGCTTTTCTTTTGGCTCTTTTTGTGCTGGATAACAATTGTTTTAACACATTTGTTTTTTTATAAATTGGGGGCATCAAGACAATATAGATAGATCAGTAATATTCTTATATCTAGTGACTGGCATGATGTGTTGACCCAGAGAGTATTTAGTAAGCATTTTTTAAATACAGTAATACTTTTAAAATTTCATAATGACCTTAAAAATCACTTTCTGTCTTTGGTCATATACTGTATGTGTGTTCAAGTTTCCATTGTGAGGTTGCGTGAAGTCAGATCTTTCAATGATTAGTATGTCTTCCAAGAACCAATTGAGTTTGGTGAAATAACTGAAAATGCAAAGAAGAGTAAATCGAGGTGTAGTGTGCTAGACCTAGAATTAAGAGATTTGAATCCTGGCTTAGCCATGCATTAACATTTCAGCCTCAGAAAAGTTCACATTCTGGGCCTCAATTTCCTTATCTGCAAAGTGCCACAGTGATAGTCTGTGCACCTATTGGGGTGTTGTGGAAAGTAAACAAAGAATGTGACAGTACCTAGCATTAGTGGTTGCCACTTCGATTCAGTAAGTGTATACTTGAATCTTGAACATTCACGCTGAGACAAGTTTTAATTGTGATCATCACAAGATGGGTAGCTATATGTGCTAAAGAGAAACTGGTATGTTTTAAAAATAGAAAAAATGCAGAATTGGCTTTAATGCGAAAGGCTTTGTTCTCCAGATGATGACTTCTCACCTTTGGTAATGATTAAACATAGTTAAGAATCCATGGTAAGCAATATTGGGAAGAATGCTCTTTAGCATTGGTGATTC
Organism: Smutsia gigantea; assembly: GCA_032199065.1. Classification (NCBI taxonomy): domain Eukaryota; kingdom Metazoa; phylum Chordata; class Mammalia; order Pholidota; family Manidae; genus Smutsia; species Smutsia gigantea. Next base: position 53,189 of record JAVSCE010017298.1, on the reverse strand, counting down.
TTGTGACGAGATCTAAATATGACAGATGTTTTTTATTCTCTTTCTTAAAACTACTAAGAGGTCATATCTAAAGGGGGACCAAAGATGTGATCAGATTCATTCTTCTAAATAGTAAATATATCAATCAACTCCAACAGTAAAAATCTATTTTCTAATGACTTTCTTAAAGGAAAGTTTGTACACTTCCCTCACTAATTCATTTTGATAGCTAATAATTCTTATAGAAAACCCAGTCTTAGGCTTCATTTATTATTTTCATCGTGTGACTTTAACTTTTTTGTAATCCCATTTATGCATCATTTTTTCTAATCCCATGACTGGTACAATAGTGTCTTCTATGAACCTAAAATATTTTCTGTTGAACTGTAATTTGTAGAAGGTATATACTTTTAGATTTGTTTGAGTTAATCTATTTGTTTGAAATTATTTACATAGTATATGTGCAGATTACCCATTAGGATTCTTCCATAGCACATACACTAAAATTGAAATGATGGAGATTATAATGGCCTCTTTAGAGGACTGTTATACAAGTTTGTACAATATGTGGATAAAAGTTTATTAAGTAATTTCAATGCTGAACGAATGCAGACCAGTTGAGGAAGATGACGTTGAGCTCCAAATTACTGAAGTTGATGAATATGATTGCAGGTTCATTAGTTTGTCTTATTTAAAACTCATGTGAACCTTTAAGATGGGCTAAAGAAAAATGGACCAATATTACAAAGTGAGGAAAAGGGCTGCCTGCTTAAATTTGTTATTTTTGAAGATCTAGAACAAGTGGTTTTCTGGCCAACTAAGCAGATCTTAAGTATCTATCTAATGAAGAATTTAACTTATAGCAAGGAAGAATTTGGTTTGGTTTAAAAATTATGATTACCTTCAGAAAATCAAGGTTGGACAGATTTATCTGGTTTAATTTAGGTAGTGACTGGCTGTAAGCAGGGGATTCTAGGTTTTTAAAAAATATTATCATTACCCCAACCCCCCCAATTTCACAGGTAGATAAGAGGGTCCTAAGATTTCCCTGCTTTTTCCAATATAACTCTTATTTATGAGCAGATCCCAGGGAGAAAATATTTAATTCTAACCCTCAAGTTCTCATCAGACCCAACAGCAGAATCTGCCATATTAACTGGTCATTTTTGAGAAGCTTCTCATAGAGTTCATTTAGTTTTTATACAGAACAGTGGCATTTAAAATACTATAAAATACTGTACTTCAGGAATGTAATTGCTGGGCCTTGGAACTTCAGTGTAATTTCCTTAGTATGACCTCCAGAGAGAATAAAGAAAAACAGTGGTAGGAAAGACTCTCAGATTATTACCCAGTCAAACATTTGCTACATTTCATAGTTAATGTGTACTTTTAAAATTCCTGACAGTGTTTGGTGTATAGAACAGACCAAGCTCAAGATGTAAAGAAGATTGAGAAATTCCACAGTCAACTAATGCGACTTATGGTAGCCAAGGAATCCCGCAGTGTTGCCATGGAAACGGACTGAATGGTTTGAAATGAAGACTGTCATGTTCTTAGGAAATAAATATCTTTTGAGTATGAGAAAGTGTTGGGAACAGAGAATACCTTATATAACTAAGCGGGCTGTTCAAAAGCCTAGAGATCATCTTGTGTACTTTGCTTTTTAATGTTTACTTTAGAGCTAGGAATGTAAATGCTTTCAGTCAGAAAGCCTTTATTTATTTTTGGAAATTGAACAAGAAATGCAGCTATCTTGGAAACTTTTTGCATATTATTTGATGGTAGGCAAAAAATACATAATTACTCTCTGGTAAATTTGTATCAGTAATTTGAAAATGAGACCAAGGAAAGCCAATTCTTCCTAAATTTACTTAATCTTTCCTTAAAAGAAAATTGAATGTGACCATTTTGCTGGGTAACTGGAACTGACTGTGCACAGCAGTATAACTGATTATCTGTAGTAGTATAGTCTCAATTATATCTAAAAATAATTATGAAAACAAGTATAAACTTTCTAAATTCAAACTGTTTTTTAATATAAGGAATTGTAATATTACCTTGTTGAGCAAAGACTTACTTTGAATCTGTTTTTCAGTGCTCACAAACAACTAAAGTTACCTTAAATGCATGAAGAGAATGATCACTAATAGGCTGAAACTACCATATACAGAAATAGTTGTCTCATATTTCCCATTAATATTTTCTCAGAAGGGCTAATGATTATTTGAACTGTTAAATCTTTGCATACCTCAGTGGTACCCTGCCATTTCCCACTTAACCATTGTTAAGCATGACTGTCACAAATGTTATGTTTTCCATTAAACCAGAAGTATGATATTATGTGATACTTACCTTACATTTGGATCCTGAATTTTATACCTAAATGTAATGGTCACATCTTGATTCCTACATTAAAATATTTTTTGTTAGGAACTTCTTGTGTTGAGCAAAGTTCTGTTTGAGTCATATGAATTTTGGCATGTTTCAGAGAGGTCTGTAAGTAAAATATTAAATGAATATATATTGTTTCTCAAGGTTTTTAACTTCTCAAGAGTTACTGACTTCTTGACTGGGATGTACTGTATTCGGTTACTGTAAAGTGATGGAAGTGATTTCACTTGTCTATTTTGTTCCTTAGTACTTTTTATTACATGACTTCTCTGAACTGTATGTTGATGGCAGAATTGTTTTCTTGATTAAGGAAAGTAACATCCAATAGTGTGAGGGTTTTGGGGTTTGGAGTTTATTCCCCCCAGAATTAATGGGATCACTGGAGCATTTTTTGGCCTTTTTCTTTCTCATTTACATCTTCCACTTTTTAACACTACTTTATAAAGATAACCTGGAAGGGAAGGACTGGTATTTGAGTTCTTTGAATCCTTACAGCTTACAGCAAAGTGGTTAAGAGCAGAGGCTCCAAGGCAGACTGCCTGGGCTGTATTCTTGTCTACTGCTTCCTAACTCTGTCATCTTAGACAAGATACTTCTCTAAGCTTCCATTCTCTTCTCTGGAGATTGGGCTAACAATAGTACTCAGAGGACTTTAGGAGAGTTAAATGATGTGATTTATTTTAAGTCCTTAGCACAATGCCTGGAATGTAGTAAAGCTCAATAAATTGTAGCTGTTATTATTGCTAGTTTTGTTATGAGTGTTGGTTTTTCAGGGGAAAAGGGTGTAAGTAGCCAGCTTGTGTTTTCATAATTTTAATTAAATGATTGTAGGTAATGTCTGCCTTTTTTGCTGAGCCATGTCTATTATTAAATGCCATTTTTTTGGCAGTTGGCAAGCAAATTGAGATTGCCTCCCTGGAAAGTATCTTTATGTGGGGAGAAACTGAAGTCTAAATCTAAAACTTGTATTTCTTTGTTTCTGCACAAAGTAAAACTACTAAGAGAACTAGTTGGTGGTAAAAGTATCAAATCTCTTAAAGACAATATATAAATAAAACACCAAATCATAGTATAATCTGAAGATTGCAGTGTTGTATACTCTGATTAGTATTTCTGGATACTGTAATCACACTTCCATGGATTAATTTTTAACAAATTGTGATATATTTGATCAAATACTGCTGATTCTAATGTAATTCAAATGAAGTCACCATAGTAGTAATTGATATTCTAGATATAGTTAGCAGTTCAAATAACTTGTTCTTTTATAAAGACCCACTGTCCTTGGAGCACATTAAACATTGCTGTAAGGCTACATATGTTCTCTGTTTTAAAGAGTTGGCTTCTCCCGTTTGGGGTACCTAACCTGGCAACTTTTTGTCTTAGAAATATAAAACCTCTTAGTCATGCCTTTAAGTTACTGATTAGCAGCAGTGATGGCAGCGCTTTATAGTTGGTGTCTTCTGTTCCCTTTAGGGAAGTCTACATTAACAGCCAATGATGGGAATAGTCTTGTCAGTATTATATAACACTAGTTCAAAATGAGTGAAATGGGAAATAAATTGCCCAGGAACACTAAGAGGTCCTCTCTGCCTACTAAAAATGTAGCAAAACCAAATCCATATGTAATACTTATTACACCCCTATTGTCGTTCTTCCAGGAAAAAAATGCCTGTTGCCATATTGGCAGTATCATAGTATTTAGTTATTTCTTGTTAGAAAAATGGGAAATGCACCTCTTGTACTACAGTTAAAATTTATGATAATGTAAAGAAAGAATATTTCATTTCTCTTCCGTACGTGAAAAGTACCTGTTGCGCAGATTCCCCATAAGATGGAGTAAGCACACGCCACCGTGGCTCTTGGGCTGGGCATAGCTGTGACTGCACGGAGCGCCGTGTGAGAGCCCTGACACCAGCAGAGGGATTGGCGAAGACGACCGCCGGATCAGTGATGAGTCTCAGTTTCTCCCCCTGCCTGAACTCAACACATTGGAAACCTGGAAAGCAATTCCTGGGGCACAGACAGTTCCGGAAGTGTTCTCAGTCTGGCCCGAGGAAGGGTAACTCAGGGTGTGGAAATCTTTTTGTTTTGTTTTGTTTCACTTTCCTGTGTTCTCTTATACCCTGCCGTCCCCAAACAATCCTGTGGTGGTGATAGCATCAACTACTGGCAGTGGGAAGCTGCAGGAGCCAAAGCCCTGGGAGGTGACCCTTCCTTTCCAGTACAGCTGTGTTTCCAAGCGGTTGGAAGCACCCCATTGCATTTTTTCTCTGTCCTTAATATGCTTGGCCCTGGATGCAGACACAGTGGTAAAAGTACTCAGGGTAACTGTAGCCTTAGAAAGGGGTTTATTGGTAAGTGGGAAGAGTCTGGAGAGCAGGTTGTGCGGGACCAGGTGCTCTGTGGTGAAAGAGTGAAAAAGCTTCAGGTAAGGAGGAGAAAGAAACAGCAGTTAATTGGAATTGATCTGAGCATGGAATGTAAAAGCACACAAGACACGCTTTAGAATCTAGACAAAGCAATGAATCTGGAATGTCTGATGACCTCAGAAAACAATATTTTTAGATTAATTTGTATTTGTATTCATGTACATGGTTTTTAAAAAAAAAATCCGGGCTTAGAATAAAGCACAGCACTCCTCTGTCCTCCATTTTCCTGATTCCACATTCAAATCTTTAGGCATTTTTGTGTATCTGAATAATATAATGCATATTTCTAGGGTTGTCCATTTTAGACAGTCTATTTTCTCTATAGTAGATGAAGATGTAAGTTTTACACAACCCCTATGGCTCCCACTGCATCCTTCCAATATAGCAGTAATAACTCTTTGTTAAGTCAATAGTGTTTACATAATTATGACTATATAAGTGTTGTTCACTACAGAGCCAAGCAGTGTACTGTGGTTACATTTCCTTCTTTGAACAACTTTGTTTTTCCTGTAGCTATACAATTTTTTCCTTTGCATATTTTTTTATGTTCATTTCCTTAATTTTTTTCCCCAGCAGGCTAGCAGATCTGACAAATGTCTATTCACATTTTCCAAAAGCTTAACATATCAGTTACTGTATTAATTGCATGTTTTCCCTGGAGACCTGCCTCCCGTGCCCTCTGTCTCCCTCTTCTCACCTCAGGTTGCTCTCTGAGCTGCACAGTTCTCAGTGTGGGGCTCCTGTTGCCGCCTCTCTATTGGACCCCCTGCTGCCCAAACACCGTGTCTTCCACTTTCATATTTCACTCCCTTGTTTTCTGGAGCACACCTAGTAATATCTCAAGAGAAGTAGAAATGTTTTTAATCCTTGAATGTGTGAAAATGTCTTTAATTTGTTTTCACTTCATTATAGAATTCTTTGCTGGAAATAATTTCCCCACAACCTTTAAAAGCGTTGCTTCCCTATTTTATGGCAGCCAGTGTTACTGCTAAGAAGGCTGATGACATTTTGATGATTGAGTCTTTCTGTTGACCTATTTTTGTCTTTTTTTTTTCCCTCTAGAAGGCTTTAGGATCTTACCTTTTTCCTCAGTGTTATGAGATTTCAAGGTGACTTGCATTGGTGTGGTCCTGGTGTTTATTGTGTCTTTTCATTCTGAGACTCCTGTCCTTTGGTTTGGGAAATATTCTTGGATTACTGCTTTAGTAATATCCTTCCCTCTTTATTCTCTTTTCTCTCTTAGGGAACTCATGTTAGTTGGGTGACTTCCTAGTTTGATCTGATTTTTTCCTTTTTTCCCCTTCACTGTCTCTTTGATTTGTGTTCTGTTTTTCTGGGAGTATTCCTCAAGTCTCTTCTGACCTTTCTGTTCCGATTTTTTTTAAGGGTTTTCTAATTCTCTGAATGCTTTTTAAGTTGCCTCCTGTTCCTGTGTCATAGGTGCAGTTCACCTCTTGTCCCTGACGATGTAGTTGCCTGTGAGCACACCTCTCTGTGCCTTTCATGTCTGAGGCTTGCCCAAGTATGTGATCATTAGTATTTAGGAGTGAGGCACTAAAACACCAATTGCAAGTTCTGTATGCCTGGGGGCCACAGCCTTGTTGACTTGATGGAAAGTAGGTAGATGGGGGCCCAGCTGTTCCCCTGAATGGCATTATATATGGCCCTTTTCTCAGGGCTGCTCATTTATTTCAGACAGTCCGCTGGAGGTTATTACCCGGAGGCAGTGTTCCATGAGCGGAGAGTGGGAAGGCGCTGCAGAGCAACTCATTTAGTGTGAAGACTTCCGCTTGGTTTACCGCCTTTGGCCAGGCACCTCATCCCTCTCCTCCTTGTTGTGCCTGGGTCCCATGAGTTGGAGGCCTCAGTTCAGTGTACAGAAAATAAACCCCTGGTCTGCTAGGGTGAGGGAGAGGTGGTCACTGGTGGGAAGTAAGAGCGGGGGACAGGGACTGTAACTTCTAATACAGACTTCAATCCTCCTGGGTTTTTTTTTTTTCCTTTCTTACTTTTTTTAAATGTGGTAAAATACATGTAACAAAATTTACCATCTCAACCATTTTTAAGTGTGTAGATAAGTGGTATCAAATACATTCATATTGTGCTTTCTACTCAGCAAGCAATAACACCCCATTATTGAGTCCGTCTTGCATTCTTGGCATACCCATCATGAACATACAGGGACACTTGGGGTATAAGGAAGATTATACTTCCTATGTCCACCCACATCCCTTCCTTCAGAGATTCCTGATAACCTCTAGCTCCTAAGACTGCTACCAAGAAAACCTTACAAAAACAAGTTATGGGTGAAGTGGCCCATGGGCTATAATATACTCACCCAGCTTGCTTCTGATTATAAGAGTCTTAGCTTTATCTGTTATGCTAAATCAATCATCCTACCTTCCATCTTGAAAAAAAAAATTTGCTGATATTTCTACTGTTCTTTTTCCCAGTCACTGTTCTTGTGGAATGGGTAGCATTGTTTTCCCTCTATTTTCATGATGTTTTCAGTGAGCTGAGATAAATGTATGTTTGTTTGAACCACAACTTTTTGAACTTTTTATTTCAAAATAATTTCAAACTTAAAGTTGTAAAATAGTACAAAGAACTCCTGTACTTCACCCAGTTACTCATTATTAACATTTTGCTGCATTGCCTTATAATTCTTTCCTCCCCCCATGTATATACTAAAGTGTGTGTTTTGTAAGATCAAGGAAATTATTCACTTAGAAAAAAATCAGTTCTCGAAATGAAGATATTTAACATTAATGTAATCCCATTATTTCTTTATAGACACTTTCTGGTCCAGGATCCACTCTGATTCATTTTCATGACCCTTTCATCCCCTTTAATTAGGAATTTTCTCAGTCTGTCTTTCAGGACATCATTTTTGTGATGATGGACATGTTTGAAGACTGCAGGCCTGCTATGTTACTTAATTTGGGGTTTGTCTGCTATTTCCCCATAATTAGCTTCACATTGTACATTTTTGGTATAAAAATCAGAATTGGCAGTTCCTGGTGAATCAGGAATTGGTCTACGATTTTTATCTAAAATTACCCTCCCACCATGGTTTTTCATTCCATCTGATGTACCTGGAAGCTCTCCAGAAGTTTATAGAACAACCTATGTTCTGATTTTTTTTAATATGTACTTTATTCTAGAGATCACATTAAACCTATCATTTTGCTCCACAAAACTTTTATTAGCTTTGGACCAAAAGCAGTTGATATTTTACTATCTACATTTTGTCCTGCTGAGTTGGACTCTGACCTGTTTATTGACTGCATAGGGATTCATTGTACTTTGAAATGTTCTGCACTATTTTAGATTTCATCATCAAATGCTTGATGGGCCATCTACCGCGAGCGAGGAGGTTACAATCTCACTGCAGTCATCTATAAAAGTAACAGCTTCACAAATACAATTCACATAAAGTTTGCCCTTTTAAAGTGCACACCTCCGTAGTTTTTAGCGTATTCGCGGAGTGGTGGTGGCGCAACACTATTTGTGTTCTCACCACTACTGCTGTGTGAAGGGTAACAAATTTGAGCCCCTTGGTGAAATGGCTAGAGACCAAGCTTCTGGTTGAGAGATTTGAGGGAAATGCAAGTTTTGAGGGAGTACAGGGATGGCAGAGGCTGTGCGGTGAGGGGCGGCTTTTTCGGGAGGATGTAGGACTGGGCCCGGAGCAGGGAGGGGGCGGCGTCCTGTCCAGCGTGAGCACAGACTCGGATGGGGGCGAGGGCGGAGTGGGTTTGCTGGCCTGAAGAAGTCTCCGTTGCAATGGAGAGTTCTTGGGCTAGGGTGAGCCACCAGGTCCGGGCCAAGGGGGTGAGCCTTATTATGGTGAATGGGGGGAGCTGGCTGCATCTGGGTTGAGAGGCTGGGATCCGGTTGTGGGAAGAGCTGCACCTCTGAGCCACTGGAGAGGGGTTGGGGTGTGAGGAGGCGGGGGAGTGACGAGAGTGCAGCGCCGGGCGCCTGCGGGACCCCAGCGCCCCCTGGACTCCGAGGAGGGCGCGTTGGCTGGCGTCCCGGGCCTGTGCGAGCGCCAGAAGTGGGGGCACAGAAGCAGGGGAGGGCGAAACGGGAGGAGCTTCAGCCGCGCTCTGCTACCGAGGTGCGTTCGGTTTTGTTTCTGCCCTCGGGCCGCGGGGGGCGGGGTCTGCGCGTGGAGCCAGCACCCGGGGGGAACGAGGCCCGCAGCGAGAGTCGAGTCGAGCGGCAGCGTGGTGCGGACAAGCGTAAGCGCCGGGGCGCGCGGGGATTGGCAGGGGCGGCGGGGGGCTGCGGTTGGGGAAGGCTGTCATACCCTGGGCGCCTCGGCTTCCTTTGCAGCCGTGGCTTGTACTGGGGAGCGGTGGCGAGAAATTGCCGAGGACGCTGGGCAGTGTTCCTGCCTCAGCTTCCCTCTGCAGCCACCCTGCTCCAGAAAGGCGCATTGTTTTCTGGTGTGATGGTCGTTCCCCTTAGGGAGTCAGGGCTTGGGGCCGTTGTGGGGGCCTGTCACCAGCCCCAGTGGGTCGGACTCAGCAAAGAGCTCTGGGAGTGCTGAGCAAGATTTTCTTTCCCAGATTTGCGCGCTGTGTGGTGACTTCCCTGGGTGTCCCTGGGGAAGTGTGGGCAGTGCTCAGGGACTGCCCTCTCCCCCAGGCTCGTGGGCTCAGCGGGGACAAGCCCTCATGGGGTTGGGAGTTTTGTAGGGGAAAAGACGGACAATAAACAAAACAAGTTTCTGCCGTTTGAAGTATGTTAGAGATGACGTGCACCATGGGAAAAAGTACAGCGCTGTAGAGGGACAGGGAGGGTGCTGTGCGCTGTGCCGCCTCCCCTCCCCCCCAGTTCCAGGAGAGGCAGCTGCTGAACCTCAACACTGTCTGCTCCGACCCGCAAGCTCCCTGCGGGCCCCCACCTGCTTCCTAGCTGTGCAGCACACACTGGCTGGTGGACTCACGGGGTGGTGAGGCTCTGGGCAAAGACTGAGTGCCCTTGGGCAGAGAGACCTTTAGGAGAAGGGCTGTCTAACCCATGGGGGAAGTTGAATGCCTCCCTGCTCCGGTGGCACCCTGGTTCATACGGCTGTCTAAACCCGCACCAGCTGGAGCTCACAGGGGCCCGTGCCCCTCCCACCGACCTGAGCCCAACTTGCCCCTGGCTCCCTGACCACTCAGCTGGCCCCTTGACTCTTTCTCTTAGCATCCCGGCCTGGCCCAGACATGTGAAGGCTGGGGCTTCCCAGGCTCCTCTTTGTTCTTGAGCCGAGGCACTCAGAGACATGGAACACAGCTGGGCTTACAGAATAATGGAGGATAATTCTGAGCTGGTTGCCACTGCTAAAGAAATAGCTCAGAGCATACCCACTCAGGGCCCGGGTGGGCACAGATAGAGCAGGCATGTGGTGACTTACAGGGCCTGCAGGATTCATGCTCAAAACCCAGCCCTGATAGGGCCCTGGATCCCATCATTGGTGATTTGTTGCTGTGAGAGGTGATGCGGAGAGAGTTGGCATAGGAAAGAGTTACACTGTCCTAGTTCGTGTCCAAGCTCTGCCACTAACATGCCCCCTCCCTGGACCTCATCCATAAAATTCGGAGGTTGGGCTGTCCAATCTGCAGGAATCTGTGCAGCTCTACTAGGTGATGACCCTGTGATTACGAAATCCAAAGTGATCTGCAGGAAAAGAAATATGTAGTGGGGGCAGGTGGTTTTGATGGGGCCCGCATCCCATGCCAGGCCACTGATGGCAGCTTCCAGGAGAGTGGAGGCCTCCGTCCAGGGCTCAGGGCAGGAGCCCAGCATTGAGGCAGAAGGGTCGCTGCCTAGCCCAACTAGCCTCTGGGGTCATTTAGACCGCCTGTGGGCAGTCTTGGCCTAGGCCTGGGGGATCCAGAGTAGAAGCTCCGGGGGCTTTGTGGGTCAAAGGGGAAGCCTGAGCAGGGAGGGTGACCCTGCAGTTCCTCCAAAGAGAACCAAAGCTTCGCCAGGGCTCCAGCTCCCCTTCCCTGAGAAGGGAGGAGTAGCAGGTGCTCCAGGAAGAGGTCGCCTCTCCTAGGAGGGAACTGTGCAATCCTATCCTTGGTTATATAACTAAACATAATTACGCAAACAGTTCAGGTACAAACTGAAGTGGCCTCTTCTACCACCAAGGTTTATTTGCTTTCCTGAGAGTCTGTAGTTCATCCCCTCTCACCACAGTGTTTGTTTTCACCCTAAGAAGTCTAGCCTACAGCTAGGTCCTCAGTGGGCTCACACCTGGAGGTGGCCCCGATGCCCAGCGGACCCCACAGCCTGCCTCTTCCCTTGGGTTGCCTGGTGGGTGGGTGCTAATCTCATCAGGGGCCAATTTAGTGCCCAGCACAGCTGCAGCAAAGCCACACCCATTAGGCTCTCTAAGGACTAGTAAAAGTGCTGTGTGAGGGAAAAAATGCTCTTTTCTCTGAGGTCAAATTCTCTCACTGACCCACATAGGGGACCACAGGCCTCGTCCCAGGTCAGGAACAAAAGCTTTTGCTGCCTTTAGCATTGGGAGCATTGATGAACAGTCTGACTGGATTCAGATTCTTCTTGGCACTTAGCTGGGTTAATCCAAGCCAACTACTTAGTCTCTCTGAGCTTCGTTTTTGAATCTCTTTAAAACAGAAAACACTCCCCTCGCTTCCCGGGGTTATTGTAGTGCAGGGGATGATGTGTTTAAAGAGTGTGCCCACATCTGTGTCAGGCCCAGGCCTTCCCTGGGCTCCTCAAGGGAGGCTGTGGCATTCAGACACATGATGCCTCAGAAGGACCGTGCCCGCCACGGGCCTGTGGCTGAGCCCCAGTGAAGTCAGAGAGCCACGCAGGGCCCCTCGGGCCCACCAGTTCAGGTGCCCCACAGCTCAGCCTGGGACTGGCTTCCTTTGGACTGTGTGGCCTTGCCACACTGCTTGGTGACTCTGGCATGCTCCTCTTCCAGCCTTTTGGAAGTAAGAGAAACATTTTGGTTCCATGCCGAGCCTCGTGATTAGCCTGTGTGATAGGCAGCTCAGGGAATTCCAGCTCTTGAATCAATTCTTTGGGGGCAAATGCACATACTTTCCAGCTTTCCAGCTTTTGTGCCTTGCCCACCCTTACCCTGTGAGGAGGCAGGAGCGAGCAGGCCCAGCTGCCTGGGGGGGAAGGTGCCAGGCACTCACCCCCCACAGGGGCAGGGCTGTTCTCCAAGTCATAGGTACACCCATCAAGATAGAATATCTTAATTTCAGAGTTGCTCCCAGGACCTTGAATTGAACTCCAGAAGTGTTTTAGCCTTTTTGAGATTTTTTATTCCTTTTTGCAACCTAGACATTGCTGCAAGGAGACTAACCCCACCCAATTCAACAACCCAAAACATTCCCCTGCACTCGGACCCTAGTCCTTAGGGCCATGAAGCCCATGGCCCTTTCACCACGGGCCAGGCAGGGAAGCCGGCTTAAGTTCTTCAGCCAAGGCCCAGCTAACAGTGCTGTCCCTTACCACAGCTGAAGCTTCCAGACCCAGGAGCGTGCTGCTGAGGAAAGGCAGACTTGGGGAGGGCAGGGCAGAATGTGGTCAGTGGTGGAAAGGAAATCAAATAGTGTGTCATAGGGCCCACTCCTGTTCCCTCTACTCAAGTAGAGAATGCCGAGTGTTGGAATCCCATGGAAGGCAATGACTTTTCCTCATAGACAGTGGACTGTGTTCCACTCCGGTAATTTAGAACTGAGGAAAACTTGACAGCTCTCATTTTAATTGGCAAATCAGGAGATGGAACAGGACTTCAGAGGGGCCTGCCTGAGCCCGAGCTCACGAATCCTACAGTGGGAAGCTCCTCCATGCTCTGTCACTTAGGCCTGTGGGGAAGGTTGTGTAGCCATCAGCTCCTGTCACCATCCTCCCTTCACCCATGCAGACCCTCCACGCAGGTGCCGACGGGGTGAGCTGAGAGTCCTCTCCGCATCCCAGGCCTTCTGTCCCCATACCTTCTCCTGCCTCACAGCCAAACTGGCCTCCGGATGTCATGTCCCCGTGGAACCCTCTGCTGTTTCCTCTGACAGAGGTCATCACAACCTTCCCATCTTGGTTCTGATGGCACCTCCTCAGGAAGGTGCCCCAGCCTCTCACGGGGTCCCTCTCCTCCACCTTTAGTGTCCTTCAGCTCTACAGACAGTGAATGCCTGTGAAAGCAGTCAGATGCTGGCCACTTCCCCCAAGCTAACTGAGGGATTCCTCCGGACACGGTGAGGCCTGGAGACGTGCGTCCCCTGGCGGGCAGGTGGCAGGGCTGGGACCCAGCAGCTCCTGCACTTTTCATCAGACCCGCACCACAAAGTATGTTCTTTCCATCTTTCTCTCCAGGCTTATAGAGAGTCAGGGGGTGGAGGGATCCCTCCAGGAAAGCGGTGATGTCCCTTCCTCAGGCACCAGGACAGGTCCCCACAAGAAGGCCACGCCCCGAAAATACACAGTTTGTACTTTGCTTTAACACGGCTTTGTTTTTGTCTACAAACCACATTTTTTCCTTTGTCTTGGGTGCCAGCCCTAGGCTGTTTTCCCAGGGTTTGGCTTCAGGTCTAGCAGGAAGTAGACCAGGCCTGTGTCCTTGCTTGCTCTGCTTCCTCCTGCACTGGGCCTCGCCCATCTGGAGTCGGGGGGCCAAGGTTCAGGGAGGAAGGCTGTCTGGAGGGGCGGGAGGTGGCCTGAGTAGGGCTGGGCTGTGCAGTTGGGGTGCTCCTTCTGGTGGGAGCCTGAGGGCTCGGGTACCGTGGTCGGTCGGCAGCAGGAGCGCCTGGCAGGCTGGCCCTGCACAGGAGGGGAAGCCCGCTGTGTGCCCTCTCTGCTGGGTGTTCCCTCTGTCTTCTCCAGAGAGGAGCAGCAGGCCTGGGCAGGATGGGGAGGGCCCGGCCGCAGGAGGCACACGGGGCCCCAGCCTTTCTCTGGCCTGGCGTCAGAGGGGCGTGCAGTGCCTTCATTTCCCCTTAACTGGATGTGGGTGGAATAAAAGAGGGTTTCAAGGACATGGCTTGGGTTTGTGGCTTGGCATTTGGAAAGTGGATAGTGCCAGCTACAGTTGAGAGGGAACCCCAGAAGAAGACAGAGTTTAGGGGGCAAGGCCACCCTGCAATTTCAGGTGACCAGAGTCTCTGGGACATTTAGGAACACCTGAGTTGGCAGGTGTGTGCATGGGTCTAGAGCTCAGAGGAGGCCTAGGTTAGAGACATACCTGTGGCTGTCATCTGGGCAGGGTGGCAGCGGGAGCCACGTTTACGGAAAGGATGGCCCAGCCCCATTTGGACACAGGTTCTCTGGCAACCACTGTCCTCTGACAGCCCAGCCAGCTTTGTTTGCCCAGTTGCACGTTTTTGCCAGGACCCTGCTCCTCAGATGGCCCTGGGTGCCGATGACCCTTTGTCCCAGGGGTTCTTGGCCACTAGAAATCATACAGCAGATGTCCCAGCCACAGATGCTTGAGCGTGTTTTGTGCGGCTCTGTTGTTTGTGAGGGCATCTGACTCACTGCTGAAGTGGGATCTCTGGGAAAGTTTTCATATTTTTAAAACCATCTGTTTTTGAGTAATAGTACATTTGTGTAGAAAAAAAATTTTTTTCAAGGTACAAAATCCTCTTCAGTGAGAGGTCCCTCCCTCTTGCAAGTGGCCACGGTCCCCCCACGTCTGGGTTCCCAGCATGGATGTGTGCATCCTTTGGTCCACACAGATGGCACCCATTAATTATCCACGTTTTCCTGCACCCTGCTTTTTTCACTTATCTGCATATCATGGAGACCTTTTCCTATCAGCAGGTAGATTTACCTCTTTTTTACCTTTTGCATAATATTCATTCTTTGCATATGTGGCAATTCCTTTCACCTGTCCCCAACTGACGAACATTCAGGCTGTTTCCAATCTTCTGCTTTTACCAAAAAAAAAAAAAAAAAGGCAGTGAATATTCTTGTATACTTCCTTTTCCTTTTCTTTGTATACGTGACATTTCACATAAATGTAGAATCAGTATTTAGGGGAGATAAATTCCTAAAACTAAAGTTGCAGAGTTGAAGGCCCTGCATTTTACATTTTGACAGATAGTAAGAATCGCTTTTCATCCAGTTTTTTATCTGAAGAAGCTGTCTGAATACCCAGAGCCAATTTAGGAGAACTCCCTTTTCTGTGCTCAAGAGGGATGGATCCATCCTTGACAACACCTCTTGGAGGGGCTCCTGCTACACCGCGTTCCTCCTTGAGAACACGCCTGCTATGTGGCTGGAGCAGGAGGAAAACGTTTAGTTATCAGATAAGTGTTTCCGAGGTGGAACATTAATGTAACCTGGACGTTCCTGAAGACTGAGCGTTTGTTGTTGAGAGTTTGCCCCTGGGGGGCTATTTTCTTTTCCCCCTGACTTTCTCAGTGAGTTAGAATTATGTTAGGCTTTATATAATAGAAAATTCAAAATAACTAAGCTTAATATAGACATTTATTTCCCTGTCATACAAAGGAACTTTGGGCGTAAGCAGTCCAGGACTGAGCTGGTGGCTCCATGGTCAGCAGGGATCCAGGCTCCTCCTGTCTGTCTTCATTATCATTCTAGCACTGATTTTCATCCTCAAGATCACTTCATAGTTCAAAATGGCTACCAGGGTCCAGTCATCATGTCTATGTCCCACGAAGCATGAAAGAGGAAGGGGAAGGGCAAAATGTGCGTGCTTCCCAGCCAAGTCAGGGCTCTTCACATAGTCTTGCATACACATGCAGGACCCACAAACTGTTGTGCATGTTGTACACTGGACAAATTTAAGAGGATGCTGTTCACATCACCAACATCATAGGTTTGTGTATTTATTTACAAGTACTTTCTAGCAGATGACAATGAGGTGTCTGATAACAAAAGCACTATATTAGGTTAATTTTCTGACAGCGCTTTGAGGAATGGGTGTCTTTTCCTAATTTGGACAAAGGCACTGACTGGGCCACAGGTGTCTGTGCCTCAACTCCACTACAGCTCTTCATCAGCACCTGCTCTCTCTATCACTCTGGGCTGCAAGGAGGGCCCAGAATGCAGCATTTAGCTGGGTTTCTCCAACCAGAATAAAAATCCCATTGCTAAGAAGGCTGTGGAGAGCACAGCTGCAGCCTGCCACACGGTCTCAGCCTGACGGCGTGTCCGCTCAAGTGGCCAGCTCACTAAGCAGCTGGGATGGAGTGTAGAGTTGTGAGTAGTCTCCTGTCCAGGCTACTTTTTTCTCAAGCAAGGAAATGTTCACATCCTCATGTATATTTCCCAACCTCACTCTGCAGGGCATGTAACTTACAGAAGGGTCATGTGAACTGCAAACACAATTTGTAAGTGAAAACTCCTGGGTCAGCTTCACCATGATGAAGTAACAATTTATAAGAGATAAGGTAGCAACTCCTTTCAGCCAGCACAGAAATAAATGAAATGATTGTGCTCAGAAGTTTAAGTTCATAGTCATCAACTCTTGACCTATGTGGCTGTAGAGTCCCATGGTTCTTTGCCTACACCATGCACTTTCTTACTTCCATGCCTTTGCTCATGCTCTTTTCTCCGTAGATGTGTCCCCATCCCACCATCTCTGCCTGGTAAACTCCTAATCATACTTTAAAACCCTGCCTAGTGACCCTCCTCTGTGAAACCTTTGTGGCAAACTTAACACCTCCCACCTTTGCACACTGCTCTCCCATCTGCATACATATATTATTGCATCCATCACTGCAAGGGTGTTCTCTCTTCACCTGTCTGTTCTATGAGAGCATGAGCTCCTACAGGAGGAACAGGGCTGTGCCTGCAAAGAAGCCAGCTTATAGTCACATGCAGTGTCTGCTGAATGACCCTCTGGTACAAAAGCAAATTTATACTTCCTTTCCCAAGGTTCAAGCCAAACCTCTCATTTACTTTAAAGGAAATAAATGAGTTCTTGATACTTTACAGACCACATTCAAGTTACAAGAAAAGAGTTCACTTGAGCTTTTAGTGTCAATCTTAAAATTAATTGCATATTTGAAAACTTGTATTTTTGTCCCAAGCATAACAGAACTATGTTCAGTTAAATGGATAAGACTGACGTTGCTTTTAACAGTGCCAGGGAACTAAGCACCTACTTTGTTTGATGTCCCATATTTGAAATTGACTTTGTCAGTCAGACCAGAAAGATGAAAGAAAATCAATCCACTTGCATGTTTGTCCTTTCAGACAATTTACATTAGTCTTTTAAGGATAAGGTCACCATATTGTCAAACTAACTTCAACTTGAAGTCATTCCCTATTTTTTCCCAAGTTTTGTAAGTACATGTCTAGAAGAGCTTGACTTCAAAATAGAATTTGGGGACTTAAGCTACACAGAAGCTCATTTCTTACCAGTGCAGCCCATTGTTGTCCGTCAGGATTCCCCGGAAGCCCAGCCTTATAACTCCATGACCACTGCCCTCCAGTTACTGTGTTGAAAAAAGAAATCAGGCTGGATTACAACAAAAACTACATTTTCCTTACTAGGCAAACTAATCTAGGCATTTTTTCAGGAAAGATACTGTGGCTCCTTAAAATGCTTTCATTCAGAAAGGTTCCACTCCAATTCTTCCAGCAAAGTATTTAATCAGCATTCTGGAAAAGTGCATTACAACAAAACAGACTGAAACAACAACTTAACTAGAAAACACATTTCTGGGACTTGAGAAGTAGATCTCTTCAGCTCTAATTTCAGTGCCAGCGTAAGAACGTGGGCATTCGCACTTGTGTTACGTTGAACTTCTCCTAGTGTCTCCTAAACGTTGATATTTTGATGTGGGCAGAATGTTTCCTACACCAGTAGGAGCTAACCACATGGAAGAGATGAGTATAGCTTTCCGTGGAAGTGCAAAGGCTTAGCAAACAGAATTCCTCTCCCTAATGCTGAGAATGTAATTTTTCGGGACCAATAGAAAAGCAGAGCAGGGGTCTGTCAGGACAGGTGTTGGCAAAACACAGGTGGCCAAAGAGGCCCTTCGCCTTGTGCTTCCTCCATCCTCCCAAGTCACGTCCCTTGATGAGGACACCTGGGGAAGACAGCAGATGCTCCCAGATCACAGAGGCCCACGCCACGAGCCTTCTTGCTTGCTGCCTGTTGATGCACTCGGGCTGTGGCAGGTCCCCGAGGCTGGGCTTCGTGAGCTGGTGGGACAGGGCTCTCTGGGGTCTTGGCCACCTGAAGAGCCTACACAGCAATAAGGGATTTGGGAGAAGGGGAAGGAACACACATCAGCAGAGCTCCTGCTTTGAGCCAGGCAGTCTTCACGAACAGCCCATGTGGTCATCATCATGATCCCATTTTATAGGTGAGGCCGCAGGTGCTCAAAGAGTGGTGTGGTGACCTGCCCGGAGCCCCTCAACTGGTAAATGGGGGAGCTGGATTTGAACTACCTGAAAAGTAGAAGCCCCCATATTGTAAACTCCAGATATTCTAGTTCTTAAAGTCAAGGGCAGTCAGAGTTGCCGTCTGGGGGTTCTCTGGGAAAGCCAGGCTGGCTCCTCAAATGTCAGGTGGGCCACTGTGCTTCCCCAGACTCAGGTCTTTGCATCTCACCTAATGTGTGATGAGACTCGGAGGGAAGGGGTTGCCTCGCCTCTGAGGACCCGGTGGTGAGGTCTGCCCTCCAGCACACCCCGTCCCAGCATCAGGCCACGAACGCCGGCTCCTGAATCGGTAGGTCTTGCTGGGTAAAGAATCAGAACTCAGTGGGCTGCCACAGTTGAGGAGCAGCGTGCAGGCTGGAGAGGCCTGTGGCCATGGCAGCGCCCCGCTTGTGATGGTGTGTGTGTGGGGGGGGGACATCCCCACATGCCCCCAGCGCACCTGGAATCCTGACAGGGCACCTGCCCCACCCCGCTCTTCAGGTCTGCCTTGTCTGGGCTACCTATAGCCCACCCTTCACCTCATAATCACTGCAGAGTGCCCCCACTTCTCAAAGGAAGCACCATTTTGATGTCACTGTAGATGAGTTCTGCTCATCTTTGTCCTTTTTGTAAACGAGCCTGCACTTTGGCCAGCACTGCAGTGGGACCGCCTGTGTGGCCGCATGTAGTTACGGAAGATCCACTCTCAGCATGCGTCATCCACTGTGTGAGCACGCCCCCCAGCCCCTGGACAGGCGCGCAGGCCCTTCCTAGTTCTCGGCCTCTACAGAAGGTGCTCTGAACGTTCCGGTCTGTGACCCTGGGCGAGCATGTGGACACGTTCAGGTTGCATCTATACCCAGCAGTGAATTGCTGAGTCATAGTGTTTGTGTTCGTCCAGTTTAAATCGATTCTGCCAGTTTCCAGAGTGACTGTATGAAAGGCTCCCGTTGTATTTTGAGATCCTCCATGACAGTGGTGGTGGGACCCTCCAACTACTCTGCCCCCTTAAACGTCAGTGTCTCACTTGAGCGTTCCAGAGGCGGGCCTGACCCCTCAGCCTCCCAGTGCCACGGGAGCGGCTGCAGCGGTGCCGAGGGCCCTGTGCGGTGCTGTGCCAGCAGCCCCAGGGGAACAGACGCCAGAGGAGGAACGATGGCCACGGCAGCCGGGGGGGGGACTGTGAAGGCACAGCGATGCCCAGCTCTGCGAAGTGCCCCTGCCCTGGGCACGCAGCCATATGCGGGCGGCAAGCAGCCCTCTTCCTGGTGGAGGCCCTGAGAGCAGTGGGGCGACACCCAGGCCGAAGCTGGCACGAACCCCGGCGACCCAGAGGCGGGTCCTTTGATGTCCCTAAGCCTCAGACACAGTCTTTGTCAGGACGGGCTTGGCTCAGTGCTGGGTTCTCTGGTTTGTCACCTCCTTTTATAAACAGGGCACAGTAGGGATTTCAGACTGAAAAGGACACGATCCCCATCTTCAAGAAGCACAGTTTCATCTACAGAGAAATCCTCCCCCAGGGAACGAAGCGTAAGGAACAGGTGGGCTGGGAAGGATGCAGGGCCTGGGTGGCGGCCCCTACCAGTTAGGGGCTCAGTGAGTTGAGTGGCACCAAGTGCTCAGAGCGGGGCCCTCCGTGGCAGCTGCGGGGCCAGGGCGCTCCCGGAGGAGGGTTCACTGGCTCTGAAGGAGGGCGAGTGGCGTCTGGCTAGGGAAGTGGAGGGTGTCCTGGGCTTCAGAAGGCTGTTTGGGGGGGACAGAGAAGCTGCCTGGTGTGGCTTCGGGCTACAGAGTGGGTGCCTCATGCGTCCGGCTGAGCTCAGAGTGTCTTACAGCTTGTGAGACGAGAGGTTGTGGGACCTCTCGGGGTCCCCCCAGGAGGAGAGAGTCGGTAGGTGGCAGAGCCTTCCTCAGGCCCAGAGTCTCCTCAGCAGGTCCTAGCCAGAGGACAGCCTTCTGTGGAGATGGCGTTTTTCTTTGCCTTTCTTCTTGATCCTGTAGAAGGGCCACAGCTCTCCCTATGTCGGGCTCACGTATTTATTCAACAGCTGTTGGTGGGACCCCAGCATCTGCCAAGACTGGGCTCACTGCTCATGGGGGCACCTTGGGGGGCAAGACGGAGAGCCTGCTGTGCAGTTTATAGACCGGTCTAGGGCAGGGGCTCCCAAAGTCAGGGCCCAGACCAGCCATGGCACTGGGGAACTTGTAAGAAGTGCAAAATCTCCAGCCCCACCCAGGCCATTTGAATCAGAAACCAGTTTAATAAGCCCCCCAGGTGACTCAGATGTGCCCCAATGTTGAACCACTATCTACTCGTGGGTTCTTAATGGAAGGCAGGACACATGTTGCAGGGTCTGGAGACAAGCGTGGCTGTCACAGCTGGGCGAGAGGGTACTACCCACAGCCAGTGGGCAGAGGCCGGGGTGCACAGGACCTTCATGGCAGATTGGCTGCTCCCAGCGCCAGTTGTGCCCCCGAGCAGTTGGGTTGAGGACAGGGAGCCAGTGGTGGTACTGGGCCCCTTATGCCCATGTTCTGGTTCCCTGGTTTAAATGGGACTTGAACACTGATCGTTTCAACCCTGTCTCTGGGCCAGTGTGGCTCGGTTTGGGGGGTGAAGTACAGAGGAGGTCACCCGGCCGCACTCACATCCGATGGCCAGAGCTGGTAGCTCCTGAGGTGGGTGGGGGACCGCAGCCTGCAGCCCTGAGAGCTTACAGCTCGGCTTCTCCAGCTGCTCTCCGGGAGGTGATCCAAAGGCCAGAACTCGGAGCCCATGGGCAGGTCAAAGCACCAGGACCACTCTGCGCAGAAGAGGGAAAGTCGGGCATCTGTATCCCAGAGGGAAGTGGTGAGGGGGCTCTCAGCCTCTCCGAACAGAAGTCAGGCAAGGAGGTGGTTTGTCAAGTTCACTTGGGAGGTTGGAAGAGGTTAGCAGCTCCCTTGACACTGTGCAGAATTTGCCTCCTCTGTCCCCATTGCGTACACTGATGGCACGGTTACTGGCAGAGTGCCGTGCTGGCCAGCCATGACACAGTGGGTCGGGCGGTGCAGGACAGACCCAGTCCCTGCCTTCCCGAGCGGCAGACCTCGCGGCCGTCATTCCTGCTCTGGGCCAGCCCTGCTTTCTGCCCTCTGCCTCTTCCCAGATGTCCCCCACTTGCCCCACAGACCCTGAGCCTGGTCCTGTCTTCAGAGAGCAAGAGGCTAGTAGCTGGCTCTGGGCCATCTTCTCATGACGCTTTCTCCTCCGCTTGGGTCCCACCTACACTGCACCCAGCGGAGCCCCACTGGCCCTCCATGATGACCACATCCGTATTCATGCACCTGTTTCTGGACATGAGCCTTTGGTGGGCTCCGTCCCTGGGAATGGGGACAGTGGGAAGCCAGAGCCCAGGGCTGTGCCTGAGTCTTCTGGGTACTGTTTGCAGGAACCAATAAGCTCTTTCTAGCTCTTCTGAGAAAAAAGATGGGGGAGTCAGATAGTAGGGGTTAAAATAGCTGATATAAATATAGAGAGACAGCCAGTAGGTTAGTAGCGGCTTAGAGCCAGGGCGGGGCTGAGGGGGCCACGGGGGTGGTAGCTGAAGCACTGGGTTTTGATTTGTGATGATGAAAGTGTTCCAAAATTGTGCTCCCTGTGAATATACTAAGAGCCATCAGGTTGTGACTTGAAATGGGTGCACTGCCTGGGAGGTGATGGTGTCTCAGTAAAGCGGCCTAAAAAATACAGCGGAGATGCACCGCCATGCTTGGGCTGCCTGACACTCCCCCCACCCCAACTGACCACCAGAGTGAACCCCCCCTTGCCTCTCACTAACATCCTGAGGACAGGCTCCCCTCAGGGCGACAGCCAGGGCTGAACCGGGACCCCACCCTTCTCCTGAGCCCACTCCGGGGAGGGAGTCAGGTGGGCAGAAGCTTCTCAGAAGCCTCACGCACAAGGCCCTTCAGAGAAACCTGAGGCCTCGGGAATGCAGCCCCCAGCCCAGAGCTGCGCAGACACCAACACCGGTTCATAGTTTCCAATCTGATTAATGGATTTCATAGCTCGTGATTTTTATCTTTCTGTTGTTTTCTAATTTTTCTATGCTATGTCCGTATTATATTTGTAGGTCAAAAGCACATAAAATCAGGGGTTCAGTGGGGGATGACTTGGGGATTCGAGGTCTCTGGCCCAGGGTCAGGCCTGCTGGGTGTCTCGGCAGCTGACAGGCTCTCCCCACTCTTGCAGGAGTCATGTGGCTGGAAATTCTCCTCACCTCAGTGCTGGGCCTTGTCATCTACTGGTTTGTCTCCCAGGACAAGGAGGAAACATTGCCTCTTGAAGATGGGTGGTGGGGGCCTGGGTCGAGGCCCCCAACTCAGGAGGATGAGAGCATCCGCCCTTTCAAAGTGGAGACGTCAGACGAGGAGATCAATGTGAGACCCCTTTCCCAGCAGGGCTGAGCACGGGGCAGGCAGGGAGGCCCCTCCTGTGGTTTCTGGGAGATGGGTTAGGCCTTAGGCTGGGCTGGGGTCAGGGAAGGTCCGCAGGGCTGGGGATGGCCAGGGTGCCTCTTAGGAGTGTTTTTCAGTCTGCTCTTCTTGCTGGGTAGGTGCAGGTTGCTCCAGACTGGTGTGCCCAGCTCGCCCACTCTGCCCACCCACTTCCTCCTGCCTTGGCCTCCCGCTTTCCCCTACCCAAGGCCCAGCAGTGCCCAGGTGGGAGAGGGGGTGCCAGCTGGACCAAGTTATGTGCATCAGAGGTCACAGAAAGCAGTTGTTTTCACCCTTGAGCCCCACCTGAAACCTGGGGAGTGAGCCTGGCGGAGACAGCGAGCATGTTCTCATCAGAGCTGGGGCAGAGATCCTGGGTGAAAAGCAGGGCCAGCCATGGTGACAGAATGTGCGGGAGCATAGAGGACCTGCTGCGGGGCCGGTGTTGGGGAAGCACCTGCTGCATGTCCACCACTCATGGTCGCAGAGGGTCCCCACGGCCGTCGCAGAGTGAGAGCCGTTGTTCCCATCTCCCAGATGCGGGAGGAGAGGCTCAGAGAAGCCAAGCAGTCCATCCAGGGGACTGAGGTCATAGACAGGACGATTTGGACTCAGACCTCCCAAGCCTGCCCCTTCACCCACACAGGGCCGGCGTCAGGAAGGATGTGCTGGGTGGGGGCTTACCTGAGAGCTGGGCTTGAGCAGGGTGAGGAGGGTGGGAGAGACCTCTACCCTTTCTTGCTCTCATTCTGTGGGTGTGGGAGCATCTGCTCTGTGCTGGGTGCTGAGAGGAAGAGGGGTTCTTCCCTCAAACAGCTTGTAGTCCACAAAAATGTCACAAGAGTTCTGAGGAGGAAGGTATGAGAAAGCAGAACCTGGGCTGCATCCGGGGGAAGGCTGAGGCCCCCTGGCTATTTCAGACAGACAGCCCTGAGGACAGGGCTGTGGGTTCTCAGACCCACAGTCTTAAGATTCCTGAAATCTGGGAGAGAGGTGCTTGGGAGGGCCCTCTGGGAGGGAGCCCGCTGCTCCCCAGGCAGACGCACACCCATTAGCCTTCTTGCTGCGGCCACACATCAAAGTCAGCAAACCGCAGCCCTGGGGACAAACGCTTCCTGCCGCTGAATTTTGTGCAGCCCTTGTGCTAAGAATAGTTTTCACATCTCTAAACAGTTGGAAAAAATCAAAAGAATATCCCATGACCTGTGACAATTAGATGGCCTTCAAATCTCAGTGTCCATAAATAAAGTTTCGTTGGAACACAGCTGCACCCGTTCAGGCCATATGGTCTATGGCTGCATCCACACTGCAGTTTGAAAAGCCTAAAATAGTCCTCTCTGGCCTTTACAAAAAGGCCTCCACTGTATGTAAGCCCAGACAAATTAAAGATGTATGTCCTTCATACATGTAAAAGCTGAAACATGAGCAGTAAAGGGGAAAGTGAAAGCAAGGAGCAAGTGCTTTGGGAACAGCCCCCTAGGAAACAGCCCGGCCTCCAGGGTGAGTGCAGGAGGGCAGGCGGGTGCCCCAGACCCCCTCCCCGGCAGGTTGCCCTGCCTCTGCCTGGCTGCACCCCGGCCCTCTGGAAACAGGCCTGCTTCTGTGCACTGTCCCTCACACCCCACATCCCGCACTTCGCTCCAGGACTTGCACGAGAGGATCAAGAAGGCCCGGATAACCCCGCCTTTGGAGGACAGCCACTTCCACTATGGTTTCAACTCCAACTATCTAAAGAAAATCATCTCCTACTGGCAGAATGAATTTGACTGGAAGAAGCAAGTGGAGATTCTCAACAGATACCCTCACTTCAAGACTAAGATTGAAGGTATGTTTCCCCGACACCAGCACTGGCGAAGCACCCACTACATGTCAGCTACTCATGATCACACATAGTCCGTGCCGCCATCCTGCAGTGTGAGGATCATCGTCCAGGGGACAGGTGTCATAGGGATGGCCTTCTTAGACGCTGGATGTGACTCACACCCAGAATCCAATCACTGGCCATTGAGATCAATTTATAAGGCATGACCCCACCAGGACTCAGAAGTAATGCAAAATCCCAACAAACTCAATGGTCTTAAGAGCTAGACAGGAAAGCATATCCTTAATTTAAAAACTGAAGAAATGTAGTGTCCAGTCCAGTGATAGAACAGTCTCTGAGAGGAGGGAGAGCTCCACCCCTGCTTGAGGTCTTGGAGTCTGTAGTGTCATGACTATTTAAGGGTATTCAGCCTGTCAGTCAGGGGCCTAAGAAAAATTGTCCTGTCTGTGTGCCCCTCTAGACCTCATGTCCCACAGGGTGTCACACAGCTTCACCAGGAAGAGAAGGTATCTCTCAAATGTTCTTGGGAATGTAACCTCAAGATCATTTGGGATGAGATAGTAGTTTCCTTAGGGGAGAAGCATTTTTCCCCCAGTTTTATTGAGAAATAATTGACATACATCGATCTGTAAGTTAAGGCATCCAGCATGAAAGTGTGGTTTACACACATCATGAGATGATTCCCACACTGGATCAGCTCACACCCAGCATCTCACAGAGACACAATAAAAAGAAAAGAAAGAAGAAAGAAAAAAACTTTCCTTGTGAGCAGAACTCTAGGACTCACTCTCTTAACAAGTTCCCTGCACGTCGCACAGCAGTGTGGACTCTAGGTACCGTGCTGGGCATTGCAGCCTGGTGCTTATTCATTTTGTAACTGGAAGTTTGTACCCTTGACCGCCTTCCTCCAATTCTCCCTCGCCCACCCTCCACCTCTACCAGCCATAAGTGTGATCTCTTTTTCTATGAGTTTGGTCTTGTTTTTGTAGATTCCACATATAAGTGAGATAATATGGTATCTGTCTTTTTCTGACTTATTTCACTTAGCATTAATACCCTCTCTGTCCATCCATGTTGTCACAAATGGTAGGATTTCTTCATCTGTTATGGCTGAATAATCCATTCATCCATCAGTGGACACTTAAATTGTTTCCTTGTCTTGACTATCATAAATAATGCTGCAGTGAACATAGGGGTGCAGACATCTTTTCAAGTTAGTGTTTTAATTCCCTTCAGATAAAGACCCAGAAGTGGCTTATATGGTAATTCTATTTTTAATTTTGGGGGATCCTGCATACTGTTTCGATAGTGGCTACACCAATTATATTCCCGATAGCACACAAATATTCTCTTTCTCCACATCCTGGCCAACATTTGTTGTGTCTTGTCTTTTTGATAATAGCCCTTCTAACAGGTATGATGTAACATCACATTGTGACTTTGATTTGTGGCATTTCCCTAATGACCAGTGATGTGGAGCATCTTTGCATGTACCTGTTGGCCTTTCATGTATCACCTTTGGAAAATGTCTATCTTAGCCCCTTATCAGATAGATGGTTTGCAAATATTTTTTCCTATTCCATAATTCTCTTTTCACTTTGCTGATGGTGTCCTTTGCTGTGCAGAAGCTTTTCAGTTTGATGTTGCCCCTTGTTTATTTTTATTTGTTTCTTGTGCTTTAGGTGTCATAGCCAAGAAATTATTACCAAGACCTATGCCCAGGAGCTTTATTCCTATGTTTTTTTCTAAGAGTTTCATGGTTTCAGGTCTTACATTTAAGTCTTTAATTCATTTTGAGTTAATTTTTGTGAGTGGTATAAGATATGGGTTTAGTGTCATTCTTTTACATGTGATTATCCATTTATTCCAACACCATTTATTGAAGAGACTGTATTTTCTCTACTGGGTGTTCTTGGCTTCCTTATCAAATATTAGTTGACATGTATGCTTGAATTTACTTCTGGGCTCTTGATTCTGTTCCATTGGTCTGTTTGTCTGTTGGAAAAGCATTTTTAACCCCAGAAAGATTTAGAATCAAATGTAGAAATGCTTACAAAAATCAGAATCATACTAATTTTTTAAATTTACGTATTTTTGACCATTTTAACTATTGTTAAGAGTACATTGCTAAGTGTAGTGTTACAATTCAGTGGCATTAAGTACATTTACACTGTCTGCAACCATCACCACCATCTATCTTCAGAACATTTTTTATTTTGCAAAACTGAAGTTCTACCCATTAAACAATAACTCCCATTCCCACCTCTCCTGAACCTCTGGAAATCACCATTCTACTTTCTGTCTCTATGAATATAAGTATGATTTCTGTATCTAAATACCTCATATGAGTGCAATCATACAATATTTGTCTTTTTGTGACTGGCTTATTTTACTGAGCATAATGTCCTCAGGGTTCATCCATGTTGTAGCAAATACCAGAATTTCCTTCCTTTTTAAGGCCGAACAACATCCCATTGTATGGGAATGGCGTATTTTATTTATCCATTCATCCAGCAGTGAGCACTTGTGTTGCTTCAGCCTTTCAGCATGTTTAAAACCAGAGGCAAGAGGCACTAAAGGGCTGTTTGCCTCCTGAACGCTGTGAGCTTGGGAAAGCCTCACCCTAAGGCCCATCTGGGGAGCCTGAGGACACTGAATGTTCATAGCACACGACCTCTCTCAGGTACCAGTGCCCCAAAACTGAGTTCGTCACACACCGCAGACCAGCACATGGTTCAGTCACTTCTCCTGGCTGGTGGCCCAGCTGAGCTGTCGCTAGAGGGCACAGTCCTCCTGCTGGCCAGGGTTCCAGGCCATCTGCCCAGTCCCCACAGTGCTGAGCTGACCCCCAGCCCGGCCCCGCAAGCCATCAACATGGCCTCGCTCCTCTCCTCACTCTACATTTGCTGCCTCCTTCTCCCTCACATTTGGACCTTTTTGGGGTCCTGTCTGCGCTGCACTGACCCCTGACATCCAGGTTGCTCAGGACTCGACCACCAACACCCCCCGGTTCTGCCCTCCTCCCCACCGGGGCCTCATGCCTGGGCCTGCCTGCTCCCGTCACGCCTGTCCTGTGGTGAGCTCTGGCTCTCGCCTGTGTCCTGGGCCTCCCACTGCAGCCAGTCTCTGTTCTCAGACTGAGCGTGTCCTGCCCATCACCTGGGAGCCCTGGAGGCCCAGGGCCAGAACCCTGCTCCCCAGACTCCCAGCCTGTCCCTCTCTCCTTCACCTCTGGCCGCCGTCCCACATCAGGCTCTGGGCCGTGACCACCCCCCACCACCCCTCACCACCAGCCAAGCCCAGTGCTACCTTCTGCGCCCCACTCAGAACCTCCTTGATTCAGACCCAGCAGGTTGGGTGTGGAGCCTCCTGCCAGCACCACATACCTGTAGGGGAACCAGGAGACCATTTCCTCCTCAAAGTAGGGTGGCCCTATAGGGCAAATTAGGAAGTATGGGCTCTTAAATTTTTTCTTAATTAATTTTCAAAATTCAAATTTTAAAACTCATAAAGTACAGAAGGACACACAGTGAAGAGGAAGTCTCCCTCTGGGCCCTCCCCCGTGTCCCACCAGGGACCATATGCTATTCTGAAGGACGCCCTCCCAGGGATAGCTCAAGCACCCACAGCGATGTGTGTGTGCCTGCTGTTTTCCTAAATTCAAACTCAAAAGGTAAAGTGATAGAATTTGAATAAAAAATAATTACATCCTGCAATGCATTCCAAACGAGGTAAGATTACCTCCTAAAATAAACTTCATAATAGGAGTAAATTTAGCAACACAGAAGGACACTCAGGATATAGTAAGTGAAAAAAAATAAGGTGAAAATAGAATGTATGCAGGGTACTATTTTTGTTAAAAGAAAGTTGTGTTCTCTAAGTATTTTTGAAAAAAGAGTCTAAACTGTCACAGTCAAGAGGAGCCTAGGCAACATGACAACTACATGGAATGTAGTCCCTGGATGGCATCCGGGAAGCCAGGAAGGACCTCGGGCAAAAATTGAGGATAGCTAAGCAATTCTCCATTGTCAATATTATTTAGTCTTTAAAAAAGGAAATCCTGCAATGTGTGACAACATGGCTGAACCGTGAGGACATTACACTCCGTGAAATAAGCACGGACAAATACTGCAGAATTCCACTTACATGAGGTTTGGGAATTGTCAAGCTCACAGGCGCAGAGAGCAGAATGGTGGCTGCTGAGGGGTGGCGGGTGGGGGAAGCGGGGAGTTGGTTCAGTGTGTGGACCGCCTGTTAGGCAGGACAATTAAGTTCCAGAGATCCGCTGTCCAACAACGTGCCTATAGACGAGACTGTATTACCCATTGGAAATTTTGTGAAGAGGATAAGTCTCATGTTAAATGTCCTTACCACTATAAAATTTGAAAACTTTTAAAAAAACTAAGGAAAGCTGAATTAAATAGGGCTTCAGTTATTAATGTATTAGTACTGGCTCGTGTGTTGTAACAAATGTGTCTTACTAAAATTAACCTTAAAGCTGTCAGTTATTGTACCAACAAAAATGGGTGTGTTCCAGGAACAGCAGAGAACTGCAATTCAGGACGAGCAAGGTACAGCAAAGCCACAAGCCCAGCCAGAGAACCGGGGAGAGGAGGCTCCTCTATAGAGGAAGGGTTGGGGCTATTTTAAGCAAAAAGCCCATTGGAGGAAACTGGGAGTCCTCCGTGTCATGGCTGCTCATTGGCTGAGTTGTGACAGTCTTTCAATGGCTGGGCCATTGTCAGGCTATAGCTGGGTGAGGCAGAAACTCTTCCCGCCTCCTACTGGGCAGTAAAGAGGCCAAAATAGTTTGTGTTCTAAGATGTCTGTCTGCCTTCCTGTGGGGTCTGCGATTGACCAGGAGTGGTGGGCATGAGAGCTCCCCCTGCAGGCCTCGATGCCATGTCAGCAAGGTTCCCTTTATCAGTTTTCACGCTAACATAAGATCATAGGGGAAGCCGTGCAGGTATATGGGAACTTCTGTACTACCTTCGCTATTTTTCTCTAAATCTAAAATTGTTCCAAAATAACAAATTTATTTTTAAATTATTAGGATGGACAACACAATGTTCTCTTAAAATAGTGATTTTTTCCCCTTTTAATCATGTATTATTTGTATAATAGGTCAACAGCAGACCAGAACTTCAGCTAGACCATACTGCCAACTCTGGCCCTCAGGTGTGGCGGCCGCCCTGGCCGTGTGTGCCGTAAACGCCCAGGTGCCACCCAGGCCGCTGCACCGGAAGGGGCTTCCCCCAGAGGGACTCCGGAGGGGCTGGTATCCATCCCTGCCCTTGGCTAGTATGACGTACTGAGGGCCCAGCACTCTACCTGAAACACAGTTTCTCCACTTAAAAAAATGTTAGCATTTATCCATTGTAGAAGAATTAGAAAGTACATATAACACAAGAAAGAATAATTCACTGGAAATTGTATTGCTCAGAACGTTATTTTTGCAGTTTATCCTTCCAGACTTTAAAATTCATATATACACAGTATAAACATATGCATACATATGATTGTTCACAAAAATTGGATCATACAATGGATATGGCTTGGTAATTTGGTTTCACCACCTAGCAATGTATATACTGAAATGTTCTCTATGTTAAGTAAATATACCTCTATTCTGTAGCAAACAACTGTGTTGTATTACAGGACACTGTTAAAGTATAATCCATTTCATTTTCCATTACTGGATATATAGGGCTTTTGTCCCCCCAGGTTTTGAATTATTACAAGTATTCATGGAGTGCCACCATGAGCCGGGGACTGTTCTGGGCTGTGGGAACAACAGAGCTGCCCCCACAGAGCCCACATTCATTGTGAAGGGGGCACAGTCAGGGGACCTCCTGCAGGCCTAAGGGCTGGGCCAGAGTGCCAGGTGGCTGGTGGTGGCACTCACTGCTGTGATGGGGCCATAGGGCCAGGGGGTGGGAGGCCCACTGCTGGCTCTGCCAGGTGCCCTGATGTATGAGAGTTCAGCCTCCAAGCCTCGGGACCTTCTCCCCTTCCCCACTCTGACTACTGTGTCCCCAGGGCTGGACATCCACTTCATCCATGTGAAGCCCCCTCAGCAGCCCCGTGGCTGCACCCCAAAGCCCCTGCTGATGGTGCATGGCTGGCCTGGCTCCTTCTACGAGTTTTATAAGATCATTCCATTCCTGACTGAGCCCAAGAGCCACGGGCTGAATGATGAACACGTTTTTGAAGTCATCTGCCCTTCCATTCCTGGCTATGGCTTCTCAGAGGCCTCCTCCAAGAAGGGTAAGGACCCTCCTCAGAGGCTGGGACAGCTTCTTTCAGAGCCTGGGGGTTTGGGGAAGGGGGGTTCTGGAACCCCAGGGCATCTTTGTTATGCCGAAGGGCGAGGGGCTGGCCAAGGAGCCCTCTGTTGGGACCAGAGCTCTGTACTCATGTGCTCTCAGGCCTCTCTGCTGGGCAGCCCTGTATCCAGGCACCACCCTGTTTAAGCCAGCAGGGCCACCAGCCTGGCCCACGGAAGCCTGCGGGGGCTGGTCGGAGTCCAGCACATGCCTCAGTCCCTCTCCACCATGGTGCACACTGGTCCTCTCCCACGAGCTGCTGTCATCTCAGCCTGGGGCCAGGGGTGGAAGGGACTTCACAGGAGACCAGGAGACCCAGGGAGTGACCTCCCAAAGATGCTGTTCTCTTTCCCCTTCACAACCAGGCTTGAACTCAGTGGCCACCGCCAGGATCTTTTATAAGTTGATGCTGCGGCTGGGCTTCCGGGAATTCTATGTTCAAGGCGGGGACTGGGGGTCCTTGATCTGCACCAACATAGCCCAGCTGGTGCCCAGGTGAGAGTGACCCTCAGGTATGTGTGTGTGTGGCCTCTACGAGGTGGACATCTGTGCAGGCAGGCAGGATGTTTGAGGCCCCAGGGGAGAGGAGGGGATGGGGTCGCTGTCATCTGGCTGTGCCTGGAGCTCTTTGACAGGGGCCCTGCCTCCACGTGTGTGGGCAGAGGGCCACTTAGAGGAGGGGAAGTCAGAGAGTGGGCCTTTCTGACAGGCCAAGCCCTGGGAGAGGCCTGACCAGAGCTTTCTAGAGACTCTGTTTTGCCCCCAACCCCATCCTCCCTGTCACTTGGCAACCCAGATGGGCAGAGGCTGAAGGAGGCGCTGTGCCCCTCAGCCCTGTGGCCCCCGCCTCCGTGTCACCCTCCTGACCTGACACCAGCCCTGCCTCACATGGCCCCTCTCTCCGCCTCCAGCCACGTGAAGGGCCTGCACTTGAACATGGCTTTAATTGTACGAAGTTTCCACATCCTGACCCTTGCCCTGGGACGGTATTTCCCGGGGCTTTTTGGCTTCACCAAGAGGGACGTGGAGCTGCTGTACCCTCTCAAAGAGAAGATTTTCTACAGCACAGTGAGGGAGAGCGGCTACTTGCACATCCAGAGCACCAAGCCGGACACCGTGGGTGAGTGCTGGGGCCTCTCCGCTGCGGCAGGTGAGGGGTGGGGGTGGGGGGTGCACCCATTCTGGTCAGCAAGGCTCCCACGGGGGGAAACCTACCCACCCTCAGGAACACTGCCTGCAGGAGCTCTCGGACCCTTACATGCGGTTCTCTGTAGAAGAAACTTGGTGCAGGGTCATCCAGACCCAAACGACTCCATTCAGCTGATTCAGTATTTATGGTGACCTTCGACCCTTGATCCCTCCACTCCGAGCCTAAATCCTACAGTAAGAAAGGGAGGGACAGAGAGGGGGAACCTGGGGGCTTGGCAGCTTTGGGACTGAGTGGAGTGCAGGGTAACCCCAGCGCCTTGGAAGGGAGTTCCCTACAAGCAGTGATGGGGGACCAGAAACCATTGGTGATACCAGGGCCTGTTAAAGGATCTTTTTAAAAGAAAAAAATAAAATCGTACAAATATAAATATAAAATGAACCTGTGTCAGAGGTTTTGACTCATTAACTGAAAGATGACTCTTTGGCGCCCAGACCCAGGGACCCTTCAGTTTGGAGTACGCTGCCCGCACAGTGTATGAGCCCCATGAACCAGTGGGGGCAGCTCTGTGTCACACCACGGCGCCCACACCCCTCCGTCAGCGGCAGGCGCCCAAGTCCCAGGCCTGAGCTGCTCCCTTGTTTCCTTCCACACCAGGCTGTGCTCTGAATGACTCTCCTGTGGGACTGGCTGCCTATATTCTAGAGAAGTTTTCCACCTGGACCAATGCAGAGTTCCGAAATCTGGAGGATGGAGGCCTGGAGAGGTGAGACCCCGTCCTCCCCTGTAGTCAGCCCTGTCCTGTCGGCCCCCTTGCTCACTCACCCCTCCCCTGCTCCCAGCCTCGTCTCTGGCTGCTCTGTCTGGGTGGCACGGTCGGCAAGCTCCATCTGTTGTTGGAGGACCCACACACCCTCACCCTGTGACCAGCATAGCCTCCGTTTCTGGATGAGGAGACCGAGACCCAGAGAGGTCTGCCGACTGGCTCCAAGCTTCACAGTGGAGTGGTCAAGAGCAGGATGGAGGGCTGGAGACCATCAGCTCTGATTGACAGACACTCCTGGGATTAGGAAGTCCAGAGAGCAGGAAGCACGCCTTTATTGCCAAAAGGCAGCAGGAGCAGGGCCTCTACCTCCTGACCCCCTGGTAGCCCGGCCTCCTGGCCACCTGACCATGTACACTGTGGGCGCTGATCCTGGAAGTAGCTGCGGCAACTGGGGAGACTTTGAGGCTGCAGCTTCTGTGGCTCATGACTCCCAGGCCCCTGGCCCCATGCAGGCTTCATCAGGTCAGCCTTGACATGTCTTCTCCAGGCCCATCATTTCTTTATTCCTTTATTCCAGTGACACACAGACCACCTGTCACAGTGCTGGGGTAGGAAGTAGCGATATAGACTGCACCCCACCTAGCTCCAGAACAGTCAGGCACATAGTAGGTACTCAGTAAATATTTATGGATAAACGAGTTCTAAAGATACATGCAAAGGACTGTGCGAGTCCAGAATAAGGAGGCTTTGCTGTGTCTACGGGGCAGGGAAGGGAAATGACAGGGAGAATCTATTTGAGGCAGCAGAGGTGGAGGCTGGTGGGGTAGAGGGTGAGCTGGGCAGCATCAGAGAGGAAGTGCAACCCCAGGGGCACATCCACAGACACTCAGGTGGACAGCTGGAGACCACGGGGGGCTCCAGGGACTCTGGGGTGATAGAGCCCAGCACCAGGATGGGGAGAGAGACAGAGGGGCAGGCAGGGCCAGGACACTTGGCCAGGCTCCAACAGTGAGAGCCAGGTGAGTGCTTCCTCCTGGAATGTGGGGTCCTGCAGCCTGGTGGGGTCCACCTGCTTCCCAGTCCCAGGCTGGAAAAAAAGGGGTATCCCATGCCGAGTGGGAGGTCTCTGCAGGGTCCCCATGGCTCCCTCCGGAATGACATAAATCTGGCAAGCTGGGCCCTGGTGAATAAAAATGCTCCAGGAGCTGTCAGCCCTGCTGCTGCTACTGGTGCTTGGCCAGAGGAGGTCCAGGGAATCCAGAGGCTACTTGGAGAGCAGGTTCCGCCTGGGGACTGGCAGGGCCGGGCCCAGCCAGGGTTTGGGGGACAGCTGGCCTGTACTGAGGTCCCAGGGTAGGCTCCCACACCTGTGCAGTGTTTGCAGCATCCTACTCACACCTCCTAGATGCCCAGCAGTGACCAGCCCAAACTCCCTGCGCTCCCACCCTCACCCCGCCACCTGCAGTTTCACACCTGGGCTGAACCTCTGGGAGCAGGTGGAGAAGGGGGTAAGCTGCCAGGACCCAGGGTGATGGTGGAAACCAGTGCAGCCAGCCTCATACAGGTCAGCAGTCTGCACTGCCTGTCATCCTGGCAGCTGGTGACCCTGGGCCAAGCCTGCCTGAGGCCAGGGGCCTGGCACACGCTTGGAGCCTGAAAGGGGCAGCTCCTGTTTGCTTTAAAAATACCCCTGGATGACAGTGGCCTTCCGGTTCTGCTTCCCCAGGAAGTTCTCCCTGGATGATCTGCTGACCAACATCATGCTCTACTGGACAACAGGCACCATCACCTCCTCCCAACGCTTCTACAAGGAGAACATGGCTCAGAACTTCTTGCACATCCAGCATGAACGGTGAGTCACCTGAGGAGGGGATCCAAGACGGAGCCTGAGGGGGCAGGGTGTGGTCAGGGCCTGGTCTGAAACTCAAGGGAGCTTGTTTGATGGTGGAAAAGTACAGCCTTGCCTGTGGTGTGCACAGGGCTACGTAGGATGAGAAAGCGATTCTACAGAGATCAGGACTATTCAGAGAAACCTTTTAAAGTCAGCTCATGGAGGGAACCCCAGACTGGCCCCCAGACGCCTCTCTGGACCTCCCCCAGGGACGAGATGCTGGCCTGGGCTGCCCTGAGGGTTCTGGGACTTCCCGCCTGCCCTTTCTAAATCTTATAAGGAAACCCTCAGGTGGCAGCCAAGGGAAAAGGACCAGAGAGGGCATTTAGAGGCTTTCCCATCGCACTGTGGCCATGTTCTCCAGCCTGGGCTGCCCTTCCAGGGAGGAGGCCCTTAGCGGGTTGGGATTGAGGGGGAAGAAGGGTGAAAGCTCTGGGTCTTTCTCTTCATGGCTCCGTGTGGGTGGCCGACTTGACCCGCCCCAGGCCCAAGGCCCCTGCAGCTCTCAGTGGAGTCTTTATCCCTTCCAGCATGAAGGTCCACGTGCCCACAGGCTTTGCTGCCTTCCCTTGTGAGTTACTACATGTCCCAGAAAAATGGTTGAAGTTCAAGTACCGGAAACTCATCTCCTATTCCTACATGCCCCGTGGGGGACACTTCGCCGCCTTTGAGGAGCCGGAGCTGCTTGCCCGGGACATCTGCAAGTTTGTGGGGCTCCGGGAGCGGCAGTGAGCACGGGCCCGGCTCCCTGGCTGACACCTGCCCTTTTACCCGAAGTCCCAGTGCCCTTGCCCACCCCCATGGCAGCAGGCCGACGGGAGGACGCCCCTCTCCCCGCAGCCCGGCTTTGAGAATAAAGGGCTTTATTGCTGAAAGCAGGTGGAACCTAGACACTGGCGCCCCAACATCGTGGGGGTGCCCTCCCCGCAGAACCACCTTCCGGGATGGGGAAGAGGGCCCACGGGCTCAGGGTGCCCTCCATGCGTCCCAGCACCGCGTGGAGGCTGGAGGCAGATCCGCAGAGGCAGGCCCACCGGACCAAACGGGGCTCGGGGAGAGAAAAGGGGCCAGCTGCCTGCTCCCGCATGGTGCCAGGCCCACCCCAGCCCAGCCCAGCCCAGCTCCCGCTCCCCATGCCCCAGCCTGACCTTCTTGCATCTGGCCCCAGCCCTGAGCCCTGCCTCCCCATGCCCCATGCCACCCCAGACCCCAGCCGCACTCCCGGCCTCTGCCAGTTCTCTGGCTCCGCGCTGGCCCTGAGCACAGCACCCGCCTCCACCTGGGAGGCAGCAGACAGACAAGAGTCAAGGGCTGAAGTCGGAGCCCCACGCATGGCCCTGAAGAGGCTGCATCCCACAGGTCTGGATGAATGGGCACTTTATTAGTGGTCCTCACTGCCCCTGCCTACTACAGGGTGACCCTGACCCAGCCAAGCGTCATTGGAAACATGATACAGAAACAACCAGTGAGGATGTGGAGGGGTGTGGGCAGCTGACTGCTGCTTCCTGCCCCCTAAGCTCAATCCTGGGGCAGGGTGGGTGTAGGGTGAATGGCTTAATTTGGGGCAGGGGCACTGGAATGAACCTGGACACCACCTGGGGCCCATCTCAGGTTAGCTGTGTGTTCCTAGAGAGGGGTTGGCCATGCTTAGGGCTCAGGAGAGGGGAGGTCTTCCCTCCTTATAGGTGTGCAGGGGCACCGTTCCAACACCTGGTCTTGCTAAAAGTCACTGGGAACTTCATGCCAACTACAGAGCTAGACACCTGGGCAGGAGAGGGAATTGGAAACATGCAAGTGGGAGCCAGAGCTGCCCCTGCTCCCCTCACTGCTGCTGCGACTGGAAAAGACCACCCCCCCTGATGGAAGTCCTTCTCCCCCACCAATCTCAGCCAAGGGCTGGATCACCTCTCTGGTTCCATCTTTTCAGAGCAGTTGTGCTTAACATAGGTGGAAAGTTCTGAACTTGGCAGAGGTCAAAATCAAGCTGCTTCTCCACCTTTGTCTCCTCTGGTCCTAGTCTCGCCGCCCTCAGACCTCCTGGTAGGCAGCCGCCTCACTGTCTGCAGGGCTCCGGGCAGGGCACTGCCCCAGGACAGCCCCACTGATGTCATGGATGGCACCGTAGGTCTGCTGCTGCGGGGATAGGGCTGTTCTCTCCGAGGACAAGCTGTTTAAAATCCGGGGGACGTAGGGCTGCCAGCAAATGGGGGCATTAGTGCTTGGGTGGAGTGGGCATGAGATTCTGTACCCCATTCTCCCCTTCTGCCCCTCCTCACTGGAGGACACACCGTGCCCAAAAAGGGCACATAAAGAAATAACGGCATCAACATCAGGACCTAAAATATGCCAACTGCAGTTTCCTAGCAGCCAGAGCAAAACAAGACAGTCAAATGGTTCTCATGATCACAGAGAAGGAAGCATGCCTATTTCTGAGGAAACAAAACTTCTCCTGGCATTGGAGTCTTAGGAGCCTTTCTCACTTGATATGGGCAACAGGCCTCTCTACGTAGGGCAGGCCTTGAGTGTAGTCAGTGGGACCTCCGTGGAGCTGAGCGAGTCTATGTAGGTTGTTTCCTCCCAAGCCCAGGCCCCAGCTGCCCACTGGACAGAACCCTCCTCTGTTCCTCCCCAGACCCAGGCTGAGGAGGAGGGATGTACACCCTCCACCTGCCTGCTTCCTCCCTTGTCTGGCAGGCATGGTCACAGGTGTGCCCCAGGCTAATGCATCTTTCTGAGAACCTTTTCTGGGGCTGGTCCAAGGACAGACACTGGTGAGAGTGCCGGACACCTGGGAGGCAGCCACTGGAAAGCAGGCTGCTGACGGGATTGGCCACTGTCCTTGCCCCGGCTCTGTCAGGAAGGCTGGTGGCCAGCTCTGGGATCCCATGGCTCTGTTTCCTTTCCCAGCACCCCTTGGGGCATGTCCCTGGAGTCTGGAAGCAGGGAGAACCAGAAAGGAGAGGCATCCTGGTATCTTTCTAACATGGTGCCCTCCTCCAAAGCAGGTGCAATGTTTATCTGCAGATTCAAAGGGGCACTAGTTTGACACCCTGCTGATGCCTGGCGGAGGGCCTCACACTGGCAGGTGCTGATGAAACGTTCAGGATAAGGCTTCATCAAACCACAGGGCCTTGTGCTAGGGCTTCACTGAATGCCCACACTCCCCAGGCATTAAATATGCAGAGGAAGAAAGTGAGCAGGGAACTGAAACCAAGAGGGAAGGACAGACAATGGAGGCAAAATTAACTCTCTTCTCAGTGATGGATGTAGCTTCACATATGCAATATAAAACATCCAGAGGGACTAGGGATTCCTTCGCAAGGTACATTAATTCAGAACCTTGCCTGCCATGGGATCAAGGGACTTCTATCTTAACAAGAGAAGGGGTCAGAGCTAGTCTGCAGGGCCCTCTGGTTGGAACCACTGCACTTCGGGAAGGAAGCATCTTACCGTGAAGGGGGGACGCTCATGGGCCTCTGCCTCTCTTCCTTTGTCATTTGCTGATTCCTCTGTCTGCAGATAACAGCAAAAACTTGCAGTGATAAACAAAACTGATCTTCCTGCTACCACCCTCCAAACAAACAGACTATTAACACGCAGAATAATAGTACCAGCTGGCACGAAGCTCCCAGAGGCAGCCCAAGGTGGGGCGCAGTGCAGGGCGCAGGGGAGGGGGGAGGAGGGAAGCCACACATTGCACCCAGCTGCCCATGCCTTCTCCCAGGATGAACAAAATCTGGAGAGGGCTGTTGATCTGCTGCCTGTACAGGTGGAGGAGGTCGAGCAGCAGCCCACCAGCTTCTCCTCCCAGGCCCCGGCTGGGCTGCGGTGCAGGGAGGGGCCCTTTACCTTATAGTTCAGAGGGCTCAGGTGCCTGAAGCAGCTAAAGCAGGTGTAGGCCACACAGAACAGGATGGTGAGCAGCACGACCAGGAAGGTGAACAGTGTGGCAGGGTCCTTCAAACCTGGGGACAAAGAGGTGCCAGTCTTGGTCGGGGTGGGGGGCTGCCCTGCCAGCACTCAGCCTCACCCTGCTGAGGAAGAGCCACACCTGGCTGAGCAGCTGTGAGATTTCTCCCTCCGCATAAAATAAAGAGAAGGCACCACTCCTACCCCTCCAGCAGCTGGGATGGGGTCTTCATAGCCAAAAGCATATAGTGACCCATTGGACAGCTGGCATTTATCCCGGGCCAGAGTTTGGGTTCAGTGGCAATTTGCCAGCTTCCTTGCTGGGTGAGTTCTCTCCAGTCTCCATGCCCCGGGCTAGGTAGGATGGAGGCCCCCCACACACACCTGACTGGGAAGAGCGACACATCTCTTCTGCCTTTTTCTTCTTCTTAAGAGTGTCAGTTTTCCCTCCCACATGTCCCACCTCCTCTATACTGTGAAGTGTGAGCACCTGGATCCATCGACACTGCAAAGAGCGCTCTGGACCAACCTCCCCACCTCTAGTTCTGCCTCTTCATAGCTGATAAAGGAAACATCTTCTGTATAAACCTGGATTGGACAATCGATCTGGACTTTACCAAGTTACCCTTGAGCTTGAGCAAGTATGGGAACTGGGCTGCACCCAACTGGCCCTCACCCAGGATACCACATTCTGATTGGACACCCAACCAGCCTCACCCTGGGTACCACATACTGATTGGACACCTAACCAGCCCTCACCCTGGCTCCCAGCTTCTGATTGGACACTGAGTGGATGCTATTAAGTCAGGAAAGGATTTGACTTGGACGTGTGGATGCGAGAATGTGAGGTGAGGGCTTCTTCTTGCCCCCACCCCCACCCTAGGCAGAAGAGCCCTCACCCAGGCGCAGGAAGGAGAAGAAGAAGAGCCAGAAGAGGCACAGGATGGGAGCGGCCAAGGCCTGGTGCACAGCTGCAAAGTGGATCCCCTTCTCCAGCTTGGCCGGGAGGTAGACAAAGTAGAGGTTGTGCCGGTCCACCAGGTGCTTGAGCAGGATGTAGATGAGGCCTGAGAGACAAGGCTGTGAGCTGGACCCCCGCCCCTCTCCTCTGGGGTGGCTGTGCCTGGGGCGGGCACTGCTTTGACTGAGGAGTGAAGCCGGGCGTGTGACCTGCTGTAGCGTCCTGGGGCTCGCTCTGGCACGCGCTCGCTCTCTCCCTCTCCTTTCTCCCTCCCTTCCACCTTCCCAGCCTCTTTCTGGCCTGAAGGAGTAGAAGTGTGTGAGTCTGACCTCATGGAATGGTGAAATTCTAGTAGCATTTTGGAAAAAGAGGCCACTTCACACCCGGGTGCTCGGCCTTCACTTCTCCCTGGGCGCCTCCGGGCTGGGCCCCCACCATGCCTCCATTCCCCCCACTCTCCACTCTCCTTCCTTTCTCCCACCCAGGCTGACCCCCTCACTCATCAGTCAATAGATGCCTGAGGCTGCCACAGGGGATGGGTGCTGTCTTTTCTTATGTCAGTTTCTTTAAAAAAATTTTGTTGTTGTGAAAGAGTAATACTGTGGATTCTTAAAGTAGCAGGAGAGTGTGTACAGGGAAAACTAAACCTTCTTGCACTCCTACACCTCAGCTATCCTGCTGACAGTGTCTTGGGTGTTCTACTTCCTTACAGAGTCTTCCAGCTGCTGATGTTTTCATCACAGAGGGGAGACCTTGACCTTTAAAGCCAAGTGGCCCTAAGTTCAAATCCTGACTCTCCTATGAACAATGTATTAAGAGCTTCATCTGTGAAAACGGGGCAGAACCAAGTCCTGCCTATATGGCAGTGTGAGAAGTAAGTGGGATAACCCATGTGGAGGGCAAGAGGCAACCAGCCAGAGAGCACAGCCACGAGAGCCTCAGTCACTATGTCCAGCACCTCTCAGCTGCTGCGGGGGAACCAACCAAGAACAAAGTGGCCGAGAACCTCAGACCAGGACAGGTGCTAGGAGAGACCATCATGTGGAAGGAGTTCAGGAGAGGCAAGATCAAATTTGGGGTCACCTGTGGCTCCTCAGCAGCTTGTGGTTCTTGTGGCC
Source organism: Smutsia gigantea (assembly GCA_032199065.1). NCBI lineage: Eukaryota > Metazoa > Chordata > Mammalia > Pholidota > Manidae > Smutsia > Smutsia gigantea. The sequence continues at coordinate 12,591 of JAVSCE010017298.1, read as the reverse complement.
ACAGGAGGTCCTCAGCTTATGGGGCCCTGGTGATGGCTGTCTGGGGCACTTGGCAGAATCTGCCCCATTCTGCCCTGGGACCGGCCCCAGAGCCACTCACCAAATGGCGCGATGATGGGGCAGGTGATGCTGTAGGCCATGATGACACTGAAGACACACAGCGTCCACGCATACATGGCTCCAAACTCATACTCGAAGGCCTGGTTCTGGGAGGAGGAGGCGGTGAGGCACTGACGGCCTCACTTACCCCAATTCCCCCACCCCAGGGCACCTCAGGGGGAAAGGGGAGTGCAGGGTGGAGAAGGGCTCTGGAAATGGAGACGCCCAGAACCGCCTCCTGAGGTCCTTTCTCTCCCTCACAACGGTCTGCAGATGGTAGAGTGACCGCCCCCCCCCAGGCGCTGGCATGAGACCGTGTCAGCTCTGCCCCACGCGTCCAGGACCCATGCTCTCCCTCTGATGGCCAGTCTTCCTCTGCCAAGCAGGAGTGCTACAGGGCTCACCTCTGGGGCTCTCAAGAGTGGATGGAAGCATGCAGGCTTCCCAACTGCCCTCCACGGTGCCTGCCATGGCCAAGGAAGGTGAATAGGGATGCCACCACCCAACTTCAGGAAGCTTGCCCAAAGGTCTTTGACATCTGTGGTAATCTTAGGAACTTATGCCAGTGCATGCCCATGGAAAAGGAGCATGTTGATTTTAGTTGTATGTGTGCAACATGACTGGTTAAGGTGCAAAACTGTGAACTCACTCCTGAAGCTGTGCGCAAGCGTGGAGAGCTATGGAGATGGGCGCATCCATGCAGCGCTCCTGTGTCCCTGCTAAGACACACTGGGCACAGAGCCAGGCCCCAGCAGGGGACAGCGGGGCTTTCCCACCAGCTGTACCTGCTTGACATGCCTGCGGTCAGCCGGCGTCTTGGCCATGATCATGCGGAGGGTGTAGAGGATGAGGCCGGGCAGCCGCAGCAGCTCCATGCCATTGCCAATGAAGGCCGAAGCAATGATGTAGTTCACGAAGAAGGCACCCTGGTCTGGCAGGAAGACGCACCTGGGGAGTGAGTGGGCTGAGAGCTGGGAACGCCTCTCCCGCAGAGTGCAAAGGCTGGGCAGGCAAGGGCAGAAGCCAGAGGCCCCATGCAGCCCCTTCGTGAGCCCAGCCGGCTCCAGGCTCCCCCGCCTGCTCTCACAGGCACACAAGCCAAATGCAAGGCGTGCCAGGTGCTGAGTACCACGCAGAGACAAAGCAGGTGGGGCAGGGCATGATGATGAGCACGGATGTGCGGGATGGGAGAAGGTGAGGAGTGAGTCACCCGGAAACCTGGGAGAGAGCATCTCAAGCAGGGGGACAGCAGATCATGGCTCTCAGGGGAGGCGCCGGGCCATCAGCCATGCCGGGTGGGGAGCTGCGGAGGGAGGGGGCGAGCCCCATGTGGGAGGTTGGCCCCTGAGCTGCTCCAACTGGGACTGCAGGAGGGCCCTGGGCAGGAGACGGAGGGGGTACCACGGCCCTTGTGCTGTGGAGGGGGCGGGAACGGTGGGGTGCTGGGTCTGTCTGTGAGGGTGTGTTTGCTGAAGAGCCATGTGACATGGGAGGGAGAGAAGGCAGGAACTCCAGGACACTTGTGCCAGAAACAGTCATGGCTGGGGGCAATTGTGGGAGGAGCAGAGCCGGGAATAAAAGTCAGGAGTTTGATTCGGGGCAGGTAAAGTCTGAAATGCCCAGTAGGACTGCGGCTGCAGCCAGCAGGGGCTACTGGAGCTGGACATGCAGCAGCCATTCTAACTCAGGAGTACCAAGGTTGGCCTGAGGGAATGTGGGAGAGGACCCAGGGCTGAGCCCGCAGGCGGTGATATACAGAGCCTGGGGGATGCAGGAGAACCCACCCAGGAGGCCGAGGCGCAGACCCATGTATGGGAGAACCAAGATGGGGTCTGAGCGGAGCAAGGACAGCAGGGTTAGCACCGCAGGCGGTGAGGCCTGGGAGCCGACTTGCACAGGGCAGTCTGGAAGTCACTGACATCCTAGAAAAAGAGCTGGCTCGGCTGTCTGTGTCTTCCTGTGGCTACCGCCCCTAAGTCCTCTGCTCATCCAGCCAGAGACCATTAAAATTCACTCTATCCTTCCAAGTAAGCACAGCTGGCCCTCCCTATAAACAGGCCTTTGGAAAAGTCAATCCCAAGACCTAGGGCTTTATTAGGACCTGCCGCACAGTGGGGTCTGAGGTTGAATCCCAGCTCTCTCTTAACTAGCTGGGTAGACTTAAGCAAGTCATTCAACATCTCTGGGCCTCAGTCTCATCAGTAAAATGGAAATGCTAATAGTAATATCTACTTCATAGCTTGTTATAAAGTTTAATTGAGAAAAAGAATAAAGCACTTAGCATAGAGCCTTCTTAAACAATAGGTATTACTATTCAATGGTGTGGTTCAAGCTGCAAACACCAAAAGGACACGTGTCAGAAAGAAGTTTAACTCCATCCTCCCAGCAAAGATCACCCAGCCCGGGCAGGCATCCTGGTCACACTGTAATTATTCTCTCCCCTCCAGGCACCAGCGACTTCCAGCAGTTCTTCTCCCCTAGCGGCTCTGTTCTCAGTAAGTAAGTTTCAGAGAATGAATGAGACTGCCGCTAATGGAGTGTGAGCCTAAAAGATTAACCACCTTCCTGCACGCCTGGCACAAAGTGGAGCAGTCCCCACGGGGCAGCCCCAGGCCCTGCGCCCAGGGAGGAAGTAATGGCTCTGCAGCACAGACAACCCTCCCCTCCAGGCAGCCCCAGCCTGAGCCCCTGTGGGGCACTGACCCAGGGCCTCGGCCCCAAATCTCCACACGGCCAATACTTACTCCAGCCTGATAGAGGTCTCTGAGGAAGTTTTGTCAAAGAGCCACCGGAAGAAAAAATCCAAACTGAAAAGAAAAATGAATCCCATAAGAATTTATTCCAACACTCCATGTGATCACTACATTCTCACTTTTCTCTAAAATGCCACTAACACAGTGCGCTGATCAGGGCCCGCCTCCACAGAAACTTCCTTCCTTGAAGTGAACAAAGCCACGATTAGACCCTCCCTCCAGTGGAAGGGCCGTGACAGGAAGGTCTTCAAGCTTTTTTTTAAGGAGAGATCAAATCTCCAGAGACTCAATGGGCCAGCACGAGGGCCCTGCACGTGGGTGTGATCGTTCTCCGCGTCGTTAGGGCTTTGCAGACACTCCTGAAATGTCTCCATTTCTCCTGGACACAGGGCTCCAGATGTGACCCTGATTCTGAATTCAGAGCAGGAGTCGGCGCCGTGTACCTGGTGAGGCCCAGGGAGGGCAGGATCAGGACGGTGAAGATCAGGAATATGTAGACCTTGGTCATCATGTTCCGGTTTTCCCCTGACCTGTTGGGAGCCAGAGGTGAGCCCTCGTGGTCTGCACATGCTCTGGCCGTCCCCAGAAAAGCCCCTGCTGTGTCCCCACCGCCCTGGGGGAGACGCCCTCCTCAGGGGAGGGCTCCCGGGCACTCACTTGGTCCAGTGGGACTCCAGCAGCGTGGAGTAGTAGACGGTGGTGGGGAGCAGGGCGGACAAGGACCACAGCAGGAGGGTCGGGAAGAACTGGCTGACGACTGGGTTCTGGAAAACGAAGCCCACAGGAGAGCGAGTGGAAGGGCCGTGAGCCCTGGAGGCTTTGAGGCCATCACTGCTGGCATGGCGACTCAATGGACTCCTGAGGTCAGATTTTGGTCACCCTTGACCCCCAGAACCAGCACCGTGCCTGCTTCTGGGTAGGTGTTCCATAATGCTGGACGAACAGACAGACAGCAACTTCACATGCTACCAAACTGCACCTGCCCCACCAGCCAGGAAGATAAGCTCCTCCCTTCCCTACGGAACACCGGCCCCTCCCCGGCTGGCCTGCCCACTCAGCTCCCACGGCTTCATGGACACTCCAAGCCTGTCTGTGCCCCTTGTACTTCTATGTAATCACATGATTTGAATACTTTCCCTGATAAAATAATCATAACAAATAGAAAACTTCAAAAACTGAATTGGCTACTATGGAAAGACTTGATAAAGGCTGATTTGTGAAAAATGCTGTTGAATTAGAGAAGAGTAAGACAACTGTGAAAGGAGGAAATAAAACCTTAGAGGGCACTATACTTAGACTGGCTAAGAGTCTTTAAATTATTGCTTTACTGTAAGAAATCTAAATTGGAATTGTAAACAACGAACTAAGGGTGTGGTTTAGGTAAAGTACACAAAGGGGAACTCTCTACTCAGAAGGTCTGTCATCCAGAGAACAAGCTTTGACCTATATCAAGACTGACACAAGAATGAACATTTACATGCTTTAAATCTAAACCAAACTGCTGAATGGATACTATTTTTTATTATGGATTGAATCAGAGAAGAGAGCTTCAACCCACAGTACCTCCTATGATCCTCATGACAGCCCCATGAGTATAAAAGGCAGGTATTTTTATTCCAGTTTTGTGGGGGGACAGCAAGGCCCAGAACCCATCAGCTAAGGAACGGCAGAGCGAGGACCAGGACCCCAGGCCCTCCAGCCCCGTGGGCAGCCCCAGAGCAGGATTCGCTAAATGCCAGGTGGAACTGGAAAATAAAAGACTTAGGGTGATATTTCAACAAAGCTAATTTTGGGAAACCATCATCTTTTTAAGTAGATGCCAATTTGGGGACTGTTTAGCAGTTATCTCATCCGTTCACTAAGATTTAAAAAAATCATTTATTCCCTATCTAGTATCAGACTTTATAACAAGATTAGCGGAAACTGAAACAATAAAAGAAATAATTAATTCACAATCCTGCCATCCATATCAAGAAGGTCTTTTCCTTCCTTCCTGCTCCCTTTAGCACCCATCATACACATTATCACCATGACCACTGCTCAGAGACAAGTTACATTCTACATTTATCCTAAACCCCCTTGTCTGCCACAAAGTTGATACAATTTTTTAATGGATGCTTAACATTCTATCAGACTGAATATACCTCACTCAACTTAAATGACCCCTTCTGTTGAACATTTAGAGTGACTCCACAAAATATGTATGTACACATATCATTACTATAAAGACAGTATAATAAAAGTGGCCATGCCCGCTTGGGGCTTAGAAGCACAGGAGCTGAGCGACATGGCCCCTGGCCCAGCGCCCCTTCCCTGCCCCCCTCCCACCCAGCTCGCCCTCTCGTCCCCAGTCCCTTTGGGACGGGCCTTGTGGAATGGTCACTCACATTCAGTGCGTGGATGGGTTTGGTGACGTTGAACTTGTCCATGGTGGACAGGATGATGGAGGGGGTGGTCAGGAAAAACAGCCCCAGGAAGAGAGTGAAGTTGATACCCAGCCACCGGAACCACCAGCGGAAGCCCTGGGTGGAGAGGTTCTTCCTGCAGAGGGAGGACACAGCCTGGAGGATTATCTCCCAGCGCGCTGCCTGCTGTACCAACATGTGGACTCACATGCCCCAGCTGAGGTGGGTCAGAAGGTCAAAGTTAGCAAGGCAGGAGACTAGGCTGAGGGCTCATTTTGACCTCAGGAGGACAGGCAAGTGACCTTCAGTTATGGGAAGGTCAAATTTTGGGTCCCTCTGAACTCAGAGGGAAAACACTAACCCGGCTTCCCAGCTAGACCAGCACCTTCCCACAGCAAAGCCATGAGCCCCCAAGCAGGCCAGATGGGCTCTGACATGGAATTTCTTAAACTTGCCTGTAATGCTTAATGACTATTGACATGTTTTCCCCAATGGGGTTGTGGGCTGAGGTACAAAGAGGAGGGAGGCAGGAGACAAAGGTGCAAAGGCGCAGCTGGGGCCTGGCTTGGCCTCTCACCTCCACCAAGATGGGACCGACAATCCCAAATGTAGAAAGCCCTCTGAACCAAAGACCAGAACTGTCAGCGGCAGAGCTCGAGCCCCATGGAGACGAGCACTCTGGGCGCAGACCTGAGGCCAGCCATGCAGGGCGTCTGCCAGGGCCACCCTCACCCAGGCGTCGTGCTCAGGGCTTGCCTGTACACCCCCGGGCTGGAGAGTGCTGGTCCAAGGATCTTGACCTACGCTGCCCTGTCCAATCAGTAACCAGGAGGCTCGTGTGGCCACTGGGCATATTGGACTGTGGCTGCTCCAGATCAAGATGTGCGAAAAATTAACACACACTGATGTCACCGCGTAAGAATATAAAGGAGCATGTGAAGCATCTCAAGTTTTTGAAAACTGATCACATGTTGACGTGATACTATTTTGGATATAAGAGGAAGACTATTAAAATTAATTTCCACGGTTTCTTTTTGTTTAACATGGCTATAAGAAAATGTAAAATCACATACATAGCTCACATTATATTCCTACTGGACACGGCCAATGCCCGGAGTTACACTGAGTGTGGACATGGACCCACATCAGCCCCAACCCCTGGCCCAGAGCAGTGCAGGAGACATGTGGATCTCCCAGAATGCCAGGTCACACCTATGCTTCCAGCTGGCAGGTGCCAGGCCTCTTCCCGCCCCTTCCTGCCTGGGGACTCACCAGCAGATGTCCTCAGGGTAAGCAGCAAAGGTGACGGTCCATTTGGAGGTGCGGAGCTCTCTGCTGCAGGAGGACGGCTGGGGCTCACCCTTGCAGCGGAGGCCTTGACACTTGCAGGCGTTGAAGTCTTTCAGGATGCTGCCAGGAAATCCGGAAATGGCCAGGGCCTAGAGCAGCTGGTGCACCACATGCACACACGGCACATGGGACCCCGTACGGGTAGCAGCCTCTGGCATGGGACCAGCGCTTCATTAATTGCTTCTTATCAGTAGCATATGGAACAGAGGCCACACTTGGCACACTGTGTGGAGCATTTTGTTTAATCCTCAGAACAATCTGAGAGCAGCGACTGCAAATCTGATTCCACAGAGAAGGAGTTGAGGCTTCCCCAGTTAGGCTGTGTGCCCCACCTGACTCCAGGCCTCCCGGGCCATCCTACCCACGCCCCACCAGGCCCCACGGCTGCTTCTGCCTGCTACATCTGGCCTCCTCCCCATCGACTCCCAGATCCCTGGCCCCAGCCATCTCTGTGGGTCTGCTGCTTCCTGCTTTCCTCCCATGAAGAGCTCACTAGCCACCCCAGGCCTGTTTCAGAATGCCCTCCTCTCTCCACTGGCCCCCCAGCCCCTTTTAGGGGGCTTTGGGTACCTCCAGGAGTCGGTCCCCAGGGCCCATGACGCCCGAAGCAGAGGCGCAGGGCAAGGGCACTTGCTTGGCCACCTCCTTTCTGCAACCCCACCACAGCCACTCCCGAGGGGCTGGCCCCAGACCCCAGGCCTGAGAGCACTTTGAGAGCTGGACCCCAAGCTGCACAGGTGAACCTTTCCCTGACGGGTGACAAGGGCTCAGCCAAAGCTGCCCATGCCCAGCTGTGGCACAGACATGCGCTGGGCTCCCAAGGGAGTGGGTGTGGATGGCTGCCTCCCAGCTGCCCCTGGGAGGAAGATGGAAAAGCGACCAAGAGATCCCAGCCGTGCTGACTCAGAAGCTCCATCTCTATCCAGCTAGGACAGAAAGTTATCTGGGAGACAAGCGACAGCCAGGAGAGGGCCTGGTGCATGCACACACTCACTGGGTGGCCATGGACTTCTCCTGGAAGGTGACAAAGGCCATCCCCAGGGGCTGGTCCTGGACCCTGCGTTCCTCCTCTGCAATCTTCTCCATCAGCCTGTCCTTCATGCGTGTGTAGTAAGAGATGGTGTCCTCCTACCAGAGGGCACACTCCATGATGACATGGCCCCAGGCAGCAGGGAGACCTGAGCACCCGCACCCCTGCAGGGGGACTCACCCTCTCACACCCTGGCACTTCGCAGCAGCAGAACTGGCCACAAGGCTTGGGGTTGATGAGGGTCCGCTGGCCTGTCTTCACCTGCAGATGTGTGTAATAGGTCAGGCTCTTCTCAATCTGTCTTCTGCAGGGTGGGAGGGAGCTCAGACTCAGTCCTGTGGTGCAGTCCCACACCCACCCTTCCACCATGGGTCAGCACCCAAACAGGGAGTTCAGCTTTCTAAACAGGGAAGGACAGAGCCACCTCTCTTGCCCAGCTGGGGGCCCAAGGCCCACAAGGCAGGAGGCAGGCAGCTCACAGGGGAGGGTCTGAAAGCTGCAGGCCGGCTTACCCACACACTCCCGCTGGCCAGCCTCCCTCACCTCTCCTCGCACAGGTTCATCAGCTTGGCCACGTTGTAGCACAGCTGGGCCTCCTGCACTTCACACGTGGGATATGCGTCCCTGTGCCCGGGAGGACCGGGGCAAGAGAGGGCCATTGGAAAAGAGGACCCCCGGGCAGGAGACCCCAGGATCCAAGGGAGCAGAGTACCACACTGCTCACTTCTCTGCCCACAGACACCTGTCTTTTACCAAGAAGGGAAATTTTGAAATTTAATACAAAGAGGCCTTTTTTAATAGCATGAAAGGAACTGCCTGAAACCAACACATTTGTACCCACTTGGCTTTAAATCAGTTGGCACTTCTGGCAAAAAAGTAACACTGTCCATTATCCCCTTGACCTACCCAAAGGGGGGGATTTATTGTTTGCTCTAGGTCCTGTCTACCTTGGAACTCCCTGAATCCTGCACAGGTTGTGACCCTCTTGACAATCACAGACCTTTAATGACAGCAAAGGACCCTCAGCCCAGAAAGATCTACACACAGGGCAACAACCACTAAATACTCCTAAGTATGCTGTACAAAGGCTTACCATTGGCTGGCCACTGCTACAGTGTTAACTTAAATCTCACCACAGCCTGTGAGGTTTGGTCCTCATTTTATAGATAAGGAAAATAAGAGTGAGAAAGGTTACATGATTTGCACCCAAGGTCCCATGGCTGGTAGTGTCCGAGCCAGGAGGTGAACCAGGCGTGCCAGGGCCTGTAGCCGCCATGCACTCAAAACCACACACACAGCCTGGGGCATTCCTGGGACAGAAAAACCCCAGCTACTAAGTGCCAGGCACTGTTCTGGGCACTGGGGATGGAGCCTGGGTCAGTTCACATTTTAGTGAGAAAGAGAAAGCCCATAGAGACGTCATTCATCCCACCCATCAGGGCAATTTCAGGTCCCAGTGAGGGCACTGAGGAAGAGAATCCAGCAGAGGCAAAGCCACATGTGGATTCCGTGGATTGCAATGGTGTTCACTAAAAGGGAGAAAAAAGTACCCTATAAGAGGAGAAAGTGTGATTTGGTGTTTGTATCAGAATGTGGGGACCTTTTTTCTCTTTAAGATTACACATTAAGTGGAAATACTGTTTCCAAATGTCACCTAGGGGGCAAGTCTGGGGGAGCTATTTGAAGACTAGAGAAAAATAATTCCAGTATCCAGTGTTTATATATAAAAGAACCCTCAATTACCTGGAATCTTGGAAGAAGAGGTTAGTCAATAAATTTTAAAAATTCGTTTTACAATTCTGTTTCTATTCATCACTTGCTTAGCAAGTGTTCTTCATCAATAGTGTAAAATCAAACCGCAGCCAGCCTCTGGGCCAGTGACTGCTGACTGATAAGGCAGGACACAGACTGAAACCAGCCCCCAGCTGGGGTCAAGCCCAGGGTCGAGGGGCCTTGGCCTGCTCACCCACCCCCGTCCCTGCCGCTCCACACCAAGCCCGAGCTCATGGCTCATGACACACAACCCCTTCTGGCAGGAAAGCCCTTCCTCCAGCCACCACCCGCCAACCGCAGGAGCCCTCAGTGCAGCGCTCACTGGGGTTTGCTGGAAAGGAGGCCCTGCCCAGGAGAGCCTGGGCTGGCTGAGGGGACCTCTGTGAGGACAAGGCTCAGACACACAGCCTCTTGCTCAGGAGACACCTGCTGAGCAGACCTGAACCAGCGACTCTCCGCCTGCTACAGGTCCCTCCCCTTTGGAGACCGGCTGTCTCCTGTGTCTCTTACTCTGCAAGGCTGACACTGAGACGCCCAGGGTGAATCATATTCCTGCCTCATGTGCTCTCAAGGTGTTTATTTGCACCTACACCCTGTCCTGGACTCTGGCCACTGCAGTCACATGGTGCAGCTGCCGTGGCTGCTTGCAGAGGACAGGGGTCCAGCCCTGGAACCAGCAGAGCCGGTACAAGCAGCCCTCGCCATGCTCATGTGGCAGGCCCAGGTCCTTCCCCGGTATCTCTGGGTGCCCACATGGGAGACAGAGAGCTCGGCCAAGGCCCATGCCCCACCTAGAGGGGGCTTGCTCACCGGAAGTGGCTCTCCACAGTCTCCTTCTTGGTATTTCTCGGGAGTCCAGTAATGAACAGCGTCCGCCTCACCTGCCAGAGAGACACACAAGGGAGAAAAGTCACCAGGACAAACCAGTCTGTGGGTGGGCCCAGGTTTCCCACCTGTTCACGTCTCCCCGAAGCAAACAATGGGGGCTCAGAGACTCAGTGGTTCTCCTGTGGCTGGGCAGAGCCCTGCAGCCTGCTCTTTCCATAGCACCTTCTTCCAGGCTGTACAAAGAATAATTTCCAAGGCCATTCTATGAGCCTCCTTTACATGACAAGGGGCTGTGAAAGAACCCAGAGAGGGGAAGTGACTCAGTGGGGTCACACAGCAGGTCAGAGCAGGACCCAGGCCTGAACCAAGTAGTAGAGGCTCCCCCATTGTCCTGTAAAGTGGGGGGCTGCCGGGATAAAGGGCTGTGCTCAATCTGAGCTTCTTGAAAGTCACTTAGATCCCTAACTACAAGCCCAAGCCCACAAGTCTAAGGGCTAGCCGGCAAAATGGGGGATCCAAATCCTAAAACAATCTGTCAGAAAAATAAATAAATAATGCCAATTTGAGTGCAAATATGGAAAAGGCAGATTCCTCCGAGCCTGCTCCTCCTCCCCGGGGAGCTGCCTGCCGTCTGGTCCTGGGGAGTAAGCCTAGGCGCTGTTTCTCTCCGGCTGCCCCTGAACCCCTCCCCAGCACGTGCCCCATCCTCCAGGCTCACTCACCAGGTTCTCTGCTTTGTACTTGACGGACTGGGTGTGGTGTCGCATGAAGCCCACGGTGAGGATGAGATAGACAACAGCGAAGATGGTGTGCAGCCAGAGGAGGTGACTGCTGAGGGGTACACCATCTGCCATCAGGGCTGGGCTTCTGGGCAGTGGGCAGGGGAGCCAGGGCTGCGCTGGGATTCCCTCATGGCACAGAGCTGAGGGCCAATGGCTTCACGACAACAGATGCCTCGGAGAGGGGCTGCGTGGCCAGTGACCCCTGGAGAGGGCACTGCCCTGACAAGAGCCCTTACCCACAAGGCCCTGCGTGTTTCCTAAAACCACTGCAAAACAGTAGCTGCCCGGGGCACGCCCAACGCACGGCCTGGCAACACGCACTATGCTTTCAGACATTAGCCCGCTCGCTTTGGACAACCTCTGGCCTCCTCAGGCTCCAGAGTCCGGCTGTTCTCAGTCCTGCCCCCCACCGCCCACACTCACTCAGTCTGTAGGTTTACTATCGTTGTCCTCCCGAAGCTGTAAGGGTCTTTGTCTGCAGAGAAGCAGAGACAGTTCCAGGGTCACACTAGGGAAGCAGGAGGGGGACATAACCAGCCTTGGCTTGTGGAGCTCGAGGGGGAGCACAAGACAGCCAGGCAGGTCAGAGGACAATGGCATCACCCAGGCTTTTTAGAGCCGCACTGGCCACAGCCTCTGCTCTCCCCCAGGACACCACCTGACAACTGCCCAGTCTACCATGGAAGTCAAGTCAAACTCTGAATTCATGCTGCTTTGAAATGCTGGTGGCATCCCATGAGAAATCTAGAAGCATCTTAAGCTGTTCCCAAAACCATGGTTGGGAGTCACTGGGCACAAGAATTGGACCCATGATAGCATTTTGGAAGCTGGATTCCTGCAGTTGCTTGGAAATATCATTCCCTGCGCTGACTTTGACTTTGAGCATCACAAACACCTTCCAGACCACAAGCTGTGGCCTCCTGATTTGGACGGGGGCAGGAAAGTACAGGACATAAGACACTCTCTGAGAGCCTCTTATTCTATAAATCTTGGGCTTTTTCCCCTCCTAGACAGAGGCAGAAATTGGTGTTAGGAGCCCAGCTCTTGGCCCAGTTTGGGATGGATTCTTCTCCAGATCTTTAATCAGATGGAAGAGTTGAGAAAGTCGCCTCTGAATCTGACATGAATCCTGGGAGTCTAGTCCACCATGAGCCCCTCTCCACTGCTCCGCCCAGGCTCAGTTCAGACAAGGATGGGGAGTCATTACCCAGCAAGTTGCCCGAGAGGTTGACGGGCAGGATGATGCACAAGGACAAGCAGCTGACCACCACCAGCAGGAAGATGATATGTCTCTGGAAGGACAGGTAGTGGAGAGCGTCCTCCCCACACCACTCCAGGATCTGGTCATCACTGGCCAAGACACACACGGGATCCTAGTGAGCGGGAGGAATGGCCCTGCCCCAGGCTCCTGCACAGATGTCTTGTTTAAGCCTCATGCCCATCCTGTGAGGTGGCTCTAATTTTCTCCTAATGTTTTACATATGAGGAAACAGAGGCACAGAAAAACCACAAATTTTTAAATTGCGCAGCTTGTAATAGCAGAGCCGTGCCGAGGATGTCAGAGCCCACCC